>VZRM01004557.1:517548-647947 GCA_013397955.1 Grantiella picta
TGTATATATATATATATATATATGTATGTATTGACACCAGGTTATGAAAATGTAATGGAAAAAATGAGTGATTAAAATACAACTAACATTTAACATTGATTGGAACATCTTTTTTGCACTAAAACATCTCTCCTGCATTGTACAAAAGTAGTCTGACAGGTTTAACAAGGAAAGAGACAAACCATGAAAAACATTTCTGTGTATTCTGCTCCTCTGCTCTGGTGAGACCTCATCTGCAGTGCTGCATCCAAATCTGGGGTCCCAGCACAGGAAGGACATGATCCTGCTGGAGTGAGTCCAGAGGAGGGCCAGCAAGATGATCAGAGGAGTGGAAAACCTCTGCTATGAGGAAAGGCTGAGAGAATTGGGATTGTTCAGCCTGGAGAAGGGATGGCTTACTGTGACCTGATTTCAACCTTCCAGTACCTGAAGGGAGCCAACAAAATGGAGAGGAACTTTTACAAGGCCATGTAGTGATACAAAAGGGAATGGCTTTAAACTGAAAGAGAACAGGTAAATCAGATATTAGAAAGAAATTCTTTCTAATTTCTAAATGTGAGGGGGGTGAGGCACTGTACATGTTGTCCAGAGAAGTTGTAGATGCCCCATCCCTGGGAGTGTTCAAGGCCAGGTTGAATGGGGTTCTAAGTAACCTGATCTAGTAGAAGGTGTCCCTGCCCATGGGTTGAAACTAGACGACCTATAAGGTCCCTTCCAACTCAGGCTATTCTATAATTCTATGATTCTTTTGAAGTCTGTTTTGATAAAAATTGCTTCAGGATGGTAATTTCAGGTTTAGGACTATGTTCCCTTCAAACAGAAAAAAAAAAAAAACATGACATCAGAAGTAGTAAGGAAACAATCTGCAAAAATAAATTTAAAAAAAAAGTCACCACCTCATAAACTCAGAAAAGCCTGTGATGAGTTTCAGTTATTCTAGAGCCTAGTGACTGAAAATGACAGACTGGGATATTCCAGCTGTCAGAAAGCTATCAGGAGAAACAGTGGAAAATGCTGGAAGTCTCCTTGTTCCCAGCAGCTGTGGAACTAAATGCTATTTACAGAGCCTGACAAAAATGATTACATTTTTTCCAGAAAAATCTTTAAATCTGTGAAAAGCTAAGAGGGAGGGAGAGAGAGATGAACAGTTTGCTTGGAAGGTAATTTCCTCTGCAGTTGCCAAAATCTGACACAGTGAAGATGACATGGATGTTTTCTGCATCACTCTTTTAGTTGGTAACTACACCCCTTGAATGTTTTGAACAGAAACAGATGCTTCTGTCTTAAAGTTATTTTGCAAAACAAAAGGGAAACAGCACCATGGATGAGTGGATCTGTTGGTCTTTTATGTTGAGAAAAATTGATTTTGCAAGGATTACAAATACTTCTTTGTGGAATGAAAACTATGACAGCTTAAAAACTCCTCTGAGTTTAGAATAGTAATTTATATAGGACGATGTAATAAGATAATTGTCCTTCCCAGGCTTCTTCTTCCATTCACTGATAAACATTTTCAGGAGGAACAAAATCGTATTATGATATGGAACATATCGTACAAAGATAGTTACATGGAAAATATTTTGATGCTTTAGTGCTGTCATTCATGTTCTCTGTCATGTAGATGTAGAACAAGCCATGTCAGACACCTTTGCTCTACTGCTCATTCTGCATTTGTTGAATAAGTAGCTCACTTCCCTATACCTCTGTTTCCATTCTTTGCTGAGCAAATTCCTCAGTCCATGAACTCTTTTCAGTACACACCAGAGGCAACAAAATGGAGCCAAATTGATATCTGGGAATTATAGGCATTAAAGGTTATAAACAGTACCTTACAGTGAAGGAAAGGGAAAAGCAAAGTAACAGACACTGTGGACATACAAGACTTACACAGCACAGAGGCAGTGTACTTACAGAGTCACAAGAAAGTACCAGAACTGCAAAATCATTTCTAGATTTTCTTGATACTGTAATTCACTCATGTTCACTGCTCTGTTATTTTCAACCATTCCATGATTGTGCATTTTTATCTTTCTCTATTCCTTTGAAGAGCACATGTAATATTGTCATGATCTGCTCCTTGAGAGAGGATCAAACTTGATACTGTAATGCAGGTAACTAATGATATCACATGCCAGTTTGTTTAACATCCCTTTATACAGGCCATAAAAATGTACCTAATTAAAAAATCATTATAGTCTTCTATTCTGTAACTCTGCAATGCAAAATTATTCTAAGCAGTTGCTTATTAAGTAAAGAGAAGGTCGGTAAGAGTGAGACACTAAATAAACTGGAAAAAATTTCAGCCATGGGAGCATAAAAAAAAAGTAAAAATATGAGTGAATTTCAGAACCAGCCCTAATATTCACTTCAAAAAGTTCTTTGATAGGAAATCAGCTACTTTTCTTAGCAAGAAATCATTTATCATATTTAGAAAGCATACCAGATAGGTAAAGTTTCAATCCACATGCAGCGTTTAAGCTTTGTTTGTTTGTAATTATTTTGAAATTCTCCTTGTGATTTCATGCAAGCTTAAGCAACAGGGACATCAACAATTTGATTAGACTGTAGTCTCATTAAACATCTATGACTAAAGAGCTTTCTACCCCTTATTTTGTGATACTCCTTTCTAATTGAATTAACGTCTCATTCTTAAAATTAGGTTAGGTACTTTTTAAACTCATCTACCAAACAATCTCATACCCAGTAATTCTTAAGTGGCAACCATTTTCCCTACCCATATCTGCCTACTGGATATGGGAAAACTCGGCTCATTTGTTCAAACACCATCACCTAGGCCATACCTTTTCCATGTCTAGGATATTTGCACAGAGCTGCTGGCTATGATATAGGAGCCACAGGAAAACTGTGATCTTCAAGCCACAGACCAGGCACAATAGTCTAGGATGGTGCAGCTCTAACCTTGGAGACAGTCCCGCTCCACCAGACCTTTACAATCTGTGCTGGAAATATATTTCCCTTCTCACACCAAGTATGAATCAGCCATATGCCAGCATCAAGCCTTGCACAACTCACCAGAACGTGCTGCCTGTTCATTCATGAAATAACAACATTAACTGAATGTAGATGAATAGCTACCCTACAAAACTACCCCAAGTTTTAACTCACTACTTCATCAGTAAGAACCTGTCATCCCATATATCAAAAGTAACACTAAATGCCAAGACGTGCAATTCTTTTTGAGTGAATATTCTCTCTGAATATTCTGAAATCTGGAAAAATTCACTTGGATAGTTTATGGTCCACTATGTAACAGAAAAATTCAAATAAAATAAATATATAATGAACTAGTAAAATGTTTTTACTGTGTAAATGTATCTGCATGAACAGTATCTGCATTATGAGCTTCGCCTAAATTTCATTTTTTTGAATATAAATAGATATTCACAATCAGGATGATGTAACAGTGGTAAAACAAGAGGATAACTTTGGCATTTACTATTGCTCTTTGTGGGAGGTCTAAAGCACATTTTGTTTCAAACATCTTTGTGAAAGCATCCTTTTGAATTAACATGCGTGGATAGTAATTGGTATTCTCTTTTGCAACACTAATGACCCTGTTTTGTCTTGTTAACAGTTTTAGTCAGAATAGAACCAGTCTTCCAGAGAACAGAGATAGAGTACAGTATTGAGCATTAATTTAAAAAGTTAATTGAAGCAGTAACTCTTTAGAGTAGTATGCAGTGACAGTCTTGCCACCCCTCTGCTGCCCTGAATTTCCTTCTGCTTGAGCAAATCTACTCATCTTTAACAGACACAACTGAAATGGGCCTGGAGGCAGGAGATTCACTTCTCCAGTGAGGAAAGAAGAAAGAAGTCGAAATAAAGAGACTTTTCCCATCCCAACAACCTATCCATTTTCTGAGCTGCTTACTTCAATTTAGGCTCATAAGGCAGGGTTTCCTGAAGCAAGAGTGAGGGTCTGTTAACCCCAAAATCATGCTTACAGTGAAGAGAGGTAAACACTTATAAAACACAGGGTGTTTTTTCAACAGAAATAAAGCATACACCAAAAGGAACAAGGATGTGGCTGGCTAGCTAAGGGATCGTGGGAAGAAGCATTTGGTGGGGTATCACACAAGGCTGTTTTGAGTGAGATCCCACAGGGATTAGCAAGGCCCAATGCTATTTGACATTTACACCAGAGATCTGGAGGAAAAATCCTAAAACACTTCTCATGATGCTTGCAGATAGACAGACTGGTGGAAAGCTAAAGAATGATCAGTCCAGCTACAGCAAGATGGTCCCCTGCTTTTCAGAGAATTCCCACTGGTGGCTAAGGTCATGCTTTTTGAAAACTAGAAAAATAAATAAAATGCATTTTAATCTAAGAAAATGTAGAGTTGGACACCAACAATCAAGGAATGCAATCAATACATAACATATGGGAGAATCCTGGGAACAGTAGGGAAAGGAAAAGCAAGCACTGCCTCTGAACATAAGTAATAGTGAGAATGGAATGCTGTGTGGAGGTGTGGGATACACATTCTAAAAGAAAAAAATGTTGAAAAACTGGAATGTGTGTGACAAAATCTTAGAAACAAAAAGAGAGATGCTTAAAACTGGAAGGCATAAAAAGCTTGATCTGTTTAATATATCAACAGGAAAACTGTGGGACAGTTTCCACAGAGAACTTCCAAAGAGGAATATGTGTTTTATTAAAAAACAGAGAAAAACCCTTGTGTGAAAGTTGAAGCCAGACAAGTCCAAATTATGAAAAAAGTCTCCAGCAATAAGGGCAATTAATCATGATAATCAAATTACTGTGGGGGGAAAGAAAAAAAGTGCATTCTCTGCCCGTTGCTCATCAAGAAAGAAAGATAACAGTTAGCCAAATGAAAGTTTCTTGTCCCAAATATATACAAAAATCCAACTACTTTAAAACCTAGAGACTGTTCAGGAAATTAAAATGTCAGAAAGGTTGCTGGAACATAAATTATGATTTCTGCAATCAGAATTCAGACCCTTAGGCCATACTACATTTCACAACTCTACGGTAAAAAATGCTGAACGACCAGGAAAACAAGGATCTGACTCCTTCTGGTCATGCCATAAAGAATTCTTGGTTTATTGTCATTCCTGTTCTGAATCTCTAACACTATTTTACTGCTATAACCTCTCTCCCCCCCACAAAATGAAGAGATTAATTTGTAAAAACATGTTGTTTTGTCAATAATGAATTTTGCCATCTGTTAGCATTCTGATAAATGTTCTGTTTGGGCAAAAAGAAAATTTCATTTCAAAGCATTTTTGAAAAAAAGAGACTGAAATTAAACAAGCTTTACATTAAAAACACTTTTTAGTATTTATGGAGGTTAGTTTTTCTTTCTCTGTATCTTTCTATATTTCTACAGAAAATATATTTCTATATTTCTATAGAAAATTCAGTGTGACCAATTAAAAAAAATTCCAACAAATGTGGATTAAGAATTTTTCTTGAATCCTTTAAGTAAATTATTCCAATAAACTTTCAGACACTAACTTTTTTCAAGAATTTCAGAAAATAGACAATGAAAGCATCATCTTCAGGACAGTCTTTAAATAACTGTTTCCTGAAGTAGTGCTGAAGTAACATAACTGATAAAGCAGTAACCCTATTCTGGGTGCCTTCTTTTAGGTTATATTACTCAATGCATCATGCTGGTTTGATTCAATCTACTAGTAATAGAAGGTTCTGACACTGAAAATAAGTTTCAAAAAGAGGTGTTTATTATAAGTGACAAAGAATAGATTTGCTTCCAAAAGTGCATAGTCAGAGAGTCAGGAATAGTTAGTCTGTAAATTGCAACCCTTGAAAACACAGCCTGACAGAAGGAGGAAACTAGACCTCTTCTTTAATTTCTTTTCACCTATTTCATGGAATAATTCTGTTTAATTCATAACATACCCAAGCAGAATCTGAACATTCTGTACTTACATTCATAACCATTTCAAACATATTGCAAAATATTCTGAAATTACAACAATCTTGTACATAGCTAGTCTCCATTACTCAAGGTTTCATTCTAATAGATTTTTTTTTCATTTGACATGTGAGCAATTGAAAATTCACTGACTCACAGAGCTGCTCCATCTTTGAAGAGCTGCAGAACTGTTTATATAAATGTGGTTCTATGAACAGCAAGTCTGTCTGCAGTTCCTGTAAAACTGCTATGACATGCCACGTGATTGTTGTCAAACCACAACCATCACATATATTACAGGCTCAGTCTAACCCTTTTCAGAATGAGGGATTTATAACCTCACTTATACACTCCATGAACTGCACATCAGATATTTTCTGTAAAGCTTCAGAGTAAAAGAATAGCAAAGCATGACTCACAGCCTTGAAAAAAAACATGACCCTCTCTTGGGGAAAAAGTGCACGCAATCTCTACAGGATCTGAGCTGACGCCATGCAAGAGAAGGCTGGCATGACTAAACAGTGAGAATCTGTATCAGCTGCCATTACCACAGCTTTTTTTTGTAGAATATGAAATATGGAGCTGTCAATGGCTAACTGTTCACAGTAGGTATAAATAGGCCTGTTGTATTTTGCATTCCAAGCTCGTAAGTTTTGCATCTCGTCTTGTCAGTAGCTGTTCATAGCTGAGCTGCTCGCCCTCCAGAGGGGAGTGCGCCGCAGCCTCCCCCAGGCACTCCTGCCACATACCTGGCTGTGCAGACGTGTGTGCTATCAGGTAATTGAACTTCTGCCAGTGACACAGATGGCTGCACACGCATTCCTCGCAATCTTGAGAACTGATCTTTACGCCTGAGGGACTCTTGATGACCGTGCTGACAGTTGCTTGTGTAAGTGACAAAATCTGTGCCCCCATGTCCAAGGTCCTTTTAAGAGGGAAGGTGACAGAGGGCAGCTGGTGGGGCCAGGGGACAGCTGACCACAGCTGCTCACCTGCTGGAAACCCTGCTCCAGCATTTCCTCTGGGACACAGAAGCAGTAAGGGGGGAAATTTCTCCCCTATTCCAGACAGAGCAAGCAAGTATTGTTACACTGCACTTTACAAAACTCTTCCCCAGTCCAAATTGGGAAAAATTAATCATTTGTGTACATGATGTGCCATACAAACATGGCCTGACAAGGGCATTGCAGGTGGTTTGCAGTCTGGTGTTACTGTGCATAAAATGAAATACCAAACTACAATGCTAGGGACTATGTGACCCTAATACTACCCTATACCCTATGCTTCCTTAACTCCAGAGGCCTCCCTAACTCCTTCACACTTCCAGCTGTACAGGCCCTGGTAGTTGAGACTGCATGCCTACCGCAGACTCTGCTAACCCTAAATTTGTCATTATCCCACACTACTTTAAAGAGTCATAATAGATTTGCTTGGTTTTTCTACAGCATTAGTATAATTTTCTTCAGAAGTCCTTTCTAGCTACAGGTGTCAGCTGTTCAGATATCACTTTTGTTACATCATTATGTTACGGGCCATTAACACAAGTTCTTTTTACCACCTCCTTTGCACATTTTAAAGTTCATGATGTATTATACCTCTTTAGCACAATACAACCATATTTTCTATGTTTAACTAAAATTTACCCTTAAGGCCTCAAATGTATAAATCACTGCTTTCCCTCCCCCATGTTGTTTTGTTTCAAAAAATGTGTGTAGACATACTACAGTCTGAGTAAAGCAAGCAAGGATAGTAATGAGAAATAATTTAACTTTCATTCAAAAGTTCACTGGAATTCTGCACCATAAACAATAATGGGAAAAAAAATTCTTTAGCAGTTACAGTACAACTATATTACATGTTATATTAGAAAAGGCCAGATTAAACTCATATTCACAAGTGAATTGTGCCAGCTACCTACCCCATCACTCATGCATTTTTCTTGTGGCTTATCTCAGCACTCATGTCCACTCGAAAATTTAAAATTTATGTTGCAATATAAAGTAAACCCACAAGCAAAGGGATAGTGGAGAGGACTTGGTTTTTTATTTTTTAAAAACCAACTAAGGTTTGTGTTCTTATCTGAAAAACACTGCTTATGCAGTTATTTCAGGAACTTCTATTGTGGCAAAATCAGATCTAAATGTTTATATAGTATTGTCTTTTTCCTGTTTTTATTTTAACCTTCTGCTGTTTTGACAATTTCCTTTCAACTTTTGATTTTCATGCCACCTAGCGCTACTTTAAAATGCTCAGGATCAATGTGCCACTGCATATTTAAATGCTCACTCATGAATACATTGGATGTAAAGGGCATCAGCAAAAACAAAATACAGAGTCATCAGTAAGTTTAGAGAAGTTAATACATTTTAAGCTGTCATGTTGTGGTATAGTACCAGATGAAAAATACAATCTTATTTTTAATGCTGATAGCACATTACAAATACTATGTCCTTACAAGAGTTTGTATCCCCAGGCAGAAATAAGCAGTGGTTAGCTACCATCTAAATAGACTAGGAAGTAGATATCAATAGACCAATAAAATGAGATTATCATACTTGCTTCTGGCTGTAACAGCATTTTGATGAGTAGTTTGTAGATTGCCTGAGACTGCAAAATTATGGGAAGGCCACACAATCATTAATGTCATCCAAAACTATTTCAAATCCCTAGGAAGTTCATGAGATTCAGAGCAAAGTACTTTGCTTACATGAGTTTAGAGTTGGATGTTTATTCAGGTGTCCAGTTTTAACACCTAGTTGCTAATTTGCACCATCAAAACTAACTCAGAGGAGTGTGAAATGCCTAACATCCCGTAACATCTCTGAGGAGCTACAGTCCCATTCCAGAGCACATATACAGCCACCTAAATCTGTTCAATACTCACTGGTCATCTCATACCAAGACCCCAACAGGATGCATAAATTCCCCAATGTGCTCATAAGAACCTTCTTCAGTGGATGTGGTCAAAATATGTCACTTTCAGAGGCTGAACTGAGGGCTCTTTTAATCAAAGCTTGAGTTTGGAAAACGTGATCAAAGTTATTTCTTGGGAAGTGAGACAGATATAAGTTCCCATAGTGGAAAAGGGATTTGAAGGCAATTCTCCAGCTTCCCAAGAGATAGTTTATCCTCTAAGGTACTACTGGACTTGCAGTATCTTTTAAGCTATTTCACCTGGCTGCAATAATTAAATACACACTGAACTATACAATGCAAAGTCTGCTCTCCAGCTAAAGGTTTGAGTAACTCAATTAGGAGACTGAAGACTTGTAGCTTGTTTCCATGGTAAAATTGGTATTTTAAACAAAAAGGACTCGATTGCAGCATGAGTTTTTTAGTCCGCCCCATGCTTGGTACATTTTCCTGCAAGATGACTCCTACTGTTTCTCCACGAAGGCTATCTGTACATGATGTGAAGTCATCATCTCTTATTCCAAGGCAGAAAAAATAATTGGCTAAATGCAAAGCCACAAGTGTCTGAGGAGAGAAGCACTTGGGCTGGGAGAAGGAATGTGAGGTCATGTTTAAAGTATAGCTTTAGGTCATGCTGGTTTTGTTTTGGATGTTTAGGGAGTTTTTTAGTTCAAAAAGGTCTTTGTTTAATATGTTATACTACATCAAATACATATTATTCCTCCATGTCGCTGGAGTTTAATTTGATGTTATAAATTCTACAGGGTAGGAAGTCCTTAGCGGTTACATATGGAACTCAAGCACGACTGCCTTGCTCCTTTTCTTGCTCTTGATAATATTGTTACATGCTGGATGGTTTTGCTATTAACCTTTTCAAAAAATCAGAGACATTTTTTCCTTTTTCAAAACCCCGTCAATGTTATGCTCAACTGTGCTGGTACCTGCCACAACTCTGCGTGCTTTGTATATAAGCCTTACCAAGTCTTGCACCAAATGGGAAACTTTGAGGGTGAAAAATACATATGTAAAACATCTTTTAAGGCCAAATGGTCCAAAGTTGAAATCTGATACTAAGAAATTTTTCTTTATACTTTCAGATTATAAGTATGAACTAAAACTGTAATTTCTTTGTTTCTACCACTTACCATGCTTTGCATGGGGACCAAAAAAAGCTCTTTCATAAAATGAAAGAATACTTTTTAAACACAGGCGGACAAGGACACAAGTCAGAAGCATCTTTTAATAACTCATGACAGGTGTGAATGTGACTGAGAAACTTCACATGATCAGATGACAAGCCTAATTAGGGACATGCTGCTAAGGCAAGAACTGCGCATTTCACAATATCTGAAGGAAAGAACATTTCTTGGTCCACCGCAAGGAAGAATAAAAATCCCGACACAACACCTTTTTCAAAGCTGCAGCTGTAGCCTCTCTCTCCACATTTGGGCCTTCCAAAGAATGTCTTACTCCTTCAAAAGATTTCACTGACATTTGTCAGGTTGTTTTCAAGCAGTTAGGCCTAGATTTTTTTCCCAGTTTGCTCACTAAAACAAAATCCATACCATGATAGAGATATGGTTTGGTGAGAAGTTGTTTGGTGTTTGTGATCTTTTGCTTCTGCTCTTCATATTTAACATACACCTACATCTACAAAAGTGACTTATGTAACTGCAGAGTGAAGGGTGGTTGCTTTTTTAAAAGAAAAGATTGAAAATTAATAGAAGCACAATGTGAGATAAGCTGGTGCTCCAAAGATAGCACTTTAGGTGCATCTGAACAAATACAATAATACCACCCAGAACCATTTTCTTTCTGTCTTCATGGAGCTGTATGGTGATCTGCTCTCTGTCCTCAAGACACACAGGAACTCATAGCTCAGGAGGGCCAAAAACTAAAAAGCACCTTTAGGGCATTTTTCTAAGTCCTTTTGTAAGCCACCTGATTTTAAAAGGTTGGATCAGTTATTCACAGGCACTGAAGTTTCTAGGATGATCAAGACAATACAGCTCCTTAATATCTGAAAATAAGAAAATGCAGTGACTGCCTGGCTTGCTACATCTCTAGATTGCCCTGTAGCTTCACCTGGAACCTACAGCAGGTAACAGCCTGATGTAAAGTAAACTGATGGGTTTTGATAGTAAATATATTCAAGGTACTCTTATGGGCTAGAGCATAATGGAAGCAAAGGTGACATTTGTTGTAGAAAATCTGTAAAGGAAATAGTAATAGCAGGCACCCTAAAAACAGAGCCAGGCTTGGTGCAGAAAAATCCTTTACTATAAGGATAAAACCCAGCTGTCAATGATCTCAAGATGCAGTTAAAGAACTATAGGAGCCACTTGTTTGGGAGAGATGGGGATTTCACAGGGAGAAGGAAAACAGATCCCAGTCGCACAGAAGAATAGTTTAACTGCTCTGCCATGACCCTCACTAACTCATGGACTGCCTGCCTGCAGGCAGAGTCCGCAGGGAGGAAATGGCTGGAAGTTGTTTCCTGCAAGTGCAAGTCGTGGAATTAATAACATGTGCTGTTGGACCTCAGTCTTGTGACCCAGCTGTGAAGACCAGTTAAGAGTTTTTGTGTTCCTCATATTTCTTCATTTAGGGATGTTCTCTTAAAAACATATATTCATACATACATATCTAGACATCTAGATATCTCCTCTTTTCTAAATCAATGGAAGAAACTGAAATACAGGCTGAGCATGAGACCACAGTGCATCAGAATGGAGCACCCTCTGCAGTGCATCTTGCTGCTGCTGTGTAAAAGAATTACACAAGTGATAAGAACAATGGGGTATATTGCAAAGAAAGGAAAAGAGAAAGGAGCCATCTATGCAAATATTTTGCATGCATTAACTTTATGTTTGTTCATATAAAACACATTAAAAGAAGCCAAATTGTTTCATTCCAAGTAGATACACAAATCTGTTTGTTTAGATTAGCGGCAGACTGACTAATATAGTTTTGACAAAACTTTTGATAAGTGCATCGGAATGCACAGAAAACCAGCACACACACTGGTCTATGTTTCCAGTAAATCTTTAGGAGAAAACATACAAGACTCCATAGCTGGTAATTTTTGGCCACACCATGCCCTCAAAAACACGTGATCTCTCAGAAGTCCCAGCTGTCTTTCTTTGAACTGCACTCCTATCAAATGAGAGAGGAGGGTATGCCACAAATAGCGCATGGTAAACACACCAAAGGAAGAAAAAACAGCCCCCCAAGTGACCAATGTTTCACTTCACTCAGGCATGAATAAGCCGTGCTTTGATGCAATTGTATCTTATCTTTATCATTTATGTTCAAGTATAATGCAGCAACCAGAGTCAAATGAAACCAAAGTCCTGGACGTGTGTAACTCCCATTCTAAGCAATAATAAGGATGGATTTTTTTATAAGCATCATAAAAAGCAGTAACCAAACAATTACAACTGACTAATGAACTGATCTGGGGTCTTGGGGGAAAGATTTCTGTAATACATACTGGAACTACAACACTACATTGTAATGTTAATTAGGTACATAACAGTTGGTAGGCAAAGGAGCTGACTGATTAACTTCAACAGTATAAAGATGGGAACAGATCCGTGTGGCTTCTCCTAGGCACAGCATAATTTGAAAAAATGAGACCAATTCTGTAATTACGATTAACCAAATTAACTACCATTTGTTTTGGACAAGATTATGGGCAAGGAAACGAATGTGCTCAGGCTACACAGGAGTGCATAGAACACCTGCAGATGTATGTTTGACTAATATTTAATGGATGTGAACTTTGGAAATTTGTTGGAGGTAGACAATGAAATATAGCATGTAAAACTAATTTGGGCTGTACTTTCTATTTAAGGTGCTTTTTGGGAAATTAAGCACTCTAGTCGTAAAAGGGGGTTTTATTCTATAATTGGCAAATCATTTTGAGCCTGTTAAATACTTGAAAAGGAAATAAACATTTTTTGATAATTGAATGTTCTGTCATGATGCATGCAGTCGAAAGCTAAAACATTATTTTGTGATTTGGGAAATCTTGCTCTTTTTGTGAAGCTTTTGTAAATCCCCTTTATCTCTTCAGTGATTGCAAAACTGCAAAGAAATAATCAAAAAACAAAGAAAAACTGTGCTCCTGCTCTCATTTTCATGCTAAATGCAAAAATTACCCTTGGAAATGTGAATAAGCAATGCATGGTAAACTGCAACCAACTTAAATCTCACCTGCATAAAGAATTTTTCAAGACAATGTCTCCTGACTGACTGTTGAAGCAAAAAACCATGCAAGACATGAGGATAAGCCACCTGCCAATAGTAAATTCATGTCTTATAGTATGCTTTTAAAGTCTTTTTTTAAAGATACTAAAGCACCTTAAATAAATCCTTGTGCTTTGTTTGCTTATTTTTTTATTATCATTTCTGGCAAATCTATATTTTTTCATATTTTTCAAAACTGGTGTCTCACTCTCCCAAAAGAAATCTAAAGAAAATTCAGCCTGAGGCATTTACCCATCTGGAAAACATCATGCCAAATGTTACACATTCATCAAGGTCTTACACACAACTTTACACTGATACATAGGAAAAAATATCACCTGCATTTAAATAGAAATTTCTCATACAGGAAAATATCTTAACTTGTCTCCTAGATAGATTGTATTTTTCCTTGAGTGAGCACAGTTTACAAAGCTCCAATAGTTTCCACATCCTAAGTATTTTGCTGTAACCTACTTATTCCTATTCTTCACAGTCACAAAATACCCACTGGATGAAGGAAAGTTAAATAGCCATTATATTAAATTTTGCAAATCTACCAGGTAAATGGGGGGGGGGNGGGGAAGAAATGTGGGAGAAGAGGAAGAATCTCAAAACAAAGCACATAAGCCCCTTGAGGTTGACCGTCAGACCAAATTAGGTTAATAGAGTTATACTGATTTGCTCCAGTTGCAGAATTGGTTCAAGTCTGTGTGTTCAGAGATGCAAAAGAAACAGATTGTACTTTGTTCCTAGGTGAGCCTTGGTTCCAACTGTACCTTATTCCTAGCTAAATATATAGTGAAGAACATGCATCAAACTCCTGTCAGTAAAATGCTTTTGATACTTCTCCCAGTACAGTGGGGAATTACCCTGATCAAATGTCTTAGTCATGGTGTTCTTTTAAGCCTTCCAATACCAACACAACATTCCTATATCTTTGTTTCTCAATTCTTTCTCACAGCTCTAGCTACAGATCAAATCCTGCACATACAGTCACCTTCAGGGGTTTCTCAGCACTTGGCTCTTTTGATGAGTCAGAGATCATTGCTCTGGGTGGGCATCCAGCCTGCAGTTTGAACATTATGGAATCACAGCATATTTTAAACATAGAAAAAGCATCTTAGATTGGCATCATGGTACATGTAGCTATCAAACAGCACCAGAAATATATGTATGCTCTCAGCTTTTTCACCACTTTGGTTTCTAGACTAGTGAAAATTGCACGTAAGTATATGAGTGATTAAAGTGCTAGTGGCTCCTCTACACCAATGTTCCTGTAAAAGCAGGGAAATAGTAAGAGTGAAATAAATAAAGACTGATATAAAGAACATGTTTGGTGCCCCTAAAATAAATTTCACTTCAAGTTAATTACAGTTTTCACAAGTCTTCTGTCTAACTTACTGCCAGGCAATAAAAACACTCAGATTCAAACCCTAGGTAAGTCTAAGAGAGAGACTGGACCTAGTCTACTTCAGTACAGGTTGGTGATTCAGCTCCATGGATGTAAGTGTAAGAGTTGACAGCTCTCCAGTGAATTCACTGAGGCTTCCCCCCAGCTCAGCTACATTCTCCTGTTCCCTCTTTCTGCCTTTCTTTATTAGAAATGCTTTGCATCAGCTTGATTTTTACATCCTAGGCTACTCAGACATATTTCTACATAAAGGGCATTTCAACTGAGAGGCTTGATCTGACAAGTCCTCCTTCTGACGTGCTGCCCACAACCAGAAAGAAAAAAAGATACGTGAAGATTCTGGACAGCCTCATAAAGTGACTATCAGTAGGGCTCTTGACTTTGGAGAGGCATCAGGATGCAGCTGTTCCGCCCAAAAATTTCAAGCAACAGTAGATAGTTACCAGTGGTTGCCTCTTTGAGCACATTATTTAAAAAAAAAAAAAATTAATTCAAAGGAATACAACACTGAGAGGAGTTTGACCTCCCTTTCTCACTGGCTACATTTAGATGAGAAAGCAGAGGCAGTGAAGAAATAGCAGCTCCAAGAACAAGTGAAGGCAAAGTTGTGGGGTTGGTGCCCACACTCACTCTGCTGACAGAATTATGGCTCAGTTTTTTAAGAATACAGTGACAGAGAGAAAAATCAGAAGGCATTAATTACTATAGCAAGGGAAGAGCCAGGTAGGAGCTAAATTATAACATAAAGCAAATCTTGCTTCTGTTATAATCTCATTTTACTGTTGACATTAAACCTTGAAGAATTATGGTTTTCCACTCTTACCTCCCAGGTATTCAAGAGAGACTAGGAGCAAAAGCATGGAAACAGCAGACAATTCTTTTAGGCAGAACCACATGCAGCAATTAACACAAGCTGAGTAGAATGTACAAATACAGCCATAAATGTCTAGATATGATTTCAATATATGCAGTTGCTAACATAAAGACCAGTACTGAGTAATTTTAAGAAAAAGCCAAAGTATTAAGGCCGCTATCATCTATGCCACTATTCAAATCAAGAAAATTTCAAATCTAGAGGTCTGAAAATCTACCAAACATTGACAGGACATGACAGAAAGATTTGCCTGCAGTCCTTTTATGATTTTGTAACTCAAAAGACTTCTTAGAGCTTAAACTCTGTATCAGTCATCAGAAAATACAGAACACTTGAAAAGAAATGCCTGAAAAGCTTCTTTTCTCTTTCAGTCTGGACGTTGCAGAATATGACACTTTGGCCACATTATGGTGCAATTGGTGCCTCAGTTACTGCTAGGATCCTTTATAGCTACTGCAAAGTCCCTGCCCTTCTTCTAGATTAATTGTTCCTAATTTCTGTTTATCACTTCTTATCCTCTTCTGTGGTTAAACTAGTTGGAGCAGTTTCTGAGCGGAGAATTCAAGCCTATACCTGAAGTAAATAAAGAGCTAGCATTTCCTCAATTCTGGGACTCAGTAACATAAAGGGGAAAAATTTCTTTTCCACCTTCAGACAGAGTAATAGAGTAATGTTACACTGCTTTTCACAAAACTCTGCTCCAGTCAAAACCCTGCTCCAGTCAAAACAAGGTATGTCCACAGGAGTGAGTGTTTGTCAGCAAAAGGAACAAGAAACCTTGAAGAAAAGAGAAGTGGTTAGAGGCAAGCTGCTGCAGGAGTTGCAGAGAGAACTGCCAACAAGCCAAACCAGCTCCTAGACCAGCACAGCAGCCAGGGCTGCTCTGCAGCTGAGCAGGTGCTGCAGGAGGTTGTAGCAGACTGCGCTGCCCATTATCTCAGTAAGGAGAGGGGGGAAGGCAGTGCTGATAAGAACTAAAGAAACAGCAAGCCAGGGAAATGCTGAAGCAGCTGCTGCACAGCAAACAGGCAGCAGCAGAAAGTACCCATCACAATAAAACAGAAATGCATGTACAGAGTTACTCTATTGTATTCCAATTCCAATTCACTTTCTGCCTTAATTAGAATTAATATTTTAAGGCCCTAAGAGAAATCCACCTTCCACACGGCTGCTCTTGCAGTAATAAGGATTAAATCAATCCTTTCTTCCTTCAGCTCCCCACTGGGAGCAAACATATGGCTTCTGAGAGGTTTTGACCCATTTCCCATCTGCCAGTGACCAAACCAGAGGTAGTGAAATGCAGCATCATCACCCATCTATGAGAAGATGGAAAGAGACCTCCTGAAATTAGGATGAACTGATTCATCATGCAAACATCTTGAAATAAAGGAAAGCTTTTTTGTATACCAGAATTCATTAATAAGGACGTGTATACATATGTATGAGTACATTAGGGTTTCATAGAAATCTATCAGTGAGGCTATGATAATGCAAATTCTTCCATACTGAATATTCAGCTGAAGTTATTATTCAGTCTTCAAGATCCCTTTCACCATTATTTTAGTGGCTTGTAGACACTGCAAGTGGATAATTTTGAGGTGGACACTGTTGATCATCCCTACCACACAGCAGAATGCAGTGAGGGATTTCTCAAGCTTGTGAATTTGATTACTCCAAAAGTAGCTATATTCCATTAATAATAAAACAAGTTGGTAAATACATTTATTGTATTTTATATTTATTTATTTATTTTATGTTTGTGGTTTTATATAAATATATTTATTGATTATCTTTGTTTAGTGGAGTAATCCCCTGATCTGGTCTTTCTGTTTTAGTGGCCTGAGTTCTCTGCATAAATGTGCTATATGGTGCAAAGCCATCAAGTTCATTTATTGTTGTCCGAGGGTTTCTACAGTGCACTTCATTATGGAATTGCCAGCACCAGATTTGTCCTGGGATGTGAGAGATAAAAGAGATTTAATATATGTCCTACTGTTTTTTGGAGCTGTGGAGCGTTATTTTTCATATCCTTATAGTCACTTGTGCATCTTTTAAAAATATGCTAAAACACAGGGCAGATTTTTATTCCAATATAGATCTGTCAAGCAACAACCAGCCAAAGCTTGAATATTGGCCTTTTCAGAGTTGTCATCATATCAGCTTTGAAAGAATCCAGCTCAGCCTTTGTAGAATTTAGGAACAAGTTATTGAAAGTCTCTTCCAAATCCATTTCTCCAAATTCTCTAAAGAACTTCACCCTTTATAAAATCTTAATAAAAAGCAATGCACCTAAAGTTGTAATTGTCCCACTCACAACAATGAAAGTTATCAAGTGCTACATGACTCAAAGATTTAGACTGCTTTTCATTCTAGACTCCAGTTTATTTTGTTCCTGTCTTCATTCATTTATCAAGTATTTTCCATCACTTCTTACTTTATGGAATTAATCACAGAGCACTTTTGAATGAAAGGTAAGAGTTGTGAAAATAAAAATATAGCTTTGAAGTTAACTTCTAATCATTCAGAAATTATGGCTGCTACTTTGATTTTAGAAGAATTGAAGTTCAGTGAACACCAGAGTCTCATCAAAGCCTCAAGAGTTCATAAGTTTAGAAAAACTTTCTTGGCGTTGGTAACCAGCACAGTTTCCTAAGGTAGTTAGCATCATTGATATAAGAAAGTTACGAAGTTACAGTTATGTTTATAGAGGCAATAGACAGCAGACACCAAAAGTGTAACAGTGTTTTCTAGTATTTAATTTTTCATTGGGGTCATGTCAGAAAAGCCACAAAAATGTGTTCCCAGAGTACTCTACCATTTCAAAATGCAGAGCAAAGTAGGACAAAACGTCCGAAAAATTCACATTGCAAATTGTTTTGAGTCCCAAGCAAGCACTTAGGCTAATCTGCATTTTAGCCACAGGAATGCTTCTTTTCCCTTCTGAGAAGCCTGAATAGCTTGAGAAGATTAAATAACTCACAAATACCAATATATATTTTTTCCTATTAATTAAAGCTGCAGTCTTCAAACCTACCTATTTTTAGCTGTATTTCAATTTCTCACGTAGATTTTGACTCTGTTATTATGTATAATACACTCTTCTTTAAGAAACTGTCAATGAAAGAGACTGGAATGGGTGTCAGATTTAATATTACCTTTATTTTTACTATTACAATTTCATTTATTTTTTATATCTGAAAATGTTTTATTCTGAAAACTTTATAATTCTAAAACCCCATACAATTTTGAACTAATGTGACTAAGGAATCCTATTTTTGGAAGTATTAGAAAACATTAAAGGAGTTCTAAATACATGGCCAGTGTTAGAGGTTTTGGTGCGTTTAGGTTGTTCATATCCCCCAATGCATTAATTTTGAATTTGTCACAATTTTTTAGTCATTTCAACACTGATAAGAAATTTCATCAACATCAGAAACTATCCCTTGAAATGCATATTTTCCTCCCTTATTCTTTAAAATTTATTTGTAAATTTTTAATGACAAGACAGCATAACTGGGAAACAAGACTGTTCCAAAAACATCACCAAAGTGTTATATTCGCTTTGTACCTACATTTCTCAGAATAAAGTAGATCAAGTTTTAGAATGTCTCTAAAAGGTTTTTAAATTTTGAAAAAATTAAAAGCTCTACAATGTGATAAATTATTATTTTTTTCATTTTCATATTGCTTTGACCAACAATTTTATAATGCTTTGCAATAAAATAATTTTTAGTGATTTTCCATACTTATATGTGTGTGTGAATGTAACTATCTTTTAAAAATATAAATAATAATTTCATTAAGGAAAAACAATGAAAATACCTGTTTTCATCAATTTCATGAAAAACAAAGAAACAAAAATCATTCCCATCTCTTACATACAAAAGAAAAAAAAAAATTCTGTGTGATGCACTAAGATAATTTTGTTACGGTACACATCCCTTAATGAAGAAGCCGTGATAATCTCATCACAGAAAAATCTAAATTATGGGAACCAAAGTGGTTTTTTCAGTCTTGTTTCAGGATTTTTTTTTTTTTTCCGACCTGGGGAAGCATAAAGAACTTTAAATTCTGGCCAATGTAATTACATTGAAAAGAATTTCCTGGGTCTCACTCCAGTCTATGGATAGTTCTGCTTGCCATCTATGGTACCAAGTCATTACCTGTCCTCTTGAATACTCTTAAACCCATGAGGAGTTTCTTCAAACTCCTGAAGAAAATGCATTATATCCCAGAGAAAAGAAAATCACTTGTCTATTAAGCTTACATACAAAATTGGTTGAAAAATGTATGCCTAACCTATGTGCCCCAGCTGGAAAAAAATATTAAATTGTGGCTCTCATTTAGTTTCACACAGAGAAAATAGAACTTGTACCAGAATTTTGATTTAAGTCCTTCAGTGCTATTTCAAAGGTAGTGTCTTACTATGTTTGGATTTATTAAGGAGAACATAATTCAGTAATAGTTATGGGAAACAAATTTTAAAAATGCAAAGTCAGGATTGATTAAATTAAGCTACATGCTAGAAGGACATAGCTATTATTTTCAGAAAGTAACACAGCTATTGGTATTGTCTGTTGTTCTGCAGAGGCAAGCAGCCTATTTTTTGCAATAGCTGAAATATTAAAATCACAGCACTTATCTTTTAAGATTTTTTTATGTAGACTGATAGCAAAGTAAATACAGGAAAGATTTATTGTTTCATGATAGATGTTCTAAAGGAACGTGGATTTTAATTATATTCTTCTGTATTTAGTTAAATTACGTTTTATTCATCTATGATAAAGCATTGACATATAGAAAAAAATAATGGTGAAGAAACAGATGCACTAAGGCTTCATTAGTTAATTGAATGAGCACCTCCATAATGTTTAGTGGATGATCCATCATTTTCAAAGGGCTCATGTAGCATTTCTGACCCCAAAACCCCTGTCTAAACAAAAAAGAGGACAACTGCAAGTGAATTAAAAATACAGGACTAGCACTGAATGCAACCAAGCTTTCAACACTCTTTCAGCTTATGAGCCTAATCAATTTAACCATTTAAAATTGTTATATTGAAATACAATATAAATCTGGATAACATTGGGTGCAAGTATAAATGGCGAGAGGAGTGGCTGGAGAGCAGCCCTGCAGAAGGGCCCTGCGGGTGCTGGCTGGCAGCTGCTCAGTGTGAGCCAGCAGCCTCAGCCCGGGCAGCCCAGGGGACAAACCCCATCCTGGGGGCACCAAACAGCATCACCAGCCAGACAAAACAGCAGATTACCCCACTGCATTCAGGGTTGCTGAGGCCTCACCTCGAATGCTGTGTGCAGTTTAGGAAGGATGTGAAGGTCCTTGAGTAGATCCAGAGGAGAGCACCAAAGCTGGGAAAGGACTAGAAGGCATTGTGTTATGA
Source organism: Grantiella picta (assembly GCA_013397955.1). Lineage (NCBI taxonomy): Eukaryota > Metazoa > Chordata > Aves > Passeriformes > Meliphagidae > Grantiella > Grantiella picta. Next base: position 538,317 of record VZRM01004557.1, read on the forward strand.
GGAGCAGCTGGGGACTTTGGGCTTGTCTAGTTTGGAGAAAAGAAAGCATAGAGTTGACACCTCATTGATCTCTACAGCTTCCTGAAGAGGGAAAGTGGGGTGGGAGGTGCTGAGCTCTTCTCCCTGGTGTCCAGGGACAGGACAGGTGGTTCAAATGAACAGTTCTTTGAATGGTTCAAAGATGTGCCAGGGGAGGTGCAGACTGGGCATTAGGAAGCATTTATTTACTGAGAGGATGGTCAAATGCTGGGACAGCCCTCTTAGCTGTTGGTGTTTGAGGCCCCAAGGTTGTCAGTGTTTAAGAGGCATTTGGACAACATGTTGGCTGGCCCTGAAGCAGTCAGACAATTGGACAAGATGGTCATTGCAGGTTCCTTACAACTGAAGAATTTTATTCTATATTAAATATCAACAAGTAGAAATACTGCTAAATTATCTTTTGCTATTGTTGATATTTCAGACAAGAGAAAGATAACTTTTTTTAATATCTGCAAATCCATAATGTCTTCTTTTTAGACAAAAACTGTTCATATTCAAAAGACTATAGCTGGTATTTCGGAAAGTTCATTCCTTATTTAACAGCTCATTACATAACACTGTTTCCTTCTTTTCACACAGAAAATAAGTTTCATTTATGGTTTCAGTGTGGTTCTCTGCTAACCCCTAAAACACAGAGGGAGACATTATCTTTCTGGGTGGCAATGATACACAAATTTAGTTTTTCCTAATTACAGAAGATTCTGTCACTTTATTTTGTCAATGACGGACGTCAGAGGCTCCCCAATGTCATCAAAAATTGTGGTGGAACTATTATTGCCTCTTTTGACATATAACTATGTATTAAGGGCTAACTCATTAACTCCAAGCTTATTGCCAAGAGGGTAAGGATACAGACCTAAAAAGCTTTGTAATGGGATATGCAACATTTCACTGTTAAGCCATTCATCCACATCTGGTCTAGCTTAGCAGTGACCTAAAATCATTACCATATGAAGCCTCCTTCCTAAGTTATGCAAAAGGAACCATTTAGTCCAGTTTTTAAACTGAGAAAATATCCACATCATAAAGGACCCATTAAAACATCCTGCAGAGTCTCCAAGGATTTAAAAAATGAGCTTGCTTAGCTGAAGTTAAATTTATTATTATGTTCTTAAATTGCTGCTGATTCATTTTCTGCATGCTGTAACCATACGGGATAAAGCCAGTAGATATATTTTTTTGCATGTTTTACTTTAAATTTTTAACCTTATTCCAAATATGATTACACATTGTGCATCATACCCATTTGATGGCCACAGAGGAGTTTGCAAGGTTTGTGCTATTTGACAGGAGCTGAATAGGAGCTGGGGCCTGTGGGGTCTTTAAGCAGCAGTTCTGGCCTGTTTGTTTCAGCTGTTACCTTATTCTCCCTCAGCTTCTTGTAGCCCACAACAAATCCTTCAGCCTGCAGCAAGCCAGTTTTTCCCTCTCTTCTGCCTGGGGTAGCTCTGGCCAAACTCTGTTCCTGCTCTGTGCCCCTTCTCCAAGGCTTTACCAGTCTCTGACCCTCACCAGCCAGGCTGTTCCAGCTGCCTCTCTGCAGCTCCCCGCACAGCAGGAAGCCCTGGTGCCACAAACACACCCTGGGCACATTCTTTTCTTCCTCACAAGTCCCTAACCTGCCTGCCCAAGCATCCTATAGGTATATTTACTCGCATGTTTAGCACTCCCCACATACTTCTAGCAGCAAGAATCACTTCTCAAAAAACAAAAGGTTTATTACAGGTGATGTAGGAGGTCATGTCACAAGTCTTTAACAGCCTCTCACATACCTGCCATGCTCCTAGTGTAACTTTGTATGGCTGCTCTCAAACTCATAGTGGCACGGTGGGCATTTGGGGTGGGGAGCAGATACTTGGGACTTTCTTGTGCATCTGTGAATGACTTCACATACAAGTCTGTCTGACAACGTTGATCATAAAAATAACCATAGAAATATAACACTAACACCAAAACGGATCACACTACTGTGTTTGGCTTATTTATTTCTACCATCTACCAAAAAACCTGGCATCTACCATAACTACTATTGACCTCTCCAGAATCAGGTTGAATTACATCAGCAAATGGAATTGTGAATTTTGACCCTAATATTCTTGCTGCCTGTCTACTTCGTCACTATTATCCCAGCTTTGTCATTAAATAGGACTTCATTCTCTAGGGCTATCATAAATAATTCCTGTAAATTCATGTTTTCAGCTTGCCGCCATGTTTTAGTTCAAAGAATTCACTATGTGAGACTTTGTTTCCTATACAACAAGGACCTTTTCTTTTCAGATTTCATACTGGGAATTTTTTTAAAATTTCAAATAAGAGAGAAACAAAACCAATAAAATGCTAAGATGTTATCAGCTGTTATAGCCCACTCTACATAAAAATCAGTAATTTTTTCAATCTTAATTTCAAGCCATGGATACCTCATTTGGACCTTTAGAAAATAAAGTCATATCTTCAAAGCTCTTGATGCATTTCTGAAGATTTTGGTTTCTTTACCCTTTTAAATCTATATTTCAAAAATTGAAGCCAGGATAAAATTTGGTAATTTTTTTTATCATTTCTCAAGAAGGAAAATACTCACGTTTGCTTCTTGAAAAATTCATTTAAAACCTACCCACATAATAATACTGGTGCTTAGATCATAATCAGCTTTCCAGCAGACAAAAAATACTTTGGCATTTCACAATACTATAAGAGCAACTGGAACTTCACAGACAAAACCAATAACATTTTCATTTTTTGGCAGGAAACTCAGGAGCAAGATTATTCCCAAATCTTTATAGTCCCACAACCCTTTATCAAACCTTTCAATCTCAAATAAGATAGATACATATCAAATGTTTTTACTTCTTCCAAGAATTCAGCTTGGTTTCATTCAATTTCATGACACTTTCCTTGGGGAAATCACAGAATCAAAAAAAAAAACCAAAATAACCAAAATCCATCCAACACTGGAAGATACTGGGCCTGAATCTTATTAATGACTCCAGTAAGCCTTGAATAAAACCTACAGATTTACATTTCCATTAGGAGTGAAACATGAGAAGTTAGCGGGAGTTGAGTTAGATCTGCACCAAGAACTAAGCAGCACCTGAGGCAGGATTCAGTGGCATGCCTGTAATAGGTGCAGCAGAGAAATAATTGTGAGAGGGAGTAGCCATTCAACTAGGCATGAGTGCTACTTCACGCTGACACTTTTGACCAGCTCTAAAATATAATTTATCAGCATGCAATATCATCACAAGTAATAAGTAAACTAAGCCCAACTCACTGCTGCTGTGCTGCAGACCCTGCTGCTCCCATCCTCTGTGTGGCTCCCAAGGGAACTCCGACAGCCTTCCTCCTCATCTCTGCTGCAGGAATTATCTCACTGGGAGCCATTAAAGTACCATTATGCCTTGTTATTTCCCTCACTCTTATTTAAAAATTAAATTTAAAAAAACCTTACTCTCAGAAGCTTAGATTTTATTGGGGGGGCGTAATCAACTTTTCCTTGCTGTGTTTCTATATGTTCTAGATTTGCTACTTAGAGTCAATGTCCCTGGTGAACACACATCTGTTTCAAGTGGATGCTTAGATATCAGTCTCCTTTCCAACCTTGTGCTCCTATAATCTCTTGAATTTTAAAGAACAATGTTTTTCTTCACATTAAAAAATTATATTATTTCTATTGCATCACCACCCAAAAAGTGTAATACTCTGTGATGGATAACATTATTGGACTGTTTAGACTCTCAAAATGCCAGAGCTCCTAATTGATTCCTAATTTTTTTATCCAACGTCTGGTGATCTACCCTATATTTACACATTTACCAGCCTTCTAAAGTGTCACTGCACAGAATGTTGGTGTTTATCACATTACCTGTTTCATCCCATTTGAATCTAACTTTATTTCTGTGATGTCTTAGAATATCTCTAAGAAGAAAGAAAGCTACCTTCTGCTTCTGGCCCAGCTGCCAGTTATGAACGAGCAAAAAGAAGAGGAGGATTTAAAGAGTCTTATGGCACAGATTGTATTTTCCTCACTTTCAGCAGAATGCTTTGAAAGGCTGGCATAAAGCACTGTGCATCCTGGCTCAGAAGATAACCACCTCTAAGTATTCAATATATCCACCCTTTTTTCTCATAAAGGGATTTATTCTACCAAAAGATTCTTTTCTCGGCTGCCTGCAGGGAGAAGTGAAATGCTGGACTTTCTTCCACTGGGCTGTCAGGACGTGTTATTCTGCTGATCAAGGATCTTCAAGTACCTAACACTAATCAGACCAAGACAGGCTAATTATAATCCCTGAGGCCGCCTCCAGTCTAGGAAAATATTGCTAAAAAAAAAATCCTATGAGCCCTGCCAAGCTGACATTTTTCCTAGCTCCAAATGGTATCAAATTTCACTTTCAGACTGTATAATGTTCAGGTTGGATATAGCTGGGGGAAATATCATTTCACAGGCTGAAGGTTTGTTCTCTATAACCTCTGCCTTCCCTGTGGTTCTCCCATACCAGTGAAAGCACCTGACAAATAATAGAATGTTATTTTATCTTCATACTTTTGCTTAAGTTATGGCTGTCCATGGTCTGAATTTATTAAGGATTAGTTAAAACCATGAGGTATTACTCAGATTAAAAGAATGTATCAACAATTAACAGCCAATTAGAACACAGAGAAACACACAATTCAATTTATAAACAGTTCAATAAAGTTCAAGAAAACATGCTGTTGGAGTTCACATATGTCTAACACCAATTTTAGGGTCTGAGTTTAGCAGACTAGTTTGTTTTATTTACATATTAAATACATCCCTAGAATTAACTTTTAACAATTCAAAAGATGAATACAGGAATCAGAGCTACATGCCAGTATACAGGACTAAGTAAGACAAAACTGAATTAGATTCTAAATTATATTGGGGGTCAGAAAACAATAGAGGTTAATTTGAGGGCTACTTTTCATCATTCATGAAGTGCCTTTTTTCTGCCATGTTCTTCTTCCCTGAGCTATTGGTACATTAAATGGAAATATACATCCCTAGCTTACTTGACAGAGCTGTCCTGGTTTCAAAAATAAATATTTGTTAGACTGAAAAGACCAATATCTCCACGAGCCAGGGGACTGCCTAATTCAGAGCAGATGTTAGTCCCATATATCCTTCATCTTATTTTAATGCATATCCATCTGTCATTAACTGTTTTGGGTTGTATGTTCACTGAACAAAACCTAGGCAAAAACGTTCCATGAAGATCATCAATTGATGTTTTCATGAGTCTGCGATGACTGAGAAGACAACATCTTGAAAAATAATTCTAATCAATCTCTAATCTTGTAAAGGAGCCCTTGAAGATCATGAAAAAACATGGCAGGTCCCAATTCTACCACAAAAATCAGTAACTTCTTTTTAAGTAGAATGGCATGCATATATTGTCCCAAGCTTTGCAGACCAGGTGGTGCTGCCTCCCTGCCTATATGGAAATCACTTAGACAGCCAGTGGAGTTATTTGCCTGGTCTTTTCAAACTTAATTGTAGAATTAAGCTGATACTTGCAATTAAGCAGGCTCAACAGTTTGGCATACACTACTTATTAATGTAACTTTGTACTGCAAAAACCATTGAGCTTTTAATACATTTTATAGATGTTCTACTGTGTAATCCTTTACCAAAGACCAAAAATCCCCAAAGCCAGTTTCCTTCTTTTATATTTTAACATTGTATTTTCCAGCACCCACATCTTTTTCATTCAGCCATGTTCCCTTGCACCCTTCTCTCTGGCACCTGCTACTGTCTTTCCTGTATAAATATCTGTGTGTGTAAAGTTAAACTGAGAGTAGTGTCACCTAGCATGTGCACAGAGTGCTTTGCAATGGGAATCAATTTCCTTACGTGCATTCTGCAGGTGATGAACAAGGGGCACAGCTACAGAGGCAATGTGAAATGGTCATATTTAGTATCAGAGCCAGGAGCAGTTTCCAGTCTCCTTGATTCAAATATCACAAGACACTACTTTTCTTGTAGCTTATAACTTCTCTGACCCACTTTTATTCTCTATTCTCTTACACTAAAACTTAAACCCAGGAAGTCCTTATACTAGTTTCAGTACATTTTCATTACAAGCACAGGAGGGAGAACATGTTAGATCTTTATTCACACAAATACTAATTCAGTACTAGTGTTCTACATAAATCATCATTCAGGGCCTCAAAATGTTGACAAACATTTCTCTATATTGCCTAACAAGAAAAGTAGCAACAGAGATCTGAAGGGGATTTATCTCTCTTGATTAAAGTGACTTCAAAAGTTACAACAGAGAAAAGAGATCATGCAGATGGGATCAGGAAATTAAACTGAACTTCCAATACAATTCAAAAAGACATTACAAAACAAAACACAGAGAATAATTACAAAGTTTTCAGTGTAATTCACAGAAATACAAAATCAAGTCTCTCTGTCTATGTAAGAGTTTACTTTGAAAAGCTACTGCATTGCAAACACTTGGTGCAAAGTACTTGGAGGGTTAAATTTTTTTTCTTCTGAAAGAGCCATCACCATTATTGCTGATACACTGTTCATAAATCATGCACAGAGTATATTTGAATTCTGCATTTTCCAGGTAAAGGAAAACTCAAAATCCCCTAATTATTTTTGAAGGTTATCTGTTTATAATAACATCAAAAAACTACTTGCTGTTGTTAATGACCCAGTAAAATACTAGGATGAAATTTTGAGAAGGAACAAGACTAGATGACATATTAAGGATTTACAGAATATACCCTGCTTATTGTAATAGCTGACCCTTAAAATGGCAACTTACATATTTGCTGTGTCATTGCCTTAGCAACAGACTAGACATGCTGAAATCTGACAGCAGGCTTTTCTAGCTGAAGCTATGGCTTTTAAGGGGAGGGTTTTTTAGCAATCAAAATCTGATTTATTATTCTAACAAATTATGGTATCTTTTAGGAGACTAGCAGTGCAGCTTAAAGTACAGGAAGGACACATCCTAGCTAGCACAGCCTTGGCCAGGGAATTAGCCTCTTCAGGAGGAAAAGCGGTTTCTAAACATGATCTAGCACACTTGAAAATTGTAAGCAGCCTGGAGCAGCTTCATGCAACAGCTTTGAAAGGTGTCCTTATTTGAAAACACTCTCAACAGACCATAGTTATTCTGTCAATAGCACTCAGCTCTGAAGTACAGTTTTTCATTACAAAAACAAAGTGTTGAGAAAAGTTTTTCATTAGTTTTTTTCATTGTTAACAAGTATTTTATTTGAGTTTCTTTAAGGCTCATTTTGCAATATCAGCTGAAAAACACACAGGGCTCAGACTTGACAATATCAGGCTCCTTTTTGGTTTGTGCTCATTGTACATACTCTATCAGTCTCTCCAGTAAAAACCTGTCAAAAACTTTTTAAAAAAAAATATATATATTTTATTGAAAGGGGAAAAGTGTAATACAACTGTTCAACTGTTCAACAGCATTTCTCAGCAAGCTTACAACCCCTCAGTGGGGTTACAAACATCTAATGTACAGTGCAAAAAAAGTGCAAAAGTGCAAAAAAAAAATCTGTCTTTACTTTCCAATTTTCTACCTAATGGGCATGATATTTCAGTTGATAGGTTTATTGCTCCCTTTTTAAATCTATTTTGCAGACTTATTTTGTTATATCAACTGTCTTGGCAGAGAATATTCTGTCACAGCAATCTGTCAAACAAAGGAGGAGCACTTATCCCGGCAATAAAGAAAATGCTGTTTTAAAAATTTCAAAATAAATATGGGAGTTTTTTGTGCTGTGGGGTTTTTTAAAACTAAGAAATGACAGAACTTTTTCTCTTCTGTTGCCAATTAAACATAAAGGTTCAGCTTTTTGTTTCATTTTAATCAATACGGTCAAGCTTTGTCTAAGAGACTTTGACAAGCAGATATTCCTCTTTTGAAAACTAGGATGTTCCCAAGCTTCTCGTGTTGATTTGCAGCCTAATTTATAGCAGATAAGAATTATTATTTTGCCTTAAATCCCTTGAATGTTCGTGAATCTTCACTAAAAGCTCAGCTTTATCCAATAACCATCACAAATGAAAAACAACCAACCTCAGAAAACAAACACAGAAGCACAAACAGGAAGATAAGAAGACAGGCAGATAAAAGATTGTAATTTTTTAAGTTCAATATGAGCAACAGGAAAAATAGCTTTTTCTCCCAGGTCTGCCAGAGGTTTTCCAATAAACTTGGGCATGTTACTTATTCCTTATAAGGAAATATTTAGGAAAAGTGAGAAAGACAATTTCTCACCTCAATTTAAGCTGAAAATCAAGGCAAGCTGGTCAGAAACAGATTTGACTGTTTCTTGGGTGTCTGTACAGCCCCTAGCACTGTAAGGGTTCTACCAAGCTTCAGCAGAGAGATTTGAACTGTTTTGTTATTTTAAAACATAGTAATAACCCTGAAGTCCAACAAGTTTTCTGTATCTAATCTTTCATTAACCCCTTTTTAGAGACTGTCCAGAATAAATGCAACATTTTTCCAAGGGATTTAAATAAGAAAAGAATGACAACTTTATAGAAGAGAGCAATTACAGGCCTACCATTCAGGAACAGGAAGCTGGAAGGAGCAAGTAAGACACAGAGGAAGACAACATATGACAGAATTGAGAGGAGATGAAACCAACAAATACAAATATAAGATAACCTGCAAGGAGCAGTTATGGAGGTTACACAGGCTGCATTTTAAGACTGAACTAGAGATTCAGCTATAAGCTTTTTGATCAGAGAGAAAATGCTGCAAAAGTCACAGGGGGGAAAAAACCCCAAACCTATAAAATTGTATGTATTCAGATACATGCATTCTTCATTTTATCCACACACCAAGGTGGCAAAAAATTGATATTAATCTTTGAAAGCGCATGAAGCAACTTCATGTCTGCATCCTAGTCCTGAAACTGTGACAGCATTGAGCTTACAAGACAATCAGTACAGGGCAACTCTTGAAAGACATAAAACATACATAAAAGTAATAGATATGCAGTTAGAGTGAAAGCAGAACTAATTACTGCAGTTGGGTGCTTCCTCAGTTAATAGCTAGGAGTCCTTTTAGTACAACCTCATGCTAACAAAAGCAATCTTTCTAAGTGTGTCAGTTCCCATAAGACGCTGTACCATGGAGGATGAGAAAACTATTTTATAGAGCTATTTCCTCGTTGAAATCACTATCACTTGAAAGACCTCTTTGCCAAAGAGAGAATGGACGTTTCAGCTAAATGCTTAGTATACTTGGGGTCTCTGAGAAAGTAACTGGACATGGAGCACCAGCAGGGCTGGGGATCAGTTATTCCTGTGCCTGCTGCTCCAAGGGTCGGGTGCTTCCCCTTCTCAGAGCCTTTCTACTGCCTCACCCGACAGAACAGTAGGTCTTTCACAGAACTGACTGCTTGCCCTGGGTGCCCTTAACAATTCCAGAAGCCACTGGGCTGGCAAAGGTAAGGAAGTGTCAATACAATTCACAGTACTCATTCTCCACCCTTAACTTTGAGGTCAATACCCTCCTCCGGACACAAAGATTAGCCCTCAGGGTGGAGGACACCCCACTTTTGTTCATAAGCTATCTCCACTTCCAGGCAACTTAGAAGACTTTTTTCCACAGCTGAGAGAAAGTCTCTCCTTGCCTGGAACAGGGAATGAGTGCTGGACAGGCAGCAGGCAACAGCATTTTGGCCAAGTCTGCTGGGGCAAGCCTGTATCTGACACATGCCATGAGAAATGAGAGTTCACTCAGAGCAGAGTATTCCTGGCTTGAAACATCTTGTCTGAAAGTGCCAGACATTGTAAATGACACAGAGCTGAAGTTTTTGACCTTGGAGGGGTGCAAAGCTGAGTCAGCCTTGCTGGGATTGAAAGCACTCAGGAGTCCAGATATTTGAAACCTATCTTTCATCCACCACATGGGAAGGGAAGAGCTATCTGGATTGGTTTTTAATTTATTTCCTAATTCTCTTCCTCAGAACCAAAGCTTTTCTGAAGTCTTTTTAAAAATAAGAATTTTGCTTCCGGAAATCATGTTTTGATACTCAAAGAATGATTTTTGTGGTGACCCCTCTGATTATATATACACATCTATATGACCCTACCAAACTAGGTAAAGGATTTATATTACACACTTTAAGCAGTTTTTTTAATGGATGTGAAGTGGGGATAGATACTTTTAATTTTAAATCTACAGAAAATATAAGATATAAAACTGAGTATGAGAAAAACAATACTGCATAGGTCTTTGTACAAGAGCACTTATCAAACAGCATACATGCCTGCACAGCAAGTAAGGTACAAGTAGCCTTTAAGCACTGAAAAAACAGAAAATTACTCTAGTAATAGCTTATTAGGATTAGAAATGTAGCTGAGGTCTGCCTTGCCCTGTGACAAAGTCTGCAGAGGCTGAGAAGGCCAAGATGGCTTCCTTTTCAGGAGAATTCTGGATCATGACAGTGATGTCAAATATGATGCCCATCCATTGCCACTTCCACCCACTGTATGTCGTGTTCCCTCATTAATCTAGTCTCCTTTCGGCTCTCCATCCAGCTCCGTTTATCCATTTACTCTTCCTTTCCTGCAGCAGGAAAGACTTGGCCCAGTCTGGTTGACTCACTATAAGGGTAACATACACAACTTTTCTTCTGCAGCTCAAATCTGCTTTAATGTCTGTTTTTATCAAAAAGGCAAAGCAAAAGCCACCTTTACCCCCTCCAGTCCACAGAAATGTTAATATTTAGACGTAAGTTAGTTGCAAAATTATTTCTTGAAGTCATATTTTCATTAATGTATCATTAATTTTATCCCAGTAATACCAGTATAATATCTCATTGCAAAATGTAAAGAAATTTCATTATAAAGTATGTGCCATCCTTACAATACAAAATATGAATATACTACTTTAGCGGAGAAATGTGGCATCTTTAATACACACTTTTTTTTCCTTTAAATGCAACTCTGGAACTTCAGACATTCTGCCTCTCCCTAAAGCTAGTAGCACTCAGCAGCAACCAGGAAAAAAGTCAAGCCCAGAATTTTGTCAATATTTCTTTCATGATGCAGCAGTGACTTTTACAGAAGGGTGCAAGTAGACTAGGACATGGCATGGGAATTTTTAAAATTATTTCTAATTCTTCAGCTTTGTAGTTTTGAAGGAAGTATTTCACCAGCATTTTGGAAATGTCACCAATGCTAATCAATACCAGAGTGCTTTCAATAAAGAGAACTCCTTAGACTAGACTTTCAAGGGATGAGTTCCTGAACACAAATTCATTCCAGGGCTGCCAGAGGGAGGCACAGGACACCCACCCAACACTGTTCTACTGCAACATGACCCACAAAAAATAAAGTTCAGAGCATAGGGTTCCCTCAACTCCTGTTTAGAGAAGAGAGAAAACTTCCTTCCATTGAGAGCACACTCTGATCCCTTCTAGGTAGGCTTTGCATTGTCATATGGTGAAAAAAACCCTACGAAGTGTTAAAATTGTACCAACTTCCATTGCTGTGGTCGGGTTTTGCCATCAGCTCCTCCAGCTGCTTTGGGAAGAACCAAGCTTCTGTTTCTCTCTGCCTTGAGTGCTAAGCTATGTAGGAACTACTTAACTGATGATATAACAAAACCCTTCAGAGCAAAGTAAAGATTGAACAGTAACATCCTTTTAGTTCACCAGTACACGCCCGTCTCCAACTCCACGTCAGTATGATTCTGCATATACAGAAGAACTCTGGCCTTCAGATTAAATGTCCAAATTCAGCTGCTTCAGGGAAGAATACATGTATTTACAAAACATATTACTGAAGGAGTAATGGTGAATAAGGCAGCTGTGGAACAAAGCTGAAAGCAACACAATTTTCACACTGTCAAGTGCTGTCTTACTTGTACCAGTTATGAATCTGCCTCAACAACAGGCATAATTGTATTATATCTTTAGTGTTTCTACATTTGGTCATGCTCTGACTCAGGTAATCTTCACAGAAATACCCTCTTCATCTCTCCATACTTTTCCATATCCTCACATACAGATCTCAGTGCAACACTTGGGCCCATACAAAAATTAACATGAAGTATTCTATAATCGAAGTATTCATCAGGAGTAAGAATTAGCCATGATTTCCAAGAATCAAGTAGTGTCACCACAGCTCCATTATTTTCAGGTGCTTCCCAGGGCAAACAATGCTGTGATAAGTGTGAGGAATAGAGAGTAACGGGAACTTTTTAAAAAGTGTTTAAAACAACATGGTTTATATTCTTATTATTAGTGGGAAAAAATAAAAATCTTCACTTGAGGCTTCATAGCAGGTCACCTCTCCATTAATACCATCAAAAGTTGTTCTTTTTCACCCTGTATGTTTCTCCTAAATTTCAACTTTAATCTGAGAAATTCTAGTTGTAGTCAAGTCACTTGCAAAATCGAATAAAATTTTATTGTTAGTGTTAGTATTATTAATAATAATGATTGAAATAATAAAAGCATAATTTTCAACCAGACATCTCTTCAATCCATGTCTTATTAACTGTTCTTTCATGATCCCTAAAGTTGCGAGTTAAAGGCATTGCTGACCAGCTCTCTTCACACCTCTAATTCTGACACTAGGCAGTCATCAGCTGTCCCTCCCAACCCCCACCCATCCTCCTGCTAACTCATCCCTTCCGAGTTTGCCTGATGGGAACACAGCAAGTGCAGGAGATCATTACTTTCATACTGTAAAATTCATCGCAAATAAATAAAACATCATTCTAATATTACTTTACAGTCATTTGCTTTGTGTTTTGCAGTAGGGAAAAAACCCAACAGATGCGCCCAGACCATGCTGAAAAAAGCATATATGATTCTGTACAGAAAGTCTAATTAAGATATAAGAGCTCTATTCCAGCTTGTGCCAGACAAGACCATCTCACACACCCCATGAACAGTGGTCAGATCTCATTATATTCATTACTTTATCAAATATAAGGGACTAAACCTCACAATAAATATAGATATCACTACAAAATTAGTGGTTGCTTTTTTCTTGCTTCACTTTTGAAATATAAATTACACAGGGAGAACAGAGCCAGAGACCACTCCCTAATTCCTAGTGGACATATTGATCAATTAAAATGACATGTGTCTGGTCTTTTCTTTCCTTCTAATAGCAAGCAGCTGAAAGACTGAATCTTTAGAACATGCAAAATCAAACAATTTATGTTGTTATATACCATCCAGCAAGATTAACTTGAAGTTAAGCAAAATAAACCTAGCCTCCACACAAGACCTTAATACAACATAAACAAATATTGGACATTGTAAAGAATTACTAAATAAAATAGACATTATTTTAACCAGCTATCTAAATATATAAGATAGGTGTTTTCTTCCCAAGATAGAGGTTGAAGCCTTTTTAATTATTCCTGTTATTTTATTCATAGCAAACCCCCTCAGAATGCTTGACTCTTGGGCTACACCTTTTACTGCAGTTGCAGAGAAAAAAAAAAAAGCTTGTTTTCTTTCCAGTAAAAGATAAATCTAAAATTCACTAAATTCGTATTACAATTTAAAAAACAGATTCAAAGAAAGTAAAACAGTAGAAGCTACTGTACTTTCAAAATATTTGGTTATTGTTTCACAATTACATCTATGTTTAGCTTTTTTAAGAATACCAGTAGAAATAGGACAGTACTGAACCATGTTTAAAATCAATACTGTTCCACTTGCTTGTTTAGCTCTGGTTTGCACAGTATTTTCTGTACTATCATGCTATGGAAGGCCAATGAAAGTAAATAGGTGATATTCATGCTATTGAGATAAAATAGGTTCAAAGAGAAGCTAAACATAACAGGAATGCTTAAAGAAAGAGACGGGGGAAGAACAAGCGATGTTTATGGCATTAGAATTGAAAACAGCTATTCTTTCCATTTAAGCAAATCAGACAGTAGCTACTTTAATTGGATTGTGAAATTTAAATAAATTCTCTTCAAATATTCAGGCTATTATCACAAATGCAAGGCAAGTCTAAACATTCAGACTGAATGCATTTTCTGTAGGCCTTTGTCTTAACCTGTCTGCCTGAAAAATAATATTTAGGCATGCAGCAGCTTTCTTCAAAATGATTTTTACAAGGCAAAACCCACACACTTACATTAGGGAACCCTTATAAAACAGGAAAAAATAATGGTGCAATTAAGAACAGCACAGTATTTTGCAACTTACCATGTCCTGTTCAAATCATCCTCTTTTGATGTTTACGGCACATCTGTAAGATGCAATACTAGGAGGTGCCTTGTGTGACCTGCTGCATGATGCTGTGACATCAGTTCAGATGATGCAGCTCATTATGGGAAAGACTGCTGTTGCTATGGCAACTGGGATGTGATACGAATCCTTACTGCATTTCCAGGGGAGTCCGAGACAATACGGAAGCCCTTTAAAGAAACAGACAAAATGCAAACAGGCTTTCAAAGTACTGTGCCACAGATTTTAGAGTCCATGTTAGTACTATAACATGCCTGTTATAAGGAATGTTTTAAACAAATTATTCCTACATGGTGATACAGAATTGAGATGTATGAGCTATAAATTATTTCTATATTTAAAACTTAATATTGTGTGTGTCAATTTAAGAACAAATTTTATAAGTCGGATTTGGTTTGCATGTAAGGGAACCTTACTTAAAATAAACAGTCAGTAGCATGATTTTAACACTAAGGCTCTAAAGACAGTAGTTATTGAACAGTATTTTAAGAAATATATATTTTCACGCTGCCCCACCCTGCTCCTACGTCCAATCTGTCACTTACAAGAAAAATCTTGTTGCTAGGGAAAAACACTTGATACTTCAAAATGAGCAGATTTCACACTGTTAAAAGAATGACAATGAGATTTTTTTTAAAAAAAAGTCAGGGGGGTGGCTTTTTGTTCAGGAGAGGGTAAAGAAGTTTCTAGCCAACCAAGTAAAAATCTCCTCATCATTTTTCAGCTGTAGGACAAACTGCTCTACCCTCTGCATGCTGAGTAGCCTGGCTTTCATCTGCCCATCAGACAGACAGATGAGTGAAGATTTTGAAAGCTGTGGGCAAGCTGCTGCTAGTGCCCCATGGGCCCCACTGCTGCCTGGCTCCAGGTAGAGCAGGAAGGCCAGCAAAGTGGAGAGCCCTCCCTGTAACCTCAGTGAAGGACTGGGGTTGGAGCCTGAGCCTGTAGATGTTACCTCTCCCAACAGGAACCTGGTCACATCCTCTGTTCAGAGCAGTGATGACAGAAGCAAAGGTTATGTGAAAGTACTAAAAGGAGCTGCCTGGAAATTAAAATTCACAACTAAAGAACCACCAGCACATTTTTGGCCACTTGCCAGCTCTATTTGGATGAGAAAAGTTTCTGGCAAAAACTGCTTTCCCTAGGCATGAAAATCCCTTTCTACATGGTAGGAAAGAAAGTACACAAAAGGCTGGACCCTATACATTTGATATGCTGAAGCCCAGGGTAAAACAAAAGCCCAACTTGAAGCAAGAAGCCTCAATGCCCTGAAGATGTCCAGTAATGTCCAATGTGTGTGCCACTGTATAAAACCCTTCGTTCCATTGAACTTTAGCTTGTGAGTAAAAATTTTGATTATTGATTTCAGAAGAAACCATAGGAAATAATTACACTCTCTTAGCCACCACCTACCTTTGAAAGAAAATAGAGACTTTGACGCCTTCTGATTAATGGATTAAATACAAAGTCTCTCTATAAAGTAGGAAATGCCATAGACTTTCTAATTAGTGCTGTCTTGACATTGTATGATCTCATTTTTGACAGTTTCTTCTAATATTAATCCTATGTCATTCCAAACAATACAGTAAAGCTCTCAAAATGACTCATTATCAAATCCAGTCTAGTGATCCATGATTAAGTGTCACTCACAAAAGAGCTATAGCTCTAGATTTTTGAATGTTTAAAACTTCCTTTGGTCTCTGAGGATGGAATTCACAATTTAGGAGAGACAAAACAATTGAAATATGATTTGTGTTGGAATGACATGAAAACTAAGGTATGTCATTGTAAGTTAGCAAAGTTTATGGTCAGGCAAGAGCAGGGAAAATATCAGGCCATTTTTTACAAAGACTTCTGCCTACTTACTGCTAACTACAGGCTATATGAGATTGTTTATTGACGTATGCAAATGATAAGTAGAAGAAGACAAAATTACAGTGTTTTTCCTGACTTTTGAACATTTGGTATTTTTTAAATATCAGTCTGTTGTTTGTTTTTCCCAAAAATTATTTTTCATGAGCCAAGGCACATGTCAGATTGGTTGCAAGACAGCTACAACAGGAATGTCCCAGGCAGAGTGTAAACTAAGGATTTGTTGCAAAGGTCTGATGATAGCTGCAAGATGCTAAAAGGAATTTCTGCCTTATAAATACAAAAGGTAGCACCCACAAACTTTGTAACCTCCTAACTAAATCTACAGGTCTAGAGGAAGTGAGCTGGACCTAGCTGCTTTGGATCTTATTTTTTTTAAGAAAAGAAAAATTGAAGCTTTTTTTTTACTCTCCAAACCCAGGACTGACATATCTTCTAGATTTCAGCTTTAAAATTGCTTTCTATTCCTTACAGTTCAGTGGAACAGGAGATGGAGAGAGAGACCTCAATCTACCATATTACCACATGAATGCCTTGATCATTTTGAAGTATCACAAGTAGGTTTCCAAGCCAAAAGCATGGGGCTTTGACTATAACTTTTTCCTATAAAAACTGAAATATTTTATCTTACTTTAAATCATAGCAATGGAGTTCAATGATAGGCATAAATTACTAGTTTTAAATTCTTATTTTAATTACATTCTGCCTGTCCTCTTTTCCCAACATTGGGACCCCCACGTGATTGATATTCACCTGAAAGAAAGAAATGTTTCATCTACCAACAGCCATTGTTTTCCCTCTTGGTCAGTTTATGTGGACAACTAACATTTGCACAATCCACAAAGGTTTTCAATAAGCAAGTTTTGCCATTCAACTAGGCATGACCTTAACTTTAAAAAGTTTTATTTCCCCTCAGTAAGACCCATAATAAGACAGAGATTAATCTTGACATGATTTACACTCCACTTAATTATATTCAAGAAAATGAGTTAGGAGTAAACTCACAAACACAGCTAAAAAAGGAAAATATTATTGCAGACCTTTTCTCTGCATAATCCAGTTGTTTTCTTCTGTGCTGTTTCCTCCTCAAAATGAAGGAAAGTAATTGCTTACTGTTTGCCAACTACCCTACCCAAACAGCAGAGAGGGGAAGTATGCTGAAGGACAGAAGGAAATGAGAATTGCATATTCTGAATTACCAGTCAAATAAGCCAGAAACAGACTTTAAATTAAAAATAAAATATATAAAAAGCAAAATCACAATTTACTGAATGCTGATGCATATCAGCAATGTGTAACAACACAGTAAAGGAAACCTTGATTCTCATTCAAGATTTTGTAATCCACTTCAAGAACCCATGTCCCAGATTTTCCATAATTAAATTTGCCTTAATTAAACAGCTACATATACCTGGGTTTCTATTCCACTGTTAACTCTGTCAGAAGGAAAGAGTAGGGCATACATATTGATGTCAACTCTATCCCATTTCTCTAAATGGAAAGGGATATTAATCAAAGTTCTTACTGAGTCTACTGTATTGAATCCATCAACTGAATGTTGCATTGCAAACATGAGAGTTATACACAGACTACCTTGACTGAACTCATTAAACATCTATGTCTACCTACATTGTTATGTAGGGAATATTTTCTGTCTTGTCACCAAGGTCATCTGAGCCTCAGTTCCTACAGTAAGGGAGACTAATTGTAGGAGCTGCAGTTCTGGTGTAAAATTGCACCTCATAATAAGTAGAAAAAAGCAGTAATGCTCCCACAATTACACAACTCAAAGTCACCAGGCTGAACAATACATCAGTTTAAGTTTGGAGCCTCTCATTTGTACTAAATCATTATGTAGAGAAGTCCCTGCTTACATGATGAACACATTCACACTTGTTACTACAGCCTGGAGGGGATCTGGATCACCATTTTCCTATCTGCATCTGGGTCTCAAGAGAGGCATGAGATTAAAAGGCTGCAAGCTCTGTTTCCTAAGTGGGACTACTTCGCTTTATTTTTTAAAAGATTAATAAATTAATAACAAGTAGTGCATTTTTCATCTTGTTTCCCTATAACACGAATGCATCTCATGCTAATATTCAACAGTCTATTCTGAAATAGTTTCACAAGTTATTTTTTTAGAATGTCAAGATCACAAAGACAGTAGTAACTCTATGACCTCGAAAAATTTGAGTCACCCATGTTCTACATCCATCTGGTAAAATAAAATCTTTCCATTGCAGCATAAACCTGATTTAGTCACCACCCAATGTATTGTGTCAGAAAGTAAGGCAACATCCTCACTCCCAATATACTGAAAGATTACAGCAGGGACTTGAGTAATGGGACACTTCTGTCAGCCACTAGTGAGCTGAGATCCGCAGATGGACATAAACTCCACATGTTTTGGTCTAGCTCTGGACCAATGCTATGTTGTTAGAGCTCTAACAATAAATAAAAATCAAGAACGATCCAGGGCATACAATATTGTGATATTAGTGTATTTGTTTTTCTTTGGTGTCATGCTTTCAACCACCCAAGAAGTATATAATTACCACAATAAGAAAATGCCCCAGAAGGTCTTCAGCTTGTTAAAATAATATTTATTTGAAAAGAAAAATTGGCTTGAGATTTTTCTCCTTATGTTATTAAATACAACCTATATGCAATATAAAGCCCACTCACTTCTAATAATAAAACTTAAGCTTTCCCAGATCAAGTTGTAAATCTTGCCTCCAAAATTTCTGCCTACTCCATGCTTTAGTATAATAGTCAGCACCAGACATCACAGTCTTGGTTTTGCCTCTGTTACACCACTAACTGTTGACTAATATGCCTCATTGTGTGCACCTTTCTGTATTTTCTGAACTTATTTCTCATGTTTCTTCTCCACTTATACCAGTCTTAATCAAAGCTGAGGCTTGATCATTTCATGTCTTGCAAACTGCAAAACCCTACTCTCCAAACACCAAAAATCCATTTTACCCTTTTCTATTCAGGACATTACCAATACGGTCATCTTTCTGGCTCATTTTACAGTGAGCTTTAAATCCCTAAGCTTTAAATTAAACATCATTAATTCAATTTTTACTTCAAACACTCTGGAAAACTCTGCATAGTTTCATCTTCCTGTTCCTAGAGAATTGACTACTTTTTGCTCTGCCAGTAACTTTCCAGCCTATTAATCCTACAAGCGCTTCATTTTCCACTTCCTCCTGCCAACAAGAAAAATGGCCACTAAAAAAAAAAAATAAATAAAAATCAAGAATAATCTTCACACTCATAAAACATTCCACTAATATTGCTTTGCTTTGCTTTGCACAGTTCTAATCTGATTTGTAAACAAATAGGAAAACAACAACCAGACTACCATCACTGATTGACTTCCATGCTATACTTGACCAAAATGAAGAAAGCTAAATATTCTATTTTGCTTCCTCCACCTCAGCCGCCTCCACTCAACCTGTGACATCCCTCCCCGCTTGCTTCACATGTTCACTTCGTATTACACTTTAGGAACAACAGGTTAATAGCATAAATTTAGTACACACAAGAGACTGAAAATTCTATAGGAAAAGACGAATAATAATTTGGGCTTCATGCTGCTGGATCGACAGCTATTTTCTCTGGAACTGGCTAGTTTAAAGTTAGCTGAGCATTCTAGTATTAGATGAAAACTTTTTCGCTTAAAGCTAAGTCACCTACTGTACACACAGAAGTTAAACAAACCATTACTTTCCACACTAATTAAAGCAGGGATCTATTTCTAGGATCTGAAGAGAATAGTCATTTAACAAAAACAAAGAAACAAAAACAAGAAAAAAAATTCTTGTCTGGATAGAGCCAATGATTTTAAGAGCTTCTATTTACAACATGGCTGCTTTAATTATTCATCTTTTTTTTAAAAACATAGTTCAACATTCAGTGGAGTCCAAGTTTGAACTTAAGCACAGTGGGATGGCAAAAATGTCAGGCTATTACTGTAATGGAACACAGCATTATAAGTAAAAAATTTTTAAAAAACGAAAAAAGAAAGAAAAAAGATAAACCACAGCAGGCAGAACACAGCAAGAAATATCAGAAAACTTCTGATCTTCCGAGGCAAGGCACCACTACATAGAAAATACCCCACTAATAAACCCCACTATATAGAAGACACACTGGCAGAAAAAAACTCGTTATATTTTTAAGAAGTAAATGTTATACGCCGGTTTGATAGCCCTGAAGAAAAACAACTTTAAATAATGGAGCACAGAGTCGACCAGCACATTACAAGCCCTACTTGCCATATTACCACTTGAAGTTAATTAGTTTGTGAGGTAGACACTTTTATAAGGAGAACAAAAAGTTTCACATTCCAATCATTAACCTATTCACTGAAATTACCCAGATGCTGGGACACACTAAATCATGCAAGGAGGCAAAATATTATCTTAAAAAATAAAAAATTAAAAAGCTGTGGCTTCTCATTTTTTCTTCTTGGGTGTTGGAATCAAACCAAAACCAATGTCATTTACTGACACCTGAAGAGAGTGCCTGCTAAGGTGAATAGAGAGAGGCAGTGATACAGATAGTGCCTCAGCAGAGGTGGACAGAGGATATTTGTCCAACACCCAAAAGGCAGTTAAAGCCCATTCTGATGTGAGGATGTTTGTAATATAAAATTTAGTCTAAAAGTAATTAGCTCTGGCTACAGTTAGAGTCCATACAAATGTTTTGGGCTGTAGAGACAATAAAAGCTGTTGAGCAGATGTAACATTACTACCCATAGCATGGAATAGATTTAATGTCCCAGCAAATATGGGTGTACTGCAGACAATGAGCTCTTTAGATGGAGATGGCACACTAAGCCCCAAATCTGCCCCTCCCGTGCCTGTCTAAATGAACCCAGGGCCCATATTACATTTAAAAAAAAAAAAAAAAAAACAAGAAAAAAAAACCTTTTCACACCGGGGCCCCTTTCCTTTCCCTCCTTCCCCTCAGTTCCCACACCCTTTGGGGTGTCCCAATCAACAGGTGCTAAATCTGGTCATCAAGACAGTGCAGGAGGCAGGGTGCTTCTTTCAGCTCTTGCAATTCAACAAGGCCTCATAGTGTGATGTCTGACCCTAGAGCACAGGTTGAGTAGACTTGCTAGAGAGAGGCTGCAGGTGCTCACATAGAAGGTGTTTGGTGACCCACAGGAAATGCTCTGGCTGGACTGCACAAGATTTTACCAGGATTTCCTTCAAAGTGGTGAAGCTGCTGGGAGTTTGAGAAGAAAAGGCCAAAGCTGTGCTAGGTTTTCAACTGTTTTCTTTAAAAAATTGGGGAGCTGAACATGTTCACAGGACAATGGAAATCAACTTAGGACAAACCTCAAACACAGAGCAAATTTATACATCCTCTCGGAAGCCCAGTCAGACAATGAATATGTATTTAAAACAAACTGAGGGACTGAAATCTCAATGAAACAGGGTCGAAATCTGAAAACCTGGATACAGAGTGCCTACTACCACTTGGGTAGACCCCTCTCCCCAAGGCCAGGGATGCTGGTGGTGCTCAGCAGCAACACTCAATCCTACCATGGCATTGTGGCCCCAAAAGAACCAAAACACTGAGAGGCAGAATTGTCCTGATGACATATTGAATGCAATGGTCCCCCCAGATACAGAAGTAATGCCAGGGAAATGTCAAGCCATCCAGTTGTTTTTCAAAAGTCAAACTAGATCCAGATTAGTCGATCATCCTGCACGAGCCTAAATTAGCTTTCTGGTTCAAAGCAGGAACATGTTTTCAAAACAGCTCTCCTGGTCATCCACGTTTATTGTACTTGCATTCCAATCACTGAGCAGTCTCCAAGGACATCAACGGCATTCCTTTCTCATTAATCTAAACCAGAAGATGAACTCCATCAATGCACCCAGTACACTCCAACTGCTAAGAGGTATTTAATCTTGGGAACTAAACATGGTTTAGTCTGTAGTGACCCCCTGCAGTGTTTCTAGTGCAGACCTTATTCCCCCAGAACTTGCTGTTTTGTTCAAAATCTCTTCTCTCACTGAGTTGGCAGGGCTTGCTTGGGGCAGCACTGCCAATAAAGCAGGGTTTTGACACCAGGCTGACCCTCTGGGGTCCCTGCCATGCACCTTACCCTTTAACAGCTCCAGGAACAGCTGGCTGTTAACCAGTACTATTAGCTCTCTGCTCCATTAAAGCAAATGCATAGCCTTAAAATCTGACTTCTCCCTGAAGACAGTACAGCTGCATTCACACAACACAGCATCTGATCTAAGTCCTAGTAGAACTCTGCATCATTGCCTCTTCCCCTTGCAGTCTTATTGCAAACCACATCTTTTCCCCTTCTCCTCTTTAAGGCTTTCTTTATACTACAGCCCACCTCACCACACCTCTTCTTTGCTTTCATTCTCCCCCAACAAATTACCTGTATCACTCAATCTCCATGTGCTCTTGGTCTTCAAAATCTGTCAAGACCACAATTCATATATGTTGGTACAACTTTTCAGAGGTTACTGGCCACAGCCTCCGAGGCATTCTCACTTGGGCTACTTGTGCCTCAGCAGTCCCTGGTATATCGGGGCTGACATTGCCTTGTGCCTCTGTAGTCCTACAGCTGTCCAGTCAGGCCTTTGCCTGCCAGGAGCAGCCATCTGTGCTTTGGATCGTAGATAGAAAGAGAGATCTTCAAGCTAGGACTTGCTTCCATAGTTTTCCATTTAAAAAAAAAATTAAAATTCAGCTGCCCTGATTCAGTTGTTCACTTTCTACCAAAAAATAAAGAAAAATCTTAATCCTTTCTTCCTAGTCCCTTAACTTTCAGCAGTGCAGTTCCACACCTTCTCTCACACTAATGAAACTTGTCAGATAATTTCATCAGCCCATTTAACTCACTAGTTCAGCAGAAAATGATCCAATTTTTGCTAAGTTTGTATCCTGCCAAATTAGTAAAATAAATTGACTGACTGAGGCTGAACAGTTCAGTCTGTGGCACTCCCACTTTTAGGAAAAGTATGCTGATAGATGCTTTCACCTCTCCCTCCAAACTGCATATTTCTCTGGCATATTTTTTCTGGGCTTGGTGAGGCAGGGTTCATACCTTGGAGAGTGCTTGATGCTGTATCAGGGATGGCGATGACAGGAGACAGCCTGACATTTTCTTCAGGGCAGTTACATAACGCTTGCATGTACTGGTCCTCTTATGTGCTTGTGCTCCCCCATCATCTGAGGAGTTTGTACCTCCTATTGACCAAACATCATCAGAGCACTGTCCTCTGTGTCCTTCTCTTCATGCTGTGCTTATATTGGATTTGCCTTTCTCGAGGGCTTTGTGAAACCCTTGCCTGCCCCCACTATGGTATACAAACAGAGGTATATTTGTTCACCATAGTTTTGGCAATCTAGAGGATGCCCTCTCATTTTCTGTGTAAGGTAGGTCAGCTTTATTTAGCATGTTGTTCCTCCATCCTGCTTTATTCTCATTCAGTGGACAGCCATAGGCTATAATTCATTGTATTAATTCAAGAGGCAGAATGATTAAATTTACTTGTGAAGCTTTCTATACTTCTTACTGGGTACCTGAAAGCTTCACAAAACCAAGCTCCTTCATGCTCACAAAATCTCTATAATGGGAGAAGTTTTAATCCTGATTGAGGAAGACAAAGGCATACAAAGACTAAAAATAAAAGTATGATGAATATTGTGTGTCTGACCTAAGATTTGACTTTTTAACAGCACATGACTTCCTACAGCATGTTTTCTATTCGAAGTCCAGCTGCTGTTGATTTCAGTTTCAGCCACGAGCACTTTGCTAGCCAGTTCCTTGGGTTTCAGGTCAGGATCAAGAAAACAACTATCAATGTGCCAAAAATTTAGCCTAGAAAAACTGGTCAACATTGTACAGAAGCTTTGTAGTAGAAGCAGAAACAGGCAAGAGCCATTCTGAACTCACTGACCTAATTGAGAGCTTTTTTAAAACCTTTCTGTACTTGCTGCGTGCTTTCGACTTCTGCTACAGAGGAATGATGGATACTACAGAAGTCTTCTCCTGTCCTTTTTTGCTTTCACTCATTTATCACAGATCCTTCCCATGCAGCCATTTTGAAGGGGGGAATAACAGATGAGGATTATAATTATAGACTGTATTAGAAAGCATTCCCACAAAAGGACCAGTTTAATGTTAATTCTAGTGTTGTCTATCTTAGCCAACGCAAGCATCTGCATCCTAACAGAGACCTATGAAACAGCTTTTTTTAAATCATACATGTAATTTTTTGTGGTTTATCCTTCATGAGGTAAATCCATATCCATACCTCCAATTTACCTTAAAATAAAAGGTCTATGTTCTGTACTATGTACGTTTAATGCAGGTACATGCACAGGAGCTACAAACCTAGGCCAAAGAGCAGACCCAGCAGACACAGTTTGGCCATCCAGTGAAGCTAAACTTTGGTACTGTGAAATAGGCAGAGGACGGATTTACAGTATAAGCGACTTTTCTTTAGTAATCTTTGGATTATCAATACATAGTAAATCAGAATACATTTTCATATGAAGAATATTAGGTGAAAAGATACAGAACTACTGGCTGCCAGCAAAGGGAACAGTGCATCATTTTTAGAATGTGTGGTTAGTTAATACATAGCTGGCTATCTCAATACCTTGAAAATCATAAATCTTTGCAGAGTTTGTGTTTCTACTTAAAGCTTTCAGTTCTGAATGTGTATTTACCAGACAAGATAATTACCAGTTTTTGATTAAAAACAAAATCTGGATCTTAGATGACTCCTGGAAATTTCCATTAAATAAACTGGTTTACTGTCTGGTTTAAGTTGCTTAATATTCTCTGTATAAATTAGTCTTCTAGTTGGTAAGAATATATTCTTTATTATATCCACATATAAAAGAATAGAAATCAGTTCTATATGTGGATTTTTACAATAGGAATACGTGAAATGTAAACAAAACAAACAAACAAAAATATAGCCCAGTCTCAAATTCTCTGCATCTGCCTCTTCATAATAGGGATCTAAAAAATAAAAGTAACAGTAATGATCTAAAAAACCAGAAGTGACGTTTTATTTGTACATTGTTCCTCCAAAGGCCAGAATTCGCTTTAACAAAGGAAAACAAATGCCTGTATCCCTCTTCAACAGTCAGCAAAATGACCACAGGCTTTAAACCCTACGCAGTGCTTTTGCCTTACAACTTTAGGGCACATCCTTGCTCCCTGTCCATAGACACAGCTACAGATTTAATCCACTTAATCATCATTTAATGACTCAGTTACTGCCACCTTTTGGCATCTGACCTTGATAACTTTAGACTGAAACTAAAGCCACTTTTTGTTGACTGTCACTTTGCCTGGATGGCTCTCTGCATTGCTCTGCTTTCTCACAAGTGTAAATTATTTGCTTCAATTTCAGTTTCTTCCTAACAGAACACTACCACACCAATCTCTTCCCATTTTCATCTCCAAACCAGTTTAAGGCACAAAGTTTCCTCATCCTTAAAAATCCTCCAAAACTGATGGCTTACTTGCATTCATTTATTTGGCAAAGTGTCTCATAAGCTCTGAAGACCTTTTTCACAATTTCAAAGAAATCTCATTTTAAGATTCCCTTATTTTTTTCTAGGCATTGTGCAGATCATAAGGCAGAGGTATCAAGGTACCAGCAGCCCTTTAAGGTAATCAGTACTAGAAGTGAAGTTGGAAAAGGACATATTCTCGTTAGGCCAGCTTCACAAAGCTGGAAAATTAAATGTTAGTCCTTCTTAATAAACATAAAGAAAGAATTTCAAAGATATGCACAAGCTAGGGAAAAAAGCTTCCAAAAAAAACCGCCTTAGCTCAATATATGAGATGAGAATGGAGCTGGTACTTAAGAGCAGAGAAGGGTACTGGAGAGAAACAATACAGTGATTTTCTCCAATAGGAACAGTGTATAAATATGATAAATGGGACAAGAAGGAATAGCTAGTGGCATGGAATAAAAATATAACATCAATCAAATAAAACATATAATTTCAGAGTAGCACATGACACTTGTTTCAAAAAGTTGTGATGAAAAGTTTTTCTGTAATTTATAAAACCCTGTCTTTGCAGGAGAAACAATCCACCACAACTGGATCAATCTCAGAAAGATCCTATATAGACAACTTCTTAAAAGGGAGCTATAGGAGGAATCTAAGAGTGAAATATTTGTAGGCAGGCTAGAGACTGGTTACTTAACTACACCACTTTATAGGCACAGAAAAAGTAGATCATCAATCAAAAATACTATCCATGTGGATTTCCAACAGGTATTCAACAAAGTATCTCAGCATAGGCTCTCAAGAATATTAAACAGCCTAGAAACAAAAAGGAATTCTTCGATGAAATATAGGAAAGAGAGGCTAGAAGAAAAGGGTTCCTACAGTAGAGAGAGGTCACCAGGCCATTTCTGACAGTAGATGAGTTGGGGTGCTGTGCTGGTAATTCTAAATTATTCAGTCTGGTAAAGATGAGGGCTGCCTCTGAAAAAGTGCAGGAAGAAGTTAACACAAATGAGTGGTGATGCATTAAACTGGCAGATAAATTTCAGTAGGCAAAGTACTGTGAAATAACATACCTAAGAAAAATTATACTAATTTTGCAAATACAGTGGTAGGTGCTGAGGTGTTCTTTACCAGTCAAGAATGAGATCTTGTGGACTTCATAAATAATTCAAGGCAAACCTGACACAGTGCTGTAGAAATAAAACAAACAAGCAAACAAAAACATACAACAAACAGAAAAACACCAACCAAACCAAATTAAATACTTTACTTATTTCTGAGAGACTAGCACCAGCAAGTGCTCACCCTACTCAATAAGGGTGTTGAAGCCAAAGTAAATGTCTCCCCTACTGGAAGGGAGCCCACAGCCCATCTGTCTCTCCTCCTTGTCATGAAAATTCTGGTCACTTTTCTCCTTTGCTCCACAAGCAGGAAGAACACATATGATTCACAATTTCCTCATTCAAGTCTGATCTTTGCTGATGGTTCTGCTTGAAAGTGATCAAATACTCTACCAAGCACCCTGTTTAACCTGCTGAGGGAATAGCTTTGTTGGCAGGATACTGAAGATCCTTTGCTGGCTCTCAGCAGCTAGAAATGACTGTCATGTTGTTCATTAAAATTAAACCTTGAGAGTATTTTATAATGTCTGCTCAGAAACTCTCCCTATTAGAGAGGTTATTTAAAAATATATGTCAATCATATTAGCCCAATTGGGAATAAAAGAATAGTTTGTTTAAATGTCTGTTACCTACCTTTTCCTAAATACTAATTGCTTCCTGGTATTATTTAAACTGCAAGAATATTTAACTTCTCAGATATTTGGTGAATTTTTTTTCAAAAGTCTACACTTTACAAGGTACTCTTTCAAATCTCTAACAGAATCAGTAGCATAACACAGAACTACCAAAATGTTTGCCTGTTCAACTCTTGTAATTTTTGTATCCTAAAGATGTATATAGCCACAGAGAAGATGGCCAAGGGAATAAATATTATGTTTCCCTACCTGAAGACAGTTATTTGATTGGTGCAGGAAGATTTAAATATCTTCAGTGATAATGCAAAGAGCTAATGTCAGCATCCATAGAGCAGCATAATTAATGAACAATCCTCAAATAAAATAAGCTAGACTTCCCATAAGACTTGGTTGCTCTAGAACACAGATAGAAGGTTAAATATTTGTTGCATAGAGCATGAGAGAAAAATTACTGTAAAATGGAAACAGATAGAAATCCATAGGTCCTCATATCCTAGGGTAATTCATGACAATACTAAGTTTTCAACCTTTCAAAAATTTATTTTCCAGATGTATTTTTGTAAGATATAAAAATAACTGAACATTATCTGCAGGGCATTTCAGAAACACTGAAAGAGAAGAGAGTTATTCCAGGAATCCTCCTGTAAATGTTATGTCAGCATTTTGAAAGAGAAATCCCAGAAGTAGCTTGGGCACAACACTGATATTATTTCCCGGCTAATTAAGGATTTATGCTCTTTCCCAATGGGATGAGTGACATGGTATGTTTAACCAGGTCTTGCCAGGAAAATGAATATACATGCCCATTTCAATACATCATCATCTCTTCTTGGAAATATGCTTAGTCACCATCCAAATTTGCACAAAAGCAACAGATAAGCACAAAAGCATGAACACTTTGAATCTGCAGAATGTTCTGGTGTAGTGTGGGTTTCCACTCCATCTACCTTTTCTGTAGCTACTCATGTCTGAAAGTAACAACACTAATGTTCTTCTCTGATTTTTGCCCTCCTTTGCCATCTTTTATGAAGAGATCAAAATATTAAAAAAGGAAGAAAAGAAAATTCATAAAACCAGGTGTGCTTGAGTAATCTGACTGCAAGGCAAGAGCAGACATGCATGTTACCCCAACAAAAGACAAAACTGCACTATGAAAGATGAGAACTGAAGTCTTCCTTTGCACTGGGTCATATCCCTCCAAAGATTTCACAGCTCATGGCTGCAGAGGATGAATCAATCACAGAAATCATAGAAATGACAGTTGGCAAGAACTTCTGGAAATGTTTAGTCCAACTCATGGCTTGAATAACTCATGGCTGTTGCTAGCACTAGATCAGGTCAGCCACAGCTTTGTCTGCCAAGTCTTGAAACTATCTGAGGATGGAGCTGCCCCAGTGTCTTTGTGTAACCTACTCCAGTGCTACTCCACCCTCCTAGTGAAGAAGCTGGTTTGTTTGGGGTTTATTTTGTCTAGATGGGAGTGGAAAGTACAGAAATGACAGGACACAATTAATAAACCCCACACTATATATGCTGCATATCCTGACAGTAGTGTCATAGTCTGTGACTTGATGTGAACAGGGAAACAGCAGTGGCAGCTTACAACAGCAAAGAGCATATGAAGTACAAGTGCCCTGATGAAACTGTGAGAAGCAGCATGGTAGCTAATAGTGGGAGGAAGGAGTGGAATTTCCCTTCTGCTCTTCTTGCAAAGCTGCCCCTGCAGAAACAAAAGAGAACCTTCCCCTTTGTTACACACATACACAGCCCCCCAGACATTATTCTTGAAAGCAGGCTGCCTCAATGAGATAGGGTTAAAATAGCAGATGACAGAAAACATCCCAGTTCTGGACCCTCCGAGCTACAATGGGTCATGCAGAGCTTTGACGAAAATGCCTCAAGAAACTGAAAATAGATTTAGCTTACAGTGGTTTAGCACTAGTGGTCTAGGGTGAAATGAAAAGTTATCATCTGAGGACTAGAAGGAGGCAGGGTTTAACAGCATAAATCTTTGGCAGAATTTGAATGCAAGGGGGGAAATTGCATGTCTAAATTCACTCATTTCAAATATTTGTTCACTGCTCTTTTGTTTTCTTTTTTAGATTTGAAACCAGTCTGGCAATCAAATCTCCCTGAATACTGCTCCCTGAGCCTTGGACACAGGAGTGTCAGCCTGATTCATGCTGCCTCCAGTCCTCTGAGTGCTTCCCGGTTCAGAGAGACCAAGCAGCTACATTCTGGCAGTTTCAATGGGAGGTGTCAGCCTGTTTCCAGTGCTTTCAGAAGACATTCCATCATTTCATGAATCATGTCATTGTGTGGAACCTCTGAGATAATAGGACTATGAGCATCATCTCACAATGCCATTTGGCTCAAAGACAGGAAAGCATATGTGCATTCTCTTCCACAGATTTTGCAGGGAAGTAGGGAAAATCCTGCTGTCTGTAAGATTTTCTTAGCTTAATTTGCAAAAGGCTGGATGCTACCAACAGGGGACAAGATGGACCTGGTCAGCCATAGATTGCACATCTCAACACAGCTTAGCTCTGCTTTAAGCTTCCGCACAGAAGTGTAAAAGAGAGTCACTATGGGACATGAAACCTGCTAAAGCTTACTAAGGGCATTGGATTGAAATACATTGGATTGAAATAGTTGCAATAAAGCCATATCACTTCAATTGTACGACTATTTTTTCCTCTTGTTGCCAAATTGAATGTATCTGTGGGACTGCCTGAGTGTAGATTTTAGCCCACGCAGATAGGATGACTCACCTACAGCTTACCATGATGCAACAGAACATGACAGTCATTGAGATGGAATTGATCTGCAACAAAAAACTCAAGTTCCCAAGTCCTACACTGCAGATTGACTTGACTATTTAGAATCCTAAATGGCACTGAAAATTCTTTATACTTGAGCTTTTATTTTGGAAAAGAAGTTAAAACCTAGTAGAGATCCTGCCAAAATTGTGACCTATAGTTTCAACTACAACTTTACCTGACTCTTCAGAATACCATTTCTGAGTTGTACTATGAAAAAGCCTTTTTAGATAGATGATAGATAAGATAGATTAGATAGATAGATAGATAGATACATTCAAAAGGTTTTATTCAGTAGCTACTACTTCATTTAGTTCAGTCACTGCCCTCCATGCTCAATCACATTCTGGTATTTAACCTCTTTGCATATAGGAGAAGCAATAAACCCCAAACCTGCAGCATGTTCCCTCAAGGAAGAATGTCTTGGTCTCTGAAAATAAAAAAGAGTGAAGGTGATTGAAGAGATGAAAACATTTTTCTGCCTTGCCTAGATTGTTCTACATAAGGTGTATATTAAACTTCTCAGAGTTTACAGATCATATGTCATATGAGAGCAATAAATAACTTTAACTGGCTTGAGTGTGAATTTTGGATGAATTCAATGCTTTATTTGTAGGTGTTTAAATGTAACATAGAATTTATTTTTCACACTAAAAGGCCACATGTTCTAACTAATTATTCAGATTAAAAGATAGTAATGTAAAAACTTTTTTGCAGGAGGAGTAAACAGGGAAAATAAATAATAACTCACCTTTTGTGAATTTGTTAAGTATTTTTAAGTATTAGGCAGAGCTCTACACAGTACTGAATTAAGACTCAACTTTGTTGATTCAGAAGATTCCTAGAGCCCATTTTCTTCAGTGATAACCTGCATCTATTTACACAGACAAAACAAAATTTCTCTTCTGGTGACACATGCATCGAGGAAGAGGCTGCCACCTCTGTTGAGGCAGTTTTCTTTGTAAAATCATCTTTGCTGGAGGCACCTGGGCAGGGACTGCACAGAATTTCAACTACAGATTCCAGGAGTAAAAAACAGGTTATTTTTTTTCTTAAGCACAGATAACTACCTGAATATCCTTGTCTACACAGAACTAACTTGAGTCTCAGCATTTGTATTTATACCTCAAAGGAAGAAATATTCCAGAACTGATAAAAGTTGCTACAGGCCAGACAGCCACAACACAAAGCCAACGCCTCTGGGGAAGTGGGAATTCCCTTCTTCTCCAGCTTTTTTGTCTGCTTCCTTCATACAGCCCCCTCCAAACCTCTTTGCAATTAAACTTGCCAGGGCTCAGCCAACATAGAAAGAGCATCCAGGTACTTACCACAGAATTGACCCTCCACAGCACAACAGAATAAGTGTGATTAATTAACAGTCGCAGCAATTAAGGCCATTTCATGTTGTGATATTCATTCTCAGCAGAAAGAAAAATCTGGGTGATTTCTGCTGACTGAGGGCCAAGATTGTCAGGACTACACTGAAAGATTTAATGTAGCAACTTCAAACACAACAAATCTGCCTCTTCTCTTCTACAAAAAGCAAAATGAGGTGACACACAGATCTTACTCCTACCTCTACTGTGCTTTTCTGTGCTGTACTGCTTTGGCCTACATTGAGTCAAAAATACAGCAAGATACAGCTTGGTAACCAGCTTTATTTCTCTTCTCTGATATGCTTACATTCACAACCTGTATTTAACTACTATGATATAATACAAGAAAAGGGACTCTATTCTTTGCTACATCTGGCAGTGAAATGTAAGAAGAAAGCCAAGTGAACTGAAAGAAGAACTGCCAAACTGAAAATGTGTTCCCCAACAGCATTCCACAAAATGCTGGTCACTTGCTCCAGATCCTGGAGGAAATAACAGTAGATTTCTGCCATCCAGTGCAATGAGGAGTCAGGGCATTGGCACGGTGGAACTGGGAAAGACATCTTTATAGGGACTGGAATTACACAGTTAATCAAAAACAAGATACAGATACTTCTTCTACCACCACTATCTATGTTCTATCATGTGTTCCTACACAAAAAAAAAAAAAGCACTAATGCATGAGCTCTTTCTCTGCAGAACTCTAGAAGCAAAGAAAGGCAAACCAGCAAAATATAAATTTCTGTTGTCCCCTGTGAAAAATGCAATGCTGTTGTTGAAAAAACTATAATAATTGATAATCTACATAGATAAACATTTACATGCAATTACATGTATATGTTCTTTGTTTTAATCCATAGAAGTATTCATATGGAAGGCTACAAATATTTACAGAATTTAATTGGAAGAAATCTGAGTTTATTTGTGGGTTTTGATGCACATTATCTACATGATCTTGGGAAGATTCAGAGGCATATGTATTCTTGTGCAGATGATGAATCTTACTCATGCCCACAGCCCCTTCTCTTCACATGAGTTCAAGTATGCACAAACATTATCTCTCTGCAGCACCAATCATCCATTCCATATGACACAGAACATGAAGTAATGACACTTTTCTCCGTATGTATCTCTGCTGCCCCACCCTTTGTCTTCATCAGATCAGAATTTGTCTGGGTGACCTTTCATAGAATCATCATAGAAGGCTTTGATTGGAAGAGGCCTTAAAGATCATCTTGTTCCAGCCCTCCACCATGGGCAGGGACACCACCCACCAGACTAGGTTGCTCCAGGTCCCCTCCAGCCTGGCCTTGAACACTTCCAGGGAGGGGCAATAACAATTTTTCTGGGCAGCATGTTTCAGTGTCTCATTACCCTCTGGGTAGTATGTATGTGTAGAGGACCTAGCACAAAAGGAACCCAAATTTGGTTGGCATGTGTCATTCTAATGGTAGCTGATAAAAAGCTTCTCTTTGAATAGTTCATCTTTGCAAAATACTCTAAAATCAGAGAGGTTTTTTATCTAGTTTAAAGCATTCACATAATCATTGATCATGCAAAATGGAAGTAGGAGTGAACAAACTGAATCTTTTCCATTTGTTTGAAGTCCCAAAACATGGAAGAGGAAAAGCTGGATTTTCTGCCCTTTACACAGCGAAGAAGGAAGGGAAGAAGGAAATTTGACAGTCAATCAAGAAGTCGCACTTCATGACTGACTGTCAAATGCCAGGAATCTTTAAAGAAGATTTTACCTCCTGGTTCATTAAAGATCTGTAATGCAGAGAGGTGCAATGTTCTGAACTTTCTACATACAGTATATAGCACAGAGGTTTTGCGTATATACAATAGAGAGTTAAATATAGTCACTTAACAAATTCTGACATGTCTGGGTGAAATAAATCGTGCTTCCAGGTGAAATTAATCTTTTAATAACTTGGCTACCCTTGACAAAAAGTTCCACATTTGGCAACAGCATAATTTCAGTGTCTACATGCAGGCTGGATGCTGGGGGCTCAGCCGGAATTAAAAAATGGAAATAATTAACATCTGGCCCTCACTAACATTCACCATAGCCACTTAAAGCGCCTGGTGCATCTCTTAGGCTGATTACATGTGCTATGACTGAATTAAAGAATAGCCATGATAACCCTTGTACAATAAGCTGTGAAGCTGCAGGTCCTATCAGCCTGTATTGCTCAAAATGGGTGAGCCAGGGAGGCCAGCCAGGACTGGTGTTACGAGGGTATGGATAGAAAACAAAGAAAACTAAGCACAGAAAACATAGTTTTCTAAAAACTACACTAAACTATGTGGCCATAATTTAGTATAGTTGCAAGCAGTCTAGGTTTTAGCAATCTGGGGTGATCTCAGCACTTTTTAAAAACAAATTTTAAACACTTTCGGAGAGAGCAATGATTTCTGCTCTGCCACAGCAACTCCTAGAGCCATTTATGAAAAATATGGATTGTAATATTCATGTCTTCTTTTCCATTTCATCTCAACGGTTTAGTGATTCTTCCCCACAAGGTGGCAGAAAGATCACACAGTTGACCAATAATGGTTTCAACCAACCTCTGCCTTGTCACAGAATTATCACCTTAAAAGTCCTACCACCCAAGCAAAATAAATCCTTAAACAATTAATTCTGTGTTAATTGGAACAGTGCAAGATATCCATATGCTATGATAAAGGTTTAAGGAAGAAGATCACAAATAGAAGAGATTAAACTGCTTAGTCATCATGATCTACTCAAACATTATTATGCAAATGAAGGCTTTGTACAAATGTCGACTAGTGATACCTTGGCCATCTGAATGGAAATGGCTATGAAAGCAATTTGGATAAGAAAGAGGATCATAATTTAATACAAATGAACCCAGCCTGGAAGGCAATAACCTCCTGTTGGATGAGCTTTCAAAGAATGAAGATTCATTGAAAGAAACTCAGGATCGAGCTTTTAATACATAACTTCCAAGATGGTTAATGAGGGCACACGCCACACGGAGAATGCCCCCGCCTCGGGTCACACAGCGCTCTGCATCTGGCCGTGGAATGGGGCAGCACACAGCGCTCTCCTGAGCAGTGCTGGGAGGCAGGCAGAGCAAAGGTTGCCTGGACAGCTGGTGGTGAGAGCCTTCTGGCAGCACTCAGACACAGGACCCAGGACAGGGGATATCGAAGGACAGGACCTCAGAGTGAAGCAGACTCGGGATTATGGTAACAGACTCTGCAGCCTGGCACAACTCATGAGCTCCACTCTATGCCTGTCAGGCTGGGGTGCATCCTGCACCACAGAGGGAATGGATGAGCCTGGGGCTGAGCCTGGAGCCCTGCTGCCTGGCCAGGGCCCTGCCGTGTGCCACAGGCCCACTCCTTACAAAAAAAGGTACAAGGGACTTCCCTAAACTAGTGACTACATCTGTGTTCCTCTCCTGGATTCACCTTAGCTTGCTGATCACAGTGGTCCACAAAGGAAGCAACTTTTGCCCAACACTGCATTTTTCAGCCACTCCCCTTAGAGTACCTCTTAGCATCCACTGACACTGTCCTTTTTTACAGCAGACAGAAAGGCATGCTGCATGTACATTAGAATCCCTCTCTACCTCTGTACCATATCCTCCACTTTGTCCTACACCTTTAATAAATAAATTGCAATTTCCCCCTTGAGGATCAGCATTAGGAATAATCCTCACAAGCTCTAGAAAGGGCTCCAGCCCTGGCATACCATATGAGTAACTAGCCTTTTAAGAGGCTTAAAAAACAACAATTTAGGAAATATCTTTCAGTAGAACTGACTGCTGTAGCTATTTCAGAATAAAATAAGAAGCAAAAGATAACCTGAAGTCAGGGTAAAAGCTTGTTAAAGTGAACAGAAACATTAAAGCCAAATATATAGCAGCAGTGGCAGTAAACAGAGTCATGTGCCGAAAAGGCTGGACATGACCTTGTCTCACTAACAAACATCCTCTTCAGCTTGTGAAAATGCCCATGTTTTTGTAGAGAACATATTTCAAAGTCTGTTCAAGCCAGAAAATCAAATTAAGAAAGCATTTAAAAATCAGCTTAAAGTGATTAAAATTTTTGTGAAGTGTAGAAAAAGAGATTTTTAAATCACTTTTGCTTGTCAGGAAAAAAGTTCATCATTTGACTGAGTATGTTGCCCACACACAAACAGAACAGCTCCAAGAAGCCAGGCTGTGCTACGCGACAGCTTCAATGTCTACCATAGTCCAATCATAGTGACTGCAGCCTCAGCAGTGTCATCCCTCCCTTCTGCTCTGGGCCTAGAGGCCAGAAAAATAGGTTTGTAAGAATTTAGCTGGCTGCTTTTATGCCTTTCCCTCTATTCTACAATCAGGTGAGCCAGACCCAAGTTAAAAAAATTAATTCACTGAAATATATTAATGTGTTTGGGGTGCCACAAGCAAACTTTGTTGAACATTTTACTGGATTTTGGATTTTCAGTTTAAAACAGTCAGGGTCTCTGAGGTAATTTAGTGGAGTTTAAGAATAGCTTTTGTTTATATCCGTGGGACTGTGCATCCACAGAGACATTGCCCTAAATCTGAAAGAAGCCAGGGCATTTAACAAGATTCTGCTCACAAAGAGAAAAAACGTATTTCAAGTGCTTCTATTTTGTGTATGAAAAATATTTAAATTACAATAATCTTATTCATGACCTAAGCTGAAAAAAAGATTATCTTAAAATTCAGGAGACATGAATTTGTCACCAGGATGGTTCACAGATCTCCACATAGCCTCAGGTGGGCTGATCCCTACTCTCACCTGAGAAGTGATGGAGGAAGTATGTCACATTTGCTTCATCTGCGCCTTTCTGATCTGCTTAAATTGTCTTCTTTTTGGGACAGGAACAGATGCTGAGGGTTTACTTTTACTTAATAGAAAAAGACTGATAGGGTAAACATCAAAAAAATGCCCTGCACTAAATTATAATTCTTGCATTAAACTACTTATGGCACCACAGAGGAAAGAGGAAATGAAAGAATGGCAGGCCCTGCACAGGCTGTTGAGTGAGGGAGCTTATTCTCTTGCCTTGATCCCAGGGAAGATTTGTATTTGAGCCAAGAAGGAAGTTTATCAGAGTAGGCCAAATGTACCTTTTCCATGAAGATACCATCTCCAGGGTATGCTGGATCTGTATTTTCATATCAAGTCAAGCAGGGTCAGCTCTGATCTCCCTAGATTATACTGCTAATTCTCCCCTTGAAAAGCATCCCCATGCTATACCAGGTGCATGCTTGTTCTCCCTGGCAGCCTTTAGGCTTTCACACTGCCAAAACATGGCACATGCAGAAATGAATGAAATGAAGCTGCTCACTGGCTTTTATGCCCTTTTGCTGAGATCCTGTAGTCTTCCTAAGCTGCCTGGTTTCAGCGCTAATACTTGAGTTACTCACTAAGAACAGTCTGCTCCTCCCCCAGAAGAATGAGCCAGAGGAAACCTTGCAAACGGTTTCCCATTTTCAACAAGGGGGGTTCACTATATAAAGGATAATCTGCTTTACACAGCTATTTTTTGAAGTTAGTGGGTATCAGGGTATGACCAAATGGGCTTAGATAAAATAAAGATAAGTCACTGGGGCACTATACACAAGGAAGGCACTTTGTTGCCAAGTTAAACCACCACTGGTCTGACACAGCCATTACTGATCATGTTCATAAAGCCATAACTGCTTTGCCCACTCACTGCAAAACTGAGAATAGCTTCATGCACTTTGTATCTCTAACCCAGCAGCAATTATTTAGTATCACACCTAGGTAAACAGTATGAAGTCCAAAAAACAATGCAGCCAGGAACCTCTCTTGTAGATGTTTGTTTTCATGGCATGTTCACAGACCATTTATCCCAGATTAACCTGTTTAATTAACTAAATGTGGCATAAACAGCACGGCTATGCCTTTCTTATTCCCAGAAACTTATCTGAAGTGCAACCAAGTTTGTAATTCTTTAAAAGAAAGTCAGAACCCTATCATAAAATGTAACAAATCTGATCGTCTAAAAATATGAAAGCATTTATAACACTGTATATTCACTGGCTGGGAGTATTAAATGAAAAAGGAAGAATTTTACACAGCGAAGAATTTAGCTGATTCTATAAAAGTCACACAGGAAGAAAATTTGTTCAATGTCAAATCCTTAGTCAGTTAAGCTATAATTGCACTGTAGTTTAAGATGGAAATGATTTACAGAGCTCATCAAATTTGTGTGACTGCAAGGGCTGTCAGAGAAGATGTATCAGATAGTAAGCTGAGGATATATTTGTTCTTAGTAAAAAGGCCAAGAAAAAAAATCTATCTTCTTCCTACATCCATCAGCTGAGGCTAGAACACATAACTGGTTTAGAAGATAAGCCAATAACTAATTCAGTCATGTGGAAAGAGCTGCCATGAAATCCCTCCCACCACCCACAACATTTTTCCACCCACATTGTTTGTGCTGCTGCACAATCCCCACCTAAACTTTTAGAAACAGAAATTCATCTCTTGGCAATCCTAATGCTTTGTTATTTCAACTCACGATTCTTTGCTTCGTTGGCAGCATAATATGTTAATGACAATGAAATCTCTACATCCCTAATTCAAGGCCTTTGAATGTCCACAGCAGCAGTCACTTGAAAGGGAATCTATCCTTATTAGAGGAGAGAGGATTTTCAATCAATAACTGTCAGCTGTACATTTTCTTAAACATGCTGTCAGTGGGATTTCTCTCCTTCCTTGTATCAGCCAAATGCTTTTCATACTCACAAATGTGAGAGCCTTTTAGTCACTCCATGCATCTGTTTGGATTTTAGTTTCTTCAGTGAGAATGCCAGCAAGGAGGCCGACATTGACTGTGATTTCTGTGTTACCTGTATACACATCTAGCAGAAACTGTGTTGAGACCATAAACTCATTTCACATTCTGTAGGTCACTGAACAGCTGCCAGTAATGATTTTTGCTCACTAATGACCTAGGTTATATTTGAATCAGTGCCCTAGAGGTGAAAAACTCTGTATTCCATTACTGATCCCCTGAGTCATAAAATCCCTTGATTTTTTTTTTTTTCCAAGCTGGCTATTGCAGTATTGTTATTTATTATCTTATAAAAATTCCATGTTCATCAAGCACCAGGAAAATACATAATATAAAGCTCTACATATAAGAGATGGGAGTATTTGCATTAAATATGGGGCAATACAATGGAATCAACACCATGTAACAGTCAAATGGGTCGGAAGTAAGAGGCTTGTGACCCACTGAAAGGAAATACTCTGTCAGAATAGCATTGTATAACCAAATACATGAGTAATACGTTATTTCTGGCATAGCAAAAAAAGCTATAGCAAATTAATTATAACCTTGGATTTTAACCCTATCCTTAGGTAATACTCCAACATATATGACTCACATATTTAAGTTAACATGGCCACTTACTTGTGGTTGCCTTCCAGCTCAGCATATTTTTTGATTCTGGAAGTATACTTCTAGAAACATATTATACATATCATTTGCCACATTATAACCTCCCATGTGTTGCATACAGTCTCTTGATGCCACTGTGGGATTAATGAAGAGAAACACCCAAGCTCTTAGGAGAAAAAAATTACTGTGAATCTTAAAAAACACAGATTTGTGTTGGAAATGTAGCAAGCCATTAAAAAGACAGAGATAAGTGCTTTGGTGTCTCAGTGTACCAGTGCTGTTCAAATATTAGGCTCTTCCTACCTGCTGTGCTTAGTTTCAAAATTCACTTCTCACACACACACACACACAAAAAAAAAAAAAAAAAAAAAAAAAGGTCTGTTTGCTTTTTCATCGCTGTACCACATGGCTTTCACTTTCATCAAAACACAGCAAAAGTGTCACAGGGGAATCATTCCCTTGGCTGCTTTAGCGCTGCTGATCTTTGACCTCAGAGGGAAATGGATTCCAGGCACACTTCTGCCTGACAAGTGAACCATGTAAAATCTTGATGAGGTGTGTGTTTTGTTTTGTTTCGTTTGATTAACAAGCCCTAAAAATCGAGGGAAAGCTTTGTCTAACAAAAAAAGCCCACTTTCTTTATCCGTGCTTTCCCTTTGTAAATTTACTGACCTAGAACGGCAAACACTGCCTTCTACATAGGTAAAAAGCACATTGGTACATCAGAGTGGCATTTTAGAAAGACACAAAGGGCAACAGCTACGCGTGCAGACCTTGTGGCAAAAGAGGAAAGCTTAGAGCCATGACGTCATAAATCTCAGTAACTCCTGCAATGCACTGAGCACGCACATGCAGCATAATGATTCTGCTCCCTGGAGGAAAAAGCTTAGGCGCAGGAGGAAAGAAAAGATTATTTTTAGCTAAGGGAACCCTTTGTCTTACAGCATTAAAAATCCTTGAGTTGGCTTCTCACAATAGCAGCCTTGTACTGTGCTCTGGTTTTAACTCATGGAGTGCTACAAAATGTAACAATTACAAAGTGCCACCCTCTAAACTTCCTATTTGCTTTTACTTTATTCCCTTTTGTCTCTGATTACAATTCTGCATATATCAAAGCTTCAGATTTTAGCCATAAAATTCAAAGGTCTTGTTCTTATTCATTACCAAATTACACATTTTCATAAGTAAAACAGACCTAAGAAATAGGAGCTAAAAGCAATGTTTATTAGACTGGTGAGTTTAAAGCGTAACACCTAAAATTAAACCTAAAGTCTAATCCTATTTGAACATTTTATCTAGTGAGACACACATCTCCCTTTTCCTCTAACGCCAAAGAAATTTGATTCTACATCCATTAATAATCCCAGATGTCAGCCACCGACAACATTTTCATCAATCATTGCATTAAAGCACTGACCAAAAGATACACCTATAAAAGAAGAAAACACACTTTCAACTACCTTAATGTCTTTAATGTGTTTTCACTATTTTAAGCTGTTTTGCTGAAGGCTACTTTTAGTAGCAGGAAGAGACAACTGCATGGACATCTCAGCTAGAAAAAATTTGATTTTGTTTAGCAGAGAGAAAAGAAATCTTATAATCCATTTTAGCTGCATCTTAGATACTCCCAAGTATCATACTGCATTTTCTGGAATACCTGGCTGTTGGCTAGGGCTGATTTGGACCAACTTTGACCTGGCCTCTAGTACATGTGGAAGAGCTGTGACTGTCTACTTTGCTCAATGGGGCAGGGGTGGCCTGGCATAGGTCTATTAAATGGCATAAGAGGGGTATGTCTACATCACATCAATCAAACCTGAGGTGAGATACCCAAGCTGCCTCTGAAAACATTAATTCAAGTACCAGAAACAAGACAGACAGTGTAGCATTGGTCTGACTAATAGGGAGGGATAATTAGTCTATATAGAAACTTGTACTAATGAATTTCAATGAAAATGGGCTAAATCTAATTACCTAATATTTTTGCTGGTTAAGAGCACATAGACAAAGTGTTACTATCAATTTCCTGGTCCACAGTAACTGTCCACACATTTAACCTTTCAGTGCAATTCATACCAGTTTCATTCCACAGCCATACCCTTAGTACAGGCCTCCTGATGTTGCCTGTTTGAAAAGTTATGCTGAAGACAGAAGGAAGACATAAAACTACCATGGGTGATCCTTTACATTAAAACACAGCTGGTGAACAGGAAAAAAATGGCTACTAGCATCACATCACAGCTGTTCT
Source organism: Grantiella picta (assembly GCA_013397955.1). Taxonomy (NCBI): domain Eukaryota; kingdom Metazoa; phylum Chordata; class Aves; order Passeriformes; family Meliphagidae; genus Grantiella; species Grantiella picta. The sequence continues at coordinate 579,622 of VZRM01004557.1, forward strand.
CCACCACTGACTTCTGCTTAGGGCAACATTTTAAAAATATTGGTACAGGGTAATGGAGGTGGCAATCAGAGTAACTCCGGCACGGGAAGAGGAGAGAAGTATTACCCACCCTTTCTTTATCAAAAATCCCACACTTTTCCATCCCACATCATTGAGCAGCTCTAGGAAATCAGTGAACCAGCCAGAGATCATGATAGATTCATTATTTACCAGCCACACAAAGATGACAGTGCTACAGGACTTGCCTCTGACAACAGCAAGCCTGCTCCATAAAATTCAGCCTCTGTCCCCTTTTCTATAGGTATTGTTGTTCGAGATAAACAAATCAAACTGTTCACAGCTGGTTACTTTTTTAAAGACTATTGGAAGTTGGCTCATTGTTTCAAATGCAGAAGAAATTGAAAAAATGCATAACCATTCAAAGACTTGCCTTTCGAAAAAATTGCATCTGAACATTCAAAGCTGACATTTTTATAGCGAAATTTGTTTACTATTATTTTAGGAAACAAGAGGATCCTTACATATAGTATGCCCATCCTCTCTAACACGAAACAACCTGTATATAAGGATTCCTAACCTTATTAATAATTACTAGTTATCACAGTAATTAGTAGTTTGAAATGCTAATAAATAGTTGCTAAATGTGTCCTCATTTCCTACTGCATCCAGTAGATAAGGTATTATGCTTATTGATATCTGATGCCATAAATGTGCTAATTTACTGACATCTACAGAAACCATAAGAAAATAAACACACTACACAAAAAATATCATAAGTCAAATGTTACAGTCTCTCCCTTCACAGGAGAAGCATCTGAAATCTGTTAATAACTTGAACTTTAGCTGTCTTAATGAGATACAGACTTGATTATTTTACTAAGCAAGGCAGCAATTCAAATATTTCTAAAAATAGATATTACAATCCATTGTGACCAAACATTTTCTTGGCATTCAGTTCAAATGACAGTACTAATGAAGCATGATAATCCTTGATGGTACAGCATGTTTAAGCATCTAATTAATATTAACAGACAAAGGCTAATCAATGGTTGCAAAGAAAGTCCTATAAGCTGGTCTAAGAATAAGGAATCATGCAATATTTTCCTGAAAACAAATCCTACCCTGATTGTCAATACTTGGGCATTAATAGGTATTAATAATAGTAGTGCATGTAGACAGGTTGTAGAGTGGAAGTAGGTANTTTTCCAAAAACAAAAAATTCCTCACGTTTCAGTTAAGTCAAAATTTTAGAGTTTCTGGCAAGGAAACTGCAATGACAAATAATATGGATTAATAAAAGGCTCAAGTATCATTGCATCTAGGACTTTTTTAAATGTAAGAATATATATAATTCCTAGGAGAGAATTTGTATTTAAATACTTATTCTAAAGAGTAGATGCTACAAAATAATCTGGAGAAACAGTCTTTGGCTCTGAGGCCGGCAAAGCTGATGGGGAGGCCCTTACCTTGGGAAAGGATCTGTGGTTATGAAGAGTAATCTACTCAGATAGATGGCATGTTCAGTGAAAGGACCACACTTAACTGGACTAAATAAATTATTGTTTTCAGTACAAAACAAAGGATTCTTATATTAATGACAATATCCTGAGAAGTTAAAAGAAATTGACATATTATTGAAGATCACAAAATAGCTTACCCTTTGTAAAGTAGGAACACAGTGATGAATGCAGCACAGCCATTGTAATGTTCTCCAGAAGAGTAAGAAAACATAGCATTCTTTGTTAATGTCATGGTAAAGTAAGAGAGAGGAAAGAGAGGCTGCACTATGGATCTAGATGTGAATAGACAGCAGCAAAATTCATTCATAGAAATAATCACCAGCCATTGCCTCATAATTGACACATATTAAAAAAAAATCCCTCTAATAACACCACTAAAGACCTGTTCATTTCAGGGTGAGACAGTGGTTTTTACAGACTTTATAACCAAATAACCACTTTCTTTCAATAAAAGCTAAGACACGACCAACTGAGCTTGTATTCAATAAACTTCCTTTTCTAAAATAACCTGAATATAAATACAGAAATACATACTTATTTTTTATATATAAGTACATAATTCAATAAATACTAATGTCTGAAATTTTCTGTTTCTGTAGGGTCGACATGGGACACATTTAGCTGAGTCTATTGGACAAGCAATTTTATGGACTTTAAAATAAAGGTATCACCTGGAATTTCTTTACATCAGATGGGCATGTTTCCCATAAATTGTATACAAGCCAAGGGAAGAAAAATCTCTTATGGGATTAACATACCAGACCCAGCTACATAAACAGCAGCAATAACTTGGCTGGAAAAGAAAGAAAGGCCTGGGAAAAATGAAAGCCAAGTTGTCAGTCTCCAATATCTCGTCTGTATAGCTCAGAGAGCTAAATTGATGGGATCCTTGCCAGTACATAATCTGGAGGCAAGCATTCATTTTCAGGGAGCTTCAAATAAAGGTGTTTTTTCTTGAAAGTACATCCCAGTGAGATTTTTCATGGGCTGGATTTTCCTTCTGTGTCCTGCTCTACTTCTGCTTTAGGTCCTGAATTCAGTTTGTTATTTAGCCACCCCACCACTCTCTCGCTTTCTACATGTGTTCATAAAAAGGCTTATATTCCTATAATACAAGGGGGATTTTTTGTGAACATCTGTCAGTGAATTAAACAACACTCGTAATTCACTAAACATTATTACGAGATACAATAGGTACCCTTTCCTTTGGCTGAGACAACTGTGTTTCTCTTTAAAGAGAAAAAAGGAGATTTTGCTCATTTTTTCCTGATTTTCTCTTTCAGACAGCTGAAGCTGTCTAGTGCACATGTGCAGTGGACAGTCTACTTTAAAGGACCTAGGCAGCCTGAGGTCTCATTAAAGAGGATGTCCTTCCATTGTCTGAAGAAAATAATCCTATGTTTGAATTTTGGAGAACTCTGACATGGAGATCTCATTCAGCACTGGGTCTAGGAAAGTAGACAAATAAACAAGGACTACTTAAATCCTATTTACTGAAATTATCTCTCTTGGTATTTGGCAGTAAAAATGAAAGGTGTCCACCTGGCACTCAAATGGATTTGCAAATATTGGAATTAATTCTCAGATGACTTCCAGTGCATGACAAATGATGACTTCCCCAACTTCTTTGGAGGAGAAGGACAATATCTTCTCATGCTAATGAAATTGCCTTTCTTTATGAATTTCTAAGGATTTCATAAACATTCTCCAAGGCCACTGACAAACAGGTAAGGAGAGTGAATAATCTCTATGATACTAGATGTTAGCTGACCTTTACCACAAAAATACCCCTGTTATCCTTGCCCTTATGACCCACCATTTCCTCTCTGACTTTTCCATATCCTAACCACATAAATGCTAAACTTGACCAGCTGGAATTAATAAACATTTTAATAGGCCATGTACTACTACTACAAGTTTTGAAATGTAACTTAATGTTGTATTCTATACTGGAAAGTTATTCAGCTATTGCATCTCTTTGAGCAAAGTTAATATAGAAAAAATACAAGAAAAAAACAGAGAGAATGGTGCCTTGATATGACGAGAAATTTAGAGAAAGAGTACTGTACCTCTGAAAACCATGCAAAGGAGAAAACGCAATCATACACATACAGAAAAGAAGTTAAGAGAACACTCTTTTTTACCAGAGATGAGTAGTAGCATTCCCTTAACTCCTGCTCTGTTTCAGTTGTTAGTGCTCTGAAGTAATATTTGTACTCACAGCTGCTAGATAAGTAGTACTGATATTTCAGATGTCTGCTGAGATCTTGCAATATAACAAGTTGTAAAACACACTATGGGAACACAGGAAATATTAATCCTCATGTTTCAGGATAACCATTTCCAGGGCTCAGGAAGGTCAAGATGACATTTCCTTCATAGTACATAATTGCTCCCCAATTAGTGTGAAGATTTTCACCTTAAAAAGCCCTCGTAAAGCCAGAATAGACAAAGCAGTGACAAGATACTCTGTTGTAATAAAAATATTTTCATTTTTCCTTTTAAAAATTAGAACCATAAGACTTCTCAGAACTTTAGTTTTCGTTTTCTTTTTCAAATTAAGTGAAAAGGAATTTTTTTAAGTATTTTTAATATTACAGATTGACTTTGGTAAGAATCTGAAACAGCTTTTTCTGGTACAGAAAAAATAAATCCAAATATTTAAAATATTTTCAGAATAAAAAGGTTAAGAAGGCAGGCAAATATTGTTGCCAACTCAGCATTAGGTTGACAAAAACGTCATCTGTGAAAAATATTTTTACCAGAAAAGAAAACTGGAATGAGAGTGTTGGAGATAGTCCTGAAAGAACAAAATTACAAAATGTTGTGAATTTTCAGTAAGGAAAAAATGAAATTAAATTCTCCCTGTTGACCAAAAAACTAAACAAACTATGATGTCAAAACATTGTAAAAAAACAAATGCAAAGCCCTTTTTTATTATTATTCTTATGAAGAGAAAGAAGAGATAAATGAGCACCTGCATATTCGAGAAAGAACAGGATATTTCAGTTCTTCTTCTATTTCCTTGAAATATTATGTGTGTCTTTCATTTAAACACCATGGGCCTTTGTGAATCCTCAGTGTAACAGCAACTGTCAAACAAGGTGAGGCTCAGAGGCTCCATCCATTAGCATTGCTTAACTGACTTGGGAAGCTCAGCTGAAACATCCTGTGCTGAAATGCAAAAAATCTCATCTGCATTCTAATGTAATGAACAGACACGGTATGGAGGGTATTTAGAAAAAAAATTCAGAGGAGGGTGAGACTGTCTTAAAGGTTGTGTTTGCTGGAGAGTTACAAAAGGCTGGCAAACCACAGAAGTTTGAGAGCTTTCAAGAAATGTTCTTTCATGGATCGATCACAGCAGTTTCTTCTGGCAAACATTAAGGCTCATGTGCTTTGTTCATGTATTTTTCAGTGTTAAATTTTTTCAGATATTTCAATAGCAACATCAGATGCAGTTGAATTTGATCACCACAATTCAGATTTGTGATCAGGAAAGTCAGCCACCCATATCAGCTACTCATTCTGCCAGTACCATCTTTTTCTGTACCATCATAGCAGATGCTGTGAGCAACATTCTCCCAACATTACTCTCCCTGAGCAAGTTTTCTGCAAAAAGTCTTGTTGACTTCAATGCATAAGTGAATTTTATTCTCACTGGCAGGACATCTGATTGCAATTTTTATCATAGGCACAAATTTTTCCCTAGTTTCTATCCCCTATCATTACCCGTCATCTGACAATCTTTTTCTAAGAGCACTTTCTATTGCTGGAAATGGTAGTCAATGCTTACATTAGGAAGAGGTACTTGGAAGCACCTGTGCTGTGCTGCAGAACAGATCAGATCAGCTAGGAAGGAAGGAATAAAAATGTTGTGAAAAATGAGCAGTTGCTCTAATAGTTGTTTCCTTTTGTAAAAAAAACTCTTCACAGCCTTGTTCCAGATGTGCAACCAATCTTGCAAATAAAGCATCAATAGCATATTGGATTGATTGTTCTGAGCTAATTAAATCTTTTCCAGGAAAGAGAGAAATGTCAGAGCACTTAACATACTGCATGTTTTTCTAAAATATGGTGCCAAGTTTCCTGCATGTATATATATAATATATGTATGTATGTAAAAAAAGGACGATTCACCAGTTTCGTCTGAAATTCACTTAATTCATCTGCCTGTATTAAATATTTTTTAATGTGAGATTTCAAGATTCATGATTTTGCATTTCAATTGTAAATGGATGAAAAGATGTGTTAACAAAAAAGCAGGAGTGTACCACCAGAATTTGTCTGAATGAAAGTTCTATAGCTGAATAAAAATGTAGAGGAAAAGGTGGTCAAGTTTCCTGAACGAAATGCTCCCCCATCAACCCACATACTAGCAGGGAAGCAGATAACCTATCTGCAAGGCTATAGCTCAGTTACATAAAGGTTTCTTTCCCCTCTTGCTATGAAAGGCAAACGGAAGAAAAATTATAGTTAGATGGCAAGTGAGTTATGAAGCATAACGTGAAAGAATAACTCACAAGCAAGACTCTTTCCTTAAAATATTTAAGACATTAGAAACACAGTGATTTTTTTCCCCTAAATTTCAGTTGTCTGCTGAAGCATTTGCATACTGCAAATCAAAAAACAGCAGGAAGTAGACTCTGGCTCAAGATTCAACCCCTGACAAAGAAAATTGTAAGCAAAATGTACAGTCTAATTCAAACAACCCACTCAGGAACTTAAGCCTGACTGCAGGCCACAATTTTGCAAACAAAAATCTTTTTCATGGGCAGGGATTACTGTTCATAGAACAGATGGGGAGAAAACTGTATCTTCCTTCTTGGTTTTTGAGCTCACTCCTTTTGCCATCTCTAGTCCAAAGAAATTGATCCCCTTAGTGCCAAGGGCTTTACCCAGTTGGATGAGGAGAGTTCATGGGTGGCTAGTCTGCAGCAAAAGGGTTTGGCTGTATAAGCTTCCAAGATCTGAGTCTTTGTGAAGGGTTTGCTCTTCTACGCCCTCTCCAGCCCCACAACTGAAGAGAAGGGGAAAGAGAAAAGCAAAACTCCAGGAATGAGCCTGAGAGAAGCTGCAATTAAAATAGGCCTGGCCAAATGCCAGCCCTGAATACCTCTAGATACAATGGGTCCTAAACCTAAATTAGGCCAACTGCCAGGCCTGGGGACGCATGCACAACCATAATCTCCCAAGAACAGACAGACAGCAAAGTTCAATTAAGTGTTCTCAGTTCACCAGCCAGTCAGAACAATCCTTAGGCACAGCAACACTTGCCAAACGTTTTTCACATACACATGAACAACAAAAAGAAATAAAAAATTTATTCAATTCCTATGACTTTGGAGAAAAAGAGGAAGAAAATCTGAGATCTGGGAAGAGAAATTTTAAAATGCACATATGGGCAAAGCTAGGAAAGAAGATTTTAAAGTTATTTTTTAACACGGCCACATGCCTACACATGAATGACACTGATTTACCTTTCATAAACAAGGACAATTGCAAAAATGTTGGTGAAGAGGGAGCAAATTAAATAAGAAAGCCACATGGCAGTATAGTTTGGCTACAATTTATGTTTGTTGCATTCTCAGCTTGTACAAGACAGACTTCCAGTAATCCCCTCTTTGACACTAGCACCATGATCCAACTTATTCTCTGCATTAGGCTCAGTTATTCACCATCTGTCCGTGCAAACAAAAAAAAATAAAACAGTCTGAATATCTTTTCTTCCTCATAATGTCGAAACAATAATGAAATACATTACAGGAAAAGCAAGCTGGAATTAGGATAGCTCTTAGTTCAAACAAGAGAGAGCTGGAACCCGTACTGAGGCTGCTGGGCTCCAAGTCCTGCCACAGCCTTGTACACGGGCCAACTGCAGGGACTGCCAGCGGGGAAAACAGCATTAAATCACAGCCAGCACTACTTAGGGTCAGCAGCCAGATGAAAAGAGAATTTTAGTTATGATAATGCCACTGTAAAGGAAACAAACCCTGCAAACACACACACACAACCCAAAGCAGTCTAGGTGAATGGGGCCCTGAGGGCAAGGTGAGGCCTTGCCTGCAGCACTGGGCCCTCACTCTCCTTCACTCTAAGCAGAGCCAAGATGCTGTCTCAAGTTCTGAGTATCAGGACTTAGCATCCTCCAGCCATCTTCTCTCCCTTTCCACGGCTAAAAAAAGGGGAGGGATGGGTTGAGAGAGATGGTTATGTCATAGCTGGAGACTGCTATCCGGGGAAGCACCCTGCAAAGGGTGTGTGGCTGATGGCAGGGATGGGGCAGGGGACAATCCTGCTGGGTGTTGTGAGGGCACTCTGCAGCCCAAGAAGAGGAAAGAAGCACAGCAGGTCAGCAAGACAGCAACACCCCTGGTCTGGGCTAAAAGGACAAACCTAGGAGTTGAGAACAGAACCCTCCTGCGCCTGCCCACTGCTCCGCCATGGGTCAGCAGGGCTGGACAGGCTGGTCAGGAGAAAGGATGCAGGTCAGAGTGTAAGCCCAGTATCCAGGAGATACAGGATACTCTTTCTGTAGGTAAAAAAACTAGGCATTATTTTAGTAAACTTCATTCTCCTACAAATTCTGAAGACAGAGATATAAATACTTGAAAAGATCCACAGCTCCCAGTAGTTAAACTGAAAAATCTGGCCTAACTAGCCAAGATTTGCAACAATGAAATCAGGTTTGCCCTAGTACTTACCTTTGTCAGTCTGAATCCCTAATTATGTTTTTGCTTTATTTTGGACACAATATTTATGCAGAGATATTAATAAATAAACCTGGGGGGTTTGAACCTCACCATCTAATAGCTGAAAAATTAATCCTTATGCAAAATTGCTCAGTTATTGATCACTAAAATTTCTAGGAAGTCAGAGACACCGAGAGAAAGAAATACCCAAAGATTTCTGTGTACCTTTTCTCCCAAAGATATAACCACAAGGTATTAATTGTCTGTGGCTTTTTCTCTCTTATGATTGACAGAAGTGAAGAAAGTCTCCCAAGGGAGCATATAAATAATTTAAACAGCACTCACAGTGGCTGCCAGTACCCAGCCAAATTCACCCTGGCTGTAATTCTGCTCGGCTCTTGCATTCCATCTCCAAAGCAGATAAACCAAATGCGTAACAGAGATTTAAGAAAGAAAAAAAAATACCAGTAACCCGCTCTAGTAATGGTTACAACCTGTCTTGATATAGATTTAAAATCTAAGCTGCATTTTCAGAAAAGTTATAAGGAAATTACATGTTTAACTGCTCAGGGATCTTTGGATGGAAAACACCACATATATTTTAAGCCTTTGTTAACTACCACAACTTGCATACCATTACTTTGAACACAGCCAATCCAAAGTTTGTGTAAAAGGTGCTGGAGTAGTATTTTAAATCAGGGTATCAAGCCAGGGAATATTAAAGTATATAAGCTGCCTTCCTGTCTCTAGAAATTTTAATACAACAAAGGCTTGAACTCCTGTTAGCCTTGTTACATGAATTATGATGTACTAACTGTTCATCTGAGCACAACCAGTCCATTGTAAACCTAAGGAAAATTGATACTACCCTCCAGTGAAAACTAAGCATTGTTTTCTCTGACTTTTTTTCTTGCAAATAAAAACATTTGAGTTAAAATTTTCATTTCAACACTACAAAAAAGTTTAAAGATCTTGGTTTGATGGTTTAGAAGACCACATGGAAATGGCTTCTTTTGTTTTGGTTTTTTTTTTTTTTAATATCATTAGGGAGTTATGGTGTTCTTTTTCTTGCAAATATACTAGAGCATTAAATGTGTGCACAAATTAATTTGGAAGTTGAAATAAATTTAATTACTTTAAGGAAAACATGGTTTGATACAGCAGCCCAAGGAAAACCTATGATATCTATTTTTGTCTTTGAAGATCTTACCAGCTGCAATTTGAAACAAACATGTGCTGAGGGAGAGGAGAATATATACAGTTTAGTCTATCAAAGTTAAAGCACAAAGCACAAACATCATTAAAATTTTCAAAATCTCTGTCAGAGAAATGTTCTCTCTGAGGGGAAACCCAAAAGAGAAATGAAAAATTACCCTTGTTTGATTTCCTAATATGGTATTTTACCTTTTAAGTCTGTTAGAGCTCCTTCTTCATCCACAGCTATAAGGTTATTTGAAGCAACAGATCTCAAGAACTAAGCATTTAGTGGTTCATTGTACATATGGAATCATTTACTTAAAAACCAAATTGCTTGTGATACTAAGAAATAATTGTATGGTTTCTTAGCACTATCTTAGGTGTCAAGAAACATTCTTTTCCCACAGAAAAAATAATCCAAATCATAATATCCTGCACTCCTCTGGGTTTAGGAAGTCAGACAGCATCATTACTGAACTTGAATTAGCTGCACAATGCCAATTAACATAGCAGTCCACAGCCATTTATTTTGTGGAAGGAGCTGGCTTTCAGAAAGTTCCAAGGAACACATCAGCCTCTCAACTAGTCACTGCTACTGGTGGTATTTGCCAAGGCTCTCTGGGGAGAGCAGTGCTCTTCCCACTCCAATACATACACACCACTCTGTGAACTCCATTGAAGTCATCTTGCTGATCCTCCAGCCCAGTAAGATCTTTCCTAAGTCTTAATTGTTGCATTATTATTTGTGTCATGTGTACTGCTTCAGTAGGTGTTCTGTCTGCTCTATCAATGGTCAAGCTCTTTGTGTTTGTTTCTGTGTTTAAAATTCAAAAAAGGATCACAAGTGACATTCACTTTCTAAAAGCGTGGGGACACTAAACTTGGGCCTGATACATGCATATGGCAAAAGCTTACAGTTATGTACAAAACACTGTAAAATGTTAAATCTAGCACGGATAAAAATCACTAGGGATTTCAGTGTGGATTTTAAGCCAGCAAACTCCGCAGAATTTACTCCTTTTGAAAACCTTATAAAACAAATACCTGATGAAACAGAGGTGATTTTACAGTATTCAGAGAACCTGCTTTACAAGTATAAAGAACATGTACTATTTATCTGCATGTGTAAGTAATTAAAATTCAAAGCATTAACATGAATAGCGAGAATAATAATAACTTTAATGAGCCCCTGTAGAACATAGGCCAAGCTAGTTTGTTTGGCTAAAATCTTTCATAGATGTAACTGAGTGGAATTGGGCATGCAAGAACAATAAAGCAGAGTAACTGCCTGAAAAAAGAACCAAATAAAGGTGAACAAAGGAAAAAAGCATGAATAAATGTAATTCCAGTGTAGCAAACATAAATGAGAATTAGAGACAACTCTACTAGGATGTAGTGAGGAAGGCAGCTAAACAAGCATTGCTGTCTCTCAGCCAGTGCCTTTATCACCCCCTTCCTGTCTGTTTCATGTCACAAAATAGAGACCAAAGCAATAAAAGTCACTTGTGAAAAAATAACAGCATTGTACTGAAACACACACACCAGATGACAACTGAATAGACAGTCAAAAGAAGTTTCTCTGCAGTCCACTTCTGATGCTGTAAATGGACCTGAGTTGGTGTGTTGGACAAGAGTTTGCATCACAGCAAGCTGTCCTCTCTCCAAGGAGCGTCTTTTAACAACCTCTTAAGTCTTTCGAGTGCCAATTTTCCAAATATGCTCCAAGGAAACAAAAGTCAGTCACTCCAATCCCTGCTTTAACTGAAGGATTTGATTAACCATCCAGAACATATTACTGTGGGACACATGACAAGGTTACATCTCACTAACTCCATTGCATGGATTTTCAAACTGTTTGTGAAACTGCTCCCAGAGGGCTGTATTACAGTACAGCTTTAAAGCACACAGAAATGAGAGAGTTCTCTGTAAAATGTTACAGTTTAATGTAAAACATAGCCCCTGAATCATAAGCAACTTGGACATGCACAGAATAGGGCAGAAAACCTGAAGAAGTTGAGTGGAAGTTGTCTCAGCATACACTTTGCCTGCTTCTTTTCAGAGGCCTGGGAATACCCTTCGTTAATCCAGCTGGATTCACAGTTGTTTTTCAGAGAACCTTGTTTTCAGCACTTCAACACTTCTAGTACAACACATAGCTTTTAACTGGGACTTTGCCTTCTCTTATGAGATGGGGAAAGACTTGGTAACTAAACAGCGGATGTACAAAAAACACAGTTCTGGAAGCAAAAGTATGGACCAAACTGAGGGGTTGTGTCTGTGTGGGCATTATGGTCTTGAGCCGGCTTCTGAAATTCAGTGTCTCCAATACCATTGCTCATAAAACAAAACCAGGAGACCAAGTGGTGGTTCTTTAGTTTCATCCTATAATAAATATCTACAATGTTCATTTGAGACACGGAAGAATTGTATCCGGACCATTCTCCATTTGAGACATTTTGAATTTTTTCCTAAGGCAGGCTGCTTAAATTGCCTTTTTAAATCCTGGGCTTTGAATCTTTACTTCAATTAACATTTATGTACATAACAACCAGTAAAGCATGAACAGATTTTTTTTTAAAAAAAAGCAGTAAAAATATTGGTTTTACTTATTGCAAGTCAAAATATTAAAATCATTTCAACATGTAGAAGTGTATGTGTAGATGCAAACCATAGTAACAGTGCTGCATCAACAAAACAAAATCCAATAACATTAATTTCTGTTATATGTAGTGAAATGCACTGATGCAACACTGGAAATCTTCTAAATGGAAATAATGCACTCAGACACTCAGTTTATGATTCTCTCTACAAACAGGGTGTTTTTGCAATATTTACTTTCGTCAGCATCAGCTTGTCTACTGACACTTTTGAATCGCAGCAGGTTCCTGCAGTATAAGAGGCTGAAGAGTAATAAAACAAAAGGCTTTCTGATTCAAGAGATTAGCCTCCAGCACACATAACCTTTATTCTAGCTATAATACAATTCACATCTGGTTAAAAGAGATGTAATGCATAGAGAGGGCCTGTCTGTCATGCAGACCTGATGCATTAAGTCTTTATTTTTCCTTTTTGCTGAGCTCTGATGTTCGGTGGTGAAAGTGCATGGAGGCCTCACAGACTTTTTCTTTTTTAGCTTCGAGGTCAAACCTACTGCGTGAAATACAGACAGAAAAAAAAAACCCTTTTTTTTTTTTTAACTAACCCACAGTGAGGATTATTATTCTTATGTATTCTGTTGAACAGGGATAGTTTTTAGAGTCAGGTCATTAGTTAACACAGAGAAATTTTAGTGATTTGCCTCAGTTGCATTCTTTAAAAAATAAGTAACAGCAGCAACGGCAAGTTGACATTTGTTTTCATGAAGATAATTATTTGAAGTGGCAGTAGTGGGTATCTCACAGTGGTAGAGAAAGAGAAAAGCTTCTTTCTTAAAAGTGAAGATTTGAAGAAGTATAGGCACAATAACGACACCTCAAAGTAACAGCCAACACAAAAATATGTATAAATGCCATGAGATCTCTCTCACATCCTAACCACTGCATATGCTTTTTTCTGATCATGACCAGGCTCAAACAAAAACTTGTTTTAAATTACAAAGATAAGTAATTAATTTAGAAATATGAAAGTACTTATTTATCTCTGCATATTGATCAAATGCTTTGCAACAGTGAAGTTCTCATGAACTGAGAGAAGAGATTAAGGAAGGTTTCAGTATTGGCATAATAAAGATTTTTAGCCAGGAAAAATTCAAGCAAGTCCATCTGTGAGAAAAGAAACTGAAACACAGTGATAAATATGAGCAAAAATTCAGTGGAGCCATGTGACCACAGGCAAACTGGGACAAAGCAAAGAAAGGAGCAGAGGTGTTGGAACTCTGCAGGAGTCAGTTCTCCCAGTATATGCTCAGCCACTTCGCTCACAGGGCTGGCAGCATGCCAGCTCCCAGATGTTAACCTGCAGATCTGAGTCATGACATAAACCCTCATAGGGAAGGCATCCTGTCCTCCTTTCTACACGACACAAGAACTCAGGGCTGTGTGCCTCCTGGCATTTGACTCTCTATAATGAACTTGTCTGCTGTCCTAATGCACAGCTCTCTGCTAGGGCATTGACTCAGGTGCGTCCTGTGAAAGCAGCTTATTTGTGGTCCATTCACAGTACCAGGTCCATGGCTGGAAACCCCAGCCCACATTGCACCTTATCCTGCCTTCACAGGGAGCACATCAGCACATGCCAGCCAGAAAAGCTCACTGCTGAGGCCCAAGCAATGGGCAGCTGCTCAGAGTAAAATAACCACTCATGGGCCAAATGAATAATACTAAACCCAGCTGGCAAGTCATCAGATCCTCCAAACCACTGAAATGATGAACGTGTTATTGTTACAGGTAGGGTATTTTTGTGCCTATTCAAAGCAGCACAATGCAAAATAGACTTGAGCTCACTGGTGATCTTCTCCTTCCACTCCACTCAAAGACACAAGATTTTCCATATTATGAGCAGTACCCAGTAAAGCCTCTCAGTTCCCAGACATACATTAAAAAAGTTCCAGCTGTGTGACAAAATTGAAGCACGGCAGTCTGGAGAGAAGAGTGAGTAATGCAGCATGGATGGTCCAAGCTTCCAAGGGATTTGTTGGGTCATGGTTCTTTGGGGTCTCCTCATCATATTGTCTTTTGTCTGGAGACAACATGGGCAGCACTAGTTTTGGATAGCATTTATTTTGTTCCCCATGGTGCATGTCCTTCTGTGGGTAAAGCACTCTCTCTCTTTTATATGCATTTTGCTCTTGGTAATGCTGTGGTTATTGTGATTTTAGTAAATCGTTATTCCAGTTGATAATCTCTCCTTATTGCTCCTCCATTACCAGAAGGCACAGGGGGAGAAAGGGAACAGCTTGAGGGGCATTTCATTTTCCAGTGGTGTTTTAAACCATCACAGTGTACTAGTGCTTTCACAGTGGCTTTGCAACCAGTTGGTCCTGTGGTTATCCCACACATTCATCAATAAAACCCTCACATTCAAACCACAAATTATTGCATCTCTAGAACAATACACAGTGCATTCTCTATCAGATCATGTGTGCATAACTGAATGTAAATATATCATCAAGAACATTAGAGAAATATGCTTCCTGATAGGATATTTTTCTTAAAGCAATCCTTTCATGTTATTACCTTTTACAGGTGTACAGTAAGTTGTTTGCCTTGTCATTTAAGAAACTGCTGCTTCGAGACTTTGGAATGCACTGTCAACACTAAAGGGAGAGATATTGATATAACACTCCAAAACCACCAAAACTTGATTAATGGCCTCTATTGAATCATACTGCAATGCTCTGGATTTAGTTTCCTATGAGTGTAAAGAAAGTGAGAAGAATGAGAGGAGGACAGCTGTGTGGTTAAAAGGCCAGATCATGGACTTTCAGACAGAGGTATTTATTGCACAAATTAAAGTTTGTGGATTTGGGCGTGAGGGGATTGTTGCTTTTATCTAGGCCTGGAACTGACGAACAGAGCCATAAACTTAATAGTCAATAAACCTTATGGAAACATGACATTGAGTCTTAAATTAGCGTGTACTAAATGGAATATTTATTATGGGATTCAGTGCCAAATATATTTGCACTGTTTGTAAAACATCACATGTATCTTTGCAGACAAAGCTAAGAACACTGCGAGAAGTTTTTTCAATTTCAGAACAAGGAGTTATAAATGTTGATTAGGCACTCTGAGAAAGGGATGTATTTAAACATTTTGGATATATTGAAGTAATTCAGGTGTGAAGACATCTAACTTACATCACCCAGCTGTATTTCTCTCTTGAATGTTAGAAGCATCCAATAAAGAACAAACATTAATTCTTGAATCCTCACTGAACAAAGCAACTTTTATATTTCTTTGAAGTGAGGCAGCCATGATAATGGTATTTGCATTAAGTAAACATGCTTTAAGAAGAGACACATCTATTCTCATCACTCAATTTAGTAACCTTTTTAAAAGGCTGCCTTTGCTCTCACCCAGGCTTACTGTGTCTTTTGTGTTTTCTCAATCATCCTTGTTCAATGACAACATTAGATCACAGAGTTGTAGCATGATTTAATAGTTAGTGTGTCAGGAGCAATTAATAAGAAAACCACCTGCCTCTCAGCTTCTTTCAAAGGCAGAGTGCCTCATCCCAATTCTCCCTTCCCCTCGTGCCCACTGAGGAGGCGCCTGTGACACAGTGGTTCACACCACTGGAGCCTCTCAAGCAGACAGAGACACCCACGAAACAGAGCAATGGAGGAACAAACTAGTCTCCCTGAATGAATGGTACTATTTTCAAAGGACACACTGCTAATAAAATCAGGGCTCATAGTATATTTGCTGAGGGGTTATTGAGCCTTACATGTTATTTACAAGACACAAGAGGTATTACACAGGTGTAATTTGTACTCATAGACTGGTCAGGACTATGCCCAGTCTGAATCACCAGTATACTTAAAAGAAAGGCAACAAAAATAGTATGTATTTTCTTAATAAAACTAGAAAAATGCTTAACAGATTGGACAAAGGTAAGAAAGCAATGGAAAGCAGTAGGAGAAAAATGGCCCGTAGAAGTTTTCTGGCATCTAAAGATCACCATAAAGGTGACACTGATAAATATCCACCGTGTCCACTTGCAACAGAACTAGAATTCCGTTTATCTTGCAGTAAAGAAGATTTAGCTTGGCTTCCTGAACAATCTTTCTTCCCATAAGGCTACTGAATCACTGAAATAAGACATGGAGAAAACCATGGAATCTATTTCAAAGGTTTAAAAAAAAAAAAATAGATGAATTTACATCAGAAAATCAAGAATTATTTCAACTTACATTCATATATTCAAAAATAATACTTATTTTATAAAATCTCTGGTGTGTCAAGAATTATTTTATCTCAATACTGGTATAAATTTTAAAACCTAATGAGCATATGTATTGATTAAACAAGCACAACTTAAATACGTAGAAACAGTCAAACAAACCTACTACCACAGCATAGAACTAGAACCCTTATGTAAACATATGCAGCCATTCCCCTATTTCATGCAGCTTATTTTTGCATCTTCCCCTTAATTAACAACTGAGTTCTTCCCCCTTTGAAGAACTTTGCCTTAACTCCAGTTCTTATCCATTTCCATATTTGGATCCTTATTTTATGGCCTTTTAAAAATTATTATTAAATGTTAAATTATTATTACATGTTATATAACTCCATACACCTTCCCCTAGCCACACATTTCTTAAACAATCTGTGCAGTCTCCACAACTTTCAGAATTTTGTTGGCTGAAGTAATCAAATGATCATAGAGGTCCATCTACCACCTAGCAAGGGAAAATAGAAAGAAAGTAGGTCGGGGAAAAAAAAGTGAGTGAAGATAGAATCATTCTAAGGCCTCTCAATTGCTTCCTAATTCTTTCTAAAAACTATAGTTTCATGAAACTATTACCATCCTATCGGTATTTTATACCATTAAATTTTGCCAATATGATTTACAAAATTCAGCATAATTCCAGCTATTGTACACTCCTTTCTTTTACTGTACAGGTGGGGTCCCTAGACACACTACCAAGAAGGTGCCAAATATCCCACAGCATGAAGAGCTCCTCGTTCCAGAAACCTGTGATTTAAGCATTAGGCAAGAGACAACAGCTGGCTGTAATAAATGGGCAAGGCACCAGAGAGTGTAACAGTGGGTGATGCAAGTCAGGTAAGGTCACTCTTCACTCTTTGCTCCCTCTTTCATTTGGGGAAGTAGAGAGGGGCCAGAGAATTTTTAGCCGTAAGCTTGCTAAAAATACCATTTGTAGTTCTTCCAATAAACCAAAGGGCAATACCAGATCCTTGGGTTTGAGAAGACCACCATACTTGTGCCCATGTAATTTTACACAAATCTTTAAAACAACTATTTTTCAGAGTCAAAAGGGAAAGGATTTTAATTATTTCCTGCTCAGTAAGTGTGTGCTCATGAAGATGTTATGCATGTATTTGAACTTCTTGCTTCCATTTACACAATTCATTATCACCTACTTCAATTAAAATCAGAAGGATGAGGGAAAGTTTGCAGTTCAGGAACAGAGGTGTGTTCCTTTAAGCCCCTTGAGGAAAAGGGCAAAGACTCACATTGCTCATGTGAAATGAGGAGTTTTCTAAATTTTCTTTTCAAAATCAGAGGGAGAGAACTTTTCCTCTGCAATATTTAAAGAGAGCATTACACAGCCATTTACCAAAGGTTTTCAAGGACACAACTGCATCTGAAATGCCAACCTTTGAGTCTGTGCCCTGCCTAGAAACAAAATACTCAGCTACCCCCAGAGTGTCTTTAGGAACGGTGCAGCTGGATCTCTTCCACAGACACAGAACAGGAGCAAATTCCCAACACAAAAACTCCCAGATTTTTCTGAAATTAATTCACCTTTATTTTCTTCTCTGCTTCTTAAATACCAAGTATATTGATAAAGCATGATGCTGTTCAGGAAGCAGAGAGACTAAAAATTAATGCACATACAGCAAATCTGAGTTTTAGTTTCCAAGACAAGCTGGAAAACTCAACATGTTGTGCTATACATAGCTGAATCTGAGACATTTGGGGACACATAGTTACTAGATTAATGAGCAAACAGCAGTGTCAGAGAGCCATTTTCATAACCCTCCGTGCACACATGCATGTATGTGAGACTTTCACCAATCACGTCAGAGCCGTCTGCCGAGGACTTTGCAAGTAAACAAAAACTTTAATTCCCTCAGTAACTGAACTTACTCCAAAGCAGAAGTGCAACATTTCCATCTCCACTTAGCTTCTACTTCACCTTTAAGGTGAAGAGCATCATTTTAACAATAACACGACTTGCTCTACCTTTACCAGATTAACTCTAACCAAAGACTGTTTTCTAACAACACTCACTAAACCTTTTAATCTGAATACTGCCTTTGTGTTACTATGATCTTGAGCATGTGTAGACATAATCTCTTTTAAAAAAATAAGGTGGGTACAGTCAGAAATGAAAATATAATCAATGCAAGAACACAGGTCTGCTAAGTATTTTTGAGAGACAGGGTAGAAAATACACATCTGGCATTTATATTCAGACAGATATGTCCTAAGACTATCAAACAGACTATGACAGTCATTCTTGTACTCCAATTTCCAGTAAGGAAAAAATTAAGACATGCTTTTATCTGCTCTACCTAACCTAATGCTTCTCTCTCTGGAAGTTACATTCACAGAACTGGCTCTCTTTCCTTTGTACATGGGTGCTCCAGATACTGCAGTTGCACTATTGCCAGCCACAGCTGAAAACAAACTTCCGCCAATCCAGGCAAATAAAGGTCACCCTAGTTGTTCTTTAATAATAAAGAGTGTCAGCTGTCTTCTTTTTATAATTCTCAGGAAGAAATCTGGATCTCATTCACTCACCATCAGAATAATGAATAATCCAGGGCCTCCTATTGCAGATACTTCTACGCAGATTTTTTAAAAAACTATTACATGCAACTGTAGTAGTTTAAAAATGCCATTAATATCCCTGCAAATAAAACACACTTAAACAAAGCCTTAAGAAAGAATCTAGTTGCTAGTCAGAACAAGGCCACTGAATGAGGCCACTAGAAAAACTTATCAAAGATTATTGTCTTCAATGTGAAAGCTTCACTAGTATTTCCAGAGGGCTACTTAGTGAATTCTAATCCTTCCTTGTAATAGTAAATTCCAACACCTCTAAAAGTTTTTTTTTTAGAAAAGGAAAAAGTTGTTTTCAATTCAGCAATAAAATGCATATTAACCTTTTTCTGGTTTTTTTCCCCTTTTAAAAAAAAAGACAAGCAGTCAAAAAACAAACCCCACGGAAACTTTGAGATTGAGGTTTTGGCCAACCATCTATGTTCCCAGGAATTTTTTCAAGGTGGAAAACCCCCTTACCCTACATGAAACCCTTTAAAGCTCTTGGATTTTATATTGAAAAGGCTGATGTAAACTGCCTTCAGCACCTCCTCATCAAGCACACAGCTAGATGTTAGTTAAAAGCATTGCAGTGCTTGGAATGGAAATGTGTCAGAACATGTCTTCATGTCATAAAAACACAGACAGAAGCCACTGAAAACCCTAGAACGGAAAGAATACCCACCACAAATATTTCCTTCCAGTCAGTTTAAAACTTCTCAGCTCTTACAATCTCCACTCTCTTGTTTCCTTCTGATGAGCTAAGCTAGTTGCACATCCTGTTTGCTACTACACTTTCTAGTAGTCCTTCACTCCAGCTGGACATGCAGTATGTCTGCAAGGCGGCAATTGTTTGCATTTTTTTTTTTTTTTGCTAGACAATTCTGAATATAGAGATATGTATCATCCAGATGAATTCAGAGATATGTATCATTCAGATGAATACTTGTTACTTCTACTCACTGCAAGAATAGCCATGGGTTTCCTTAGTAGGTACATCAGAGAGAAGGAGACTCAGAAGTTTTAAGCTATTCATTTCTGAAGAAATTTTGCCATCCTATGGCTCTGGGCATCTGTCCCATAAATTAATGCACAAAAAAAAGTAACTGCCTGTAGACATTTGCTTTGGCCCACTCATTCTCACCAACTTTAGGGAGGAGAAAAAAAAAGGGGTTGCAGCATGGCCAGAAGATAACAAACAAATTCTTATAGTTGAAGGGAAAAGAGCTGAGATCTAATACCAAGTATTCCCAAATGAGGAAGCCCTGCAGCCTGCAGGAGAATTCCTTCTTCGTATTGGCATAATTCTGAGCTGCTTTGCTGTTTTGGGGAGGGGCAGGAGGTGTACAGGGAGAGAAAGAAAATAAAGAAAAATGGAGGATGGGAACTGATAGCATTTCAGGAAATCAGACTCAATCCATTTACAGATCAGTACCTTAAAAACACATTTTTTACAGCAAATGTTTTCAGTAAAATGATGAACATGGGGCAGTAGTCAAAATCCAAAGGGAACTACAAGACCCTCCCCTTCAGTTCATGAAAAGCACGTGGTCTTGGAGAAAAATCATCCAGTTCAGCCCTCCCAACACTCTGAATACTACAACAGGACAAAAAGGTTTGCATTGACTTTTAGTGTATCTGATGTCAAATTTTTTCCACATTTTCCAACAGGGTCAGAGCTCAGCTTTGATAATCACATTACATGAATACCAGTTTATCCGTCTCCTGAAGAATACAAAACAAACTAAACAAAGTATTAATAAACTAAGTTTCCTTCAAAGAGGAACTATAGCCATGAGTAAGAATCCGTTCTACAATTCACTTACTCTGTCACAGTCTTCCAAATGATTCCAGCAGGATTCACATCTTTGTAACTACTTCAATGCCTTCATTGAATGACCTGGGCATTTACCTCGTGGTGTCACTATCATGCTACAAAAACACACCTCTGACAGATAACACTTCAGTCCTCTGATTTTTCTTAGAAACTTTCTTTGAAAAGAAGAGAGAAAACAAAATACTTAGTACTGTGCACAATCCCAAGGAGAATACAGCTTGATTTCTACTTCCTCAGAAGTACTTCACGTCAGAGTCTTTGTATCCTCTAAAGAATGCTTAGACCTACAGACCACGGCGGTAATACCACTCAAAACTATTTTAAAATAAAAACTGACGAAATCCTCAGGGCAGCATGCTTCAGGAGCATGGATGCTGACAAACCCTTTAAGGCTCATGTGTATGTCCCCACTGCTTTTGGGCACCAAGTTTAGTTGCAGGCCACATGCTAATCCATGACTTTGTGGAGCCAAAACTCCACACTGGATATAAGAACCTTGTGCCCCAAACTCTGCAAGAATAACACTGACCCTTGAGGTTAGAGACAACAGTATATGGGGAAGAGCTTTTCCATCTCGTCCTCCCTTTTCCACCTCGTCCTCCCTTTTCCACTATCAGTGGAAGGCTAAAAGCACTCTACACACAAAATTCTAGCTCAGAAATGAAGCCCAGCTGAGGTGAGCATCTTCACCTCATTGATGTACTGAGAACTCATATTTATCCTTCACCATTTTTATACAGTCTCCTAGCTGCCCTTTCCAACACTCTTTTATAAAAAGCAGGTTAGGATATGGAAAGGGATCACCCCGATACCTACCTGCTAGTGATCAGAAACTTCCAGACAGAGAAAAGTGCATCCCCAAAACTGAAAATGAGTGCACACATGAGTGCAGACAGAAGTGGACTAGAGTTTTGTCAGACTTTTATAAACCTTATGGGGTACCTTCTGGTCTGTTTTATAGGAGACAAGTAGTATGATCATGTTATAAATTTTAAGATTTGGCTTAGAGTCAAAAAGAAGAGCAAAAAAGCAGTTATCTGTAAAAAGAAACTTTCCAACTCTAACAGTTACATCAAGCACATAAACTCAGGCTTATTTGTGTGACCACATAACATTAAACTAATGTTAGAGCTAGACAATTCACTGATACTGTATCAAAATTAGATACAACTACTGACATCCATTTTTCAAAACTTAACATCTGAGTTGTAAGCAGTATTTACCTGTAGCAGGCTGACCCCCTCCACTATGTTAAAACCCCTGTATCAACATCCACTTCTTTACCAAGTTTTAAAAAGCATACCCATATATACATATATATTCCAATATATATGTCAATAATCAACCACGGACATTTCATTCCCCATTTTTATTTGCTACTCTCCATGTTTAATAATTTCATTTAAATCTTTTCAGAGGCATAATGTTCAAAGTTTATTATTTTTCTAAGGTTCCCTGATTTCTTCTTCATTCCTGACTTGCATAGGATCAGTATGACCAAGGGCTGTCACTGCAGAAATGCAGGTCACACTGCCAAGTAGTGAGAGTGGAGCCTCGGAGGGGAGACCACAACACCTGCACTTTTAATAGTGCAACTCGGGTTTTTCTACATGCTTCATCAATTAATTGCACTGTCAGTAAACTCAAAACTTACTACTCCATACATTTTCTACTTCAGTAAAACACTGCAAAAGCAATTTAGGAGCCCCTGACAATTCTCACCAGTGACAAAGCTGAGAACTGCAGGAATTAGTGAGAACAGCCACTTTGCCCTCCCTTCACTTCTTGAGTTGCGAAACAGAAAAATCTGCAACAGATAGATGGTGACACCGTAACTTTGGGGAAAATACAAGCTGCAGCTACACTGCAGAAATTGGTCAGTCACATAAGCAGCCAGAGGTACTCTGCAAGTTAGTGCATCTAACCCTGAAGCACTGACATGCAGTCATAGCTAATGCACCACAAAATTTCCTTTCCATCCCTTCTCAACTCCAACAGCTTCTAAGTAGAAGCAACAATAGTATTTTGTTATTTTCACACTGTAAAACAGAAAAAACTCCACAGCTGCTGCACTGCATGCATTCAGTGAAATTATTTCATTTTCTCTACTTTCTAAATCACACCAAACAAAAATCAGTAATGGACAAATTATTACTAATCAAGTATACTAAACACTATTCTGCAATATAAAAGTACTATGATTTCAGCTGGCATCAATGACACTCAATGCAGCAACAAAAACGCCAGGTCTAAACACATGTGCATTGTATTCTACAAGGAAGATGAGAAACATATGGGAAACAGCCATAAGATGCACCAACTACACACTTGGGAAAGAAACTGTCAGTAAGGAAAGGAAGGAAGTGTTCATTTTCACTAGCTATGATGACAGATTTACTTCATCTCTTTCTGATTCCATGGAAACTATGAATTGAGTTGAAGGACTGAATTTGACACAGGTGAACACCAATGTCACACTTTGGTTCTCTGGGACAGCTACTCATCAAAAACTTGAGCCTGAACAGTGCATTATACTTCAGCCAGACTCAGTAGAGCTGTTCTTTGATGCAGCATTCTAAATGACTAAGATTTGCACACTGAGTAAATTACTTGTAAGATAAATTCTATCTAAGATTAAAGTGCTTCAGTATCTGAATGTGCTACCATATATATATAAATATATATATATATATATACACAAAAACCTAAACAGTGTTCAGATTTGAAGCCTGTCAGGAAGGTTTTGCAGTTATTTCTGCACCAGACAGACTCAAGATGTGCTGAAAAAACAAAGCACAGACATTACAAGCATGAGAATTAAAACCAATACCATTATCAAAGCTGCATTCATCCCATATAGTTAGCAGAATTATGACCAACAACGTACAACTCTGATGACTTAATGCTGACCTTAAAGCCCACAGTTTTTACGTCAGGTGTGGAAACTCCACAGGAAAAGAAAATTTAGGAGACCCATGAGAGACACCCTCCCACCCAAGAAAATCTTAAACACACACTGCACTCACTTCAGGAAGATTTACTGCTAGTGTCTGAAACATAGGGTGCTTTTGCCTTTAAAAATTTAATAGGCAACTAAACTGAACATTATACACAGTAAGCATCTTTGTATTTTATTCGTTGCATCTTTTATACAGAATAAGCTTCACTGATATTTAATTCACTGCAGTATTCTCCTGATGTAGCAATAAAAGATTACATTATAAACAAAAAACAAAATTTTGACTTGAAATTTTTTTTAAATGTGTGCAATTCTTGCAGTTGACAAACAGCATCACAATTACTGAAAAAAATGAAAGAAGCACATAAACTATGGCCTTTTTTTAAAATCTCCAATTGATAGTTTTTCTATGTTTACCATAAATATGGGAAGCTAAACTCCAGCAACTAAAATTAAACATACCTATAAATCCCTAGCAACCAGGATTCAAATAAAGGAGAAAACATAACAACAACAAAGTTTCTTTTCACTTAAGTTGACATCTGCAATCTATTTACACTATATGAGTTAAATTTCCACAAGATCATGAAGACTAAGGAATTTTGAAATAACCTGTTAAGCATTATTTAAAATGGCACTTTTGTAACTCAGGTCTGGCATTTTACAATTTCTGAAGCAGTGAAAGATAATACATTGCAGTATGTCTATACCCTTACAACATAAAAAAGAAACTACTCCATAAACTACTCCATAAACTACTCATTGAGATGGCTCAATCAAAACAATATCATTTGTATCTTTATCAAGATAGATATTACGGTAAAAATGCTCACATTAAAAAATATAGTTATTATTGTCTGGATTTTCATTATAACTAGAAGGGACTACATGAGCCGAAGTATGAGGAATTTGGATATAATGACATGCTTCCTCATTTTAGAGCACTAATAAAAATAATAATAGAGAAAGCTCTATTATAAATCTTTAATAACCACAGTTTAATTTCCTAGTATATTTTAAAAACTTTACTATGTGGGTGTATGTGCATGCATGTCTGCATAAACGCACAAACAGATAAAAAAAAATCAAAGTGTATATATTACACATACACACATATCCACATTACTGCATATAACACTTCCATAATGCAAACAGTATGCAGGGACCCTTCCATGTGACAACCAGGCGCCACATGCCATGCTTTCTTATTTGTCTATATTTATCCAGTAAATGTAGCAACACTTTCATATTTGGCTGAATGTGTTAAGATTCTTAAAAATAATGGTGATCTAGCCATAGTATCATACACAAAGAAATGATACTGCAAATACTGCTGATCAAAAGTTCAACACGAAAGTTCATCATGAAATGGAATGTAAATTATTCTAAAAATCAGTATTCAAAGATTAGTTAAATATTATGGCAAAAAACTTGGAATTTATAGAAAGTTTAAAATGAAATTCACATTACAAAGACTGGAGATACTTTATAGATGGAATTTTTAAATATGGATATGACTGGCATTTATTTTTAAGCTTACTTCTATTAGAAATAGACTTGTTTCCTGTACAGGTGATGCTTTGTCTATGCCATATACAGTAGAAAAATAAATTCTTTAGCAACCTAGAAATAGTTTATAAAACTCTTGAAGTTTCATTTTCTTTGCTAAACATGCCAAGATTAGACTGAAAACTATAAATAAAAGCTATACAGACAACAGGTAAAGTAGAACAAGATAGGAATACTACAATTTACAGGACAGACTTTATTGTACTATTAATTCCTGTGTGCTTTGCAGTAGGAATAGGGTTGACTTTTCTTTTTTATGTTTTCTTAAAAAAGATAATTACTTGCAAGAATATAACACAATATCAAGATAATTTATAATATACATGTACTTCAAACAGCAGCCGGGTTTCTGGTATCATAGTAATCTAGAATAATAATCCAAGTCATTAGAAGTACAATACCTAGGACATAAGTGGGAAAGGCAATTTTTATTTTGGGAAAATGGAGCAAATCAATCTCTTAATAAAAGCCTCAATTCTCAAAATCATCTATTTACTATAATACATACAAGACGATCTTAAATCTTGTTATAAGTGAAGATTACAACAGTGACCATCATAAAGCTTTTTTTTTAAACTACACAAAACATTCTAGCAGCTGAATGAGCCAAAACTTTCTTCTTTGCAGACCTAAAAAGGTACATTTTGAGCATGAAAGAGAAAAAGCTGCTATGAAAAGTCTCACAGGTAGTGTTTATCTATGGTCTCCCCTTTGCTACAATTTGTAACCTTCTAGTTTTTTTACCACTATCAAAATATTTAACCAAAAGATTTGTTTAAATTAAGCAGCATTCTTTTACAGCAAAATTGGTACCAATATAAAAGTAAAATAAATGAAAAAAAAGATAATTTAAAAATACGGTGAAAAAAAATGAGCCATTTGAAATTTTAGTACAACATACCACAAGAAAAAAAATATGAATACAAGTTTATGTGATTTTATATATACACACTCCAAAGAGGTTAATTGTCAGTACCCAAAGTATTTATTGCTATGTATTAGCAATGCATTTTTGTATATCTTTAGAGGGTCACATAAAAATAGATTTAAAGAATAGATTAATTGAAGTCCTAGATTAAAACATTGTTTGGTTTAGAGAATTTTACTACAACAAAAGTCATGTTTATGTATGAAAAGTTATATAACCTTATATGAAAATGTCATGAACTATTTTCTAAACACTACATGTATTCCCAAGTGGGAAAAATTAAAATATCTAAAATATATTAGATTAAGTTTACAAGACCATCAATGATCTTTTAAACATGCAGCTGTTTACAGAATTAACAGTTTTACAAAATGTTTAGTTAGGTAATGGAACATAAAGAAATAAGTAGGCAACATCAAAATTTTTGTACAATATTTGAAACTCACTTTTACAACAAGCATGTCCTTGGTATTGTGCTGTAAGAAATAGTAAGCAAATTCACCCACCCTTAAACTGTCCACAGGTTTACTTATAAGTAAAGATGGATGGTGAAGGATCGTAAAATTCTCAACAGTGCATTTTGCATTCTTTCATAAACCACCCTAAGCAAAAAGTCACATAAGTAGCCAGGAGATTACAAAATAAACTATAGCTGGGCTTTAGTTGTTTACACAGAATGCTTGAATGTGAAGAAAATTGCCAAAAATAGCATGTTAAATAACAAAAACCAGCCATAAAGCAGGCTGTAAGCATTGAATGTCTCATAAATGTAATTTTTTTAATCATTAAATTTCTATAGAAAAATTTTATTCACAATATATTGTGACAAACCGTCACAGGAATGATATAGTGATTGCAATAAGGTATCATGCAGCAGCAGCTTTGTACTTTATAGCTATTTTTGCTTTTAAAAATTAAACCTCTCCAGTCATGCTTATCTGCAGCGTGTACAAATGAGGAACACATTACGGGATATAACAAAAAGATGTCCAATCAGCTGGATGGGAATTATTTCTCATAAATATGAAGTACATTACTGTATCCTGAAACATGCATGTCTATAGCTTGTCTCTACTGTCCAGCACCAGGCTGCCTGCAATCATCTTCTGGCTATATAATACCAAGAGGGTCTGCTGGTAACTGTGACTGTATCAGCTGAGGCTGCAGCGGGGGTGGCAGCTGCAGGGGTACCATGGGTTCCACCATCTGCACTGGGTTGGAAGGTGGTGGCTGACAAGCCACTGGGTTGGGTGCTTCTACAATCTCTCCGTTGTAAAAGAAAAACTGGCATTGTTGAATGAAGGTCTCTATAACTGATTGGTGGATTTTGGTGGTAGAAAGAAACTCTCTGTTTTCAAAATCAGGTCTCATCAAAGTAGGCCAGAAACAAATCGATAAGTTATCAGCAGTCATAAAGTTGGTCTTATATTGCTGACTAACCCTGAAATGAGAATGATAAGCACAAAGTAAATTAAAACCAGTATGCAATCAACTAGAAATATTCTCATAGCGCTCTAACTGCAGGCATTATCACTAAACAATCTCAAGGTTTTTGCTCCTTTCCTCCAGCAATCCATTAAAACAATTGTCCTTGAATATTTTATGCAATTATGCAGAAGAAAATTTAGAAACCATGTCGCTTCCAGATTTGGATAGTTAACTAATATAAATCTGATTAGCTTTTAATTAAGAAAGAAATTTAACATTCCACCAGCATTTTGAAATGACAATAATAAATAAACTGAAGCAGGCTCTTTATTTGTTATCTAAATTCATTATTGCAATATTATTATTTTAAAAAAACCAAAAAACAACAACAAACCTCCAAAGAATAACAAACCATCCTGTTACCAAAGTTATCATCTACAAGTAAATGCCTACTCAGAAAAAACAAAATGCTTTTCACAGTTACAGGCTAGAAAGAGCCAGGATATTTTGTTTTCTAAAATATTCTGCATTCCAGACTGACATCACAATTTTATCAAGAAGTAATTACTGAGAGATACATGAAAAATCCTGTGTTAATACATCTGACAAACACCTAAGATATGCACCCAGCTGGGAACATGCATTTTCTATATTACAGTAGACATCACAAAGGTAGTAGAACTACAACTATCCTGTAGAAATAAACTGAAAATAAAACTTCAGAAATTTGTCAGTTACAATTTTGATGATTAACAAGAGCAGCCCACAAGAATTTCTGACAGCTGGCTGTCATAGATTCAAAAGCTGTGAATGCACACTAAACATTAGATTTAATGTTATAAGAAAATATTTCCACTCATTTACAATGCACTTATAATGGTAACTATAAAGCACAAAAAATAGTGTGAAGGTACACAAAAAGTGCCTCTCAATCTGTTCTGAGTAAGTTTGGTCTAAAGGACACTATTTCTGAGTGGCAGTAATATTCATAATCTCTTTGCTTAAAAAATTACATTTTAAAGTCATTTACAGATCAAAGAATATAAGCCATATTTTGCTTAGCATTATTATTAACATGCTGTATCTGCACAATCATTAGACCCAATAAATGAAGCAATGGGAACCTCTGGCTAGAGGTGGGAAAAAAAAAAAGAAAGGCATTGCACCTCTTCCCCAGTAACAGCTCACAACCAGATTAAACAAAATGAACAAACAACTGCATTCTCTCCTGTGCTTCAGCTTTACCTTGGGTGAAAATCTCATGGTTACTGGTCTTGTATTTACACAACGTGGATAATATTGTATTTTCTGTTTCAATAACCAGGTCTTGTGGTTGTGGACACACCAAAATATCAATCACCAACCATTACTAACTATACAACACCAGCACATATTTTACTGTAATAACACAGGATGTAAAAACAAAGCACCTAAAACATTAGCTTGTGATGAGAACTCTTTCATCATGTAGAAGACTGCTTTACCTCATTAAGTGAACAATTCATTTGGCAAACAACATTTCCATTTTAATTATATACCAGCAGTAATTTAGCACAAATTAATCTCTTAAAAATAAATACAGACTGTCAAGAATTTAGCTACAAGTTGCCTTTAAGATCCTGTACACAACTGTATCCACCTCTTCCTACATAAGCAATTCCTTATATCCAAGCACTTTTCTTGTTGAATGGAATGCAACTACCTGACACTGCAAATGAGACAAAAAATGACAGCCTTTCTCTCTTAAGAAAAGACCATTTTGTTGCTAGCAACCTGAAACGTAAGTCAGTCATCATTAATAGAGGACTAGAACAGAAAACAAAGGCCATTGTTCATCACTTATGTTCTCCAGTAAATTCCATTATTAAAGTGTTTCCTTTGTTTGTAGATATGCATGCATTAGAACCTATTCGGGAATTTTTAAAATTATGTTTAGCTCTCTTACCTGCTGCAATCCAGCTACCTGACACTGTATATTCTGCTGTGCTATGCAAATAGGTGGCAGATAAAGACTTTTGACAATTCCAAGACTGCCATTCTTCCACAAAAATTTCTATCAGGTCAATCAAGAACTAACAAACTGTTTCAAGTGACTAATAACTGTGTCAAGTCTGAGATGTTTAGTTTTACTTGTGACACTTGCAAGCACATCTTGATGTTCTGTAATATGAGTATTTGTTCACTGATATTGTTTTATCTGTTTTAGGGCTGAATTTGTATTGGATAAGACTGCAATTTAAAATTTGATCCATTTCCCTGCACAGGAAAATGGATGACTTTATAAAGGTTAAACCTATTGCATATGTGATGGCAAGAAAAGTAGGTACCTAAAATCTTGGACATTCCATGAAAAGAGAAGGCTCCTTCCAAACAGCAATAGAAAGTACCTACATTCTCCCTGTTGACTAAGTAGGGAAGTTAAAAGTTCTATTTCTACCCCGTACTACATGCCCAGTTAGATCATTACAAACACCTGCAGAAACACAAACACACAGACAGCAGTCCAGAACAATTAAATGTCTTTAAAAGCCTATTTTTACAGAAATGTGTGTGTGTGTGTGTGTGTGTGTGTGTGTGTGTATACAAAAAATTGCTTGGCTGAAAAGTAATATTGCACAGAGAGAGACATGAAAGTCCTGGTGGACAACTAAGCATGAGTCAGCCAGGTGACCCTGTGGCAAAGAAGGCCAACAGCATCCCAGACTGCACTAGGAGTGATGCCAGCAGGTCTAGGGAGGTGATCTGTCCCCTCTACTCAGCCCTGCAAAGGCCTTATCTGGAGTCTGGGATCCAGCTCTGGGCTCCTCAGCACAACCGGCAAATATATGTACTGGAGTGAGCCCAATGATGGGACATTAAGAAGAAGATCATTAAGAGATCAAAGATCTCTCAAATGAGGAAAAGCTGAGAATGTGAAGATTGCTTGGCTTGGAAAAGCTCAGGGCAAATCTTATCACTGGTTTTAAATATCTGATAGGAGAGTGTAAAGAAGATTAACTGAGACTCTTCTGAGTGGTGTTCAGTGACAGGACAAAAGGCAACAGGCACAACCACCCACAGGAAATGCTCTCAGCATAAGAAAACAGTTTTTTACTGAGAGGGTGACTGAGCACTGAAACAAGTTGTTCTGAGAGACTGTGGAGTCTCACTTCTTGGACATACTGAAAACCTAACTGGACACCATCCTGGGCAATCTGTTGTAACTGACTGTCAAAGCATTGGGGTTGAACAAAACAATCTCCAAAGATCCCTTATAACCTCAGCAATTCTGTGATTCTGTCTAAAAATGCAGGAAAAAAACATCACAAGCTAATCTTTAAGTGACAGATCACTAGATAAAGATTTTTGTTTAAAAAAAAAAAAAGTTACTTTAGCTTTCACATCTTTTTTTAATAATATAGTTAATCTCATTCTGTGGATTTCATTGAATAATTTCACTTTCCCTGAATAAGAAGCACAAGTAAGCTGGTCTTTTTATCTCTTTTGTTATGACTGAATATTGTACACATAAAGGCTCAGATTATCATGTAATATACATCTCTTAAAACCATTTTGGTAAATATAGAAAAAGCTTTCAAAGACAAAAACACCAGATTTCTATGCAAGAGGCAAAATTTAAGAAGCAAGCGTAACCAATTTACTGTTACTTACAGCTTTGTTCTACATTTTATTATTCAGCACAGAGTTTGGGCTCTACATTTTACATTTTGATTGAAGCTAGCCTGTTTTGGCAGGAAGGGGTCAGGGGGAGGAGGGTGTTTAGGGCAAATGACTCAAATTCCTTAAAAACTAGATTAGTCTATAATTTTAATAGATATTATTTCCTGGGGGAGGAGGATCTGTAATAGTTATAATTAGGTGCATAGTTATTATTAGGTGCAGTTACTCTTTCAAGCTTTTGTTATGTACAGCAGCCATTCTTGTAACTTTATAGTAGCAATGATGCCAGATAAATATTTGTCAATAAAATGTGAGAAACAAATCTACAAGGCTTTATTAATCAACTCTTAATTCCTAATTTCCTTTTCTACATATTCAATTCTAGTAGATAATTCAACATTACAAACACAATCTTTTTTGCAATTGTTACAACTTAAACAAAATTGAAAAATACTAAACCTGTTTAGATGTGTTATTATGTATCTGAAGACATCATAGTTCACTGGGTGGAATTTCTTCACAATTTCTTTTAACTCGTGTAGCCGTTCTGTCTTATCCATGATTTCTATAGAAATAAGTGACATTTTCTGACACATCTAGAAAGACATACTGAATAAAGTGTTGCTAAGTCTTTTTCCTAGTATAATGGTACAGATAAGATACCTACAGAGAAATACCAAGTGAGAAAATATTTAATAAAATTCCTATTTCCATAGAGCAACTTTTTTATTATAAAGTTAAAACTAAGCAAAAAATATTTTTCTGAATTTAGGCGGAATTATTTATCTGTGTTCAGCAAATAATTACTTGACTAGCTTACTATTGGGTGGTAGAATAACAATGTGACAGGGTCATTTCTTATAGACAGGACCCTTTCTTATTCGATTATAGAGTTTCCTCTGCTTGCAAAATGTTATGACAGAAGGACATTCACATGAGAATATCTTAAACTTAAAAGTTATTCAAATAATAAAAAAATTACAAATAGGGCCAGTGCAGCTATTTTAAAAATACTGCTAAAGAAAAACAGAGATGTTTCACAGGACATTATGATGCTTCAAACAGGAAATAACCAACATGTAGGAGAAATAAAGTAACGTTTTTTATTTTAAAAATCCCAGCAACTAATGCTGTGGATCCATACATTCTGCAGAATACTACTCCATGATGACTCATATAATATAAAGGAATTCAAGTTCACCTCTATTACTTGACTGCACTACTAAAAAACTTTGGTCTACCCTAATATTATAGAAAAAAATATTAAATATAGTCCAGTATATCCCAAATATAAATTTAAAGCAGTATTAATGGAATTCTAAAACAGTAATTCCACTTATATTCTAAGCTATTTTATGTTTTGACTGGAATCTAACTGTTACAATTTTAAGAAAAAATAAAACCAAAGTAGTTACATTAAATAAGCAGTATGCCTGAAAAGCAGAGCAGAAATACCAGAAATAAGTATCTACAGATGTCATCAGATAATACAAAATTTCTAATGGGTTATATATTAATCAAGTCCAAGTAAGCCCAAGCCTTAGGCTTCCACTAGCATTTCCATGTTTTGAACAAAAACTACTTTGGAATACTGTATGTCACAGTTGGATTCTGTAAACTGTGTAGTGGTTGTTTTGTGAAACAGCTTGATGCCAATACAAGAGAGACACTAATCAAAGACACGAATACTATGAAACGCCTGAAAAATGTTCGTAAGGCAAACAAAACTAGGCATCTTGTAAGAGTTCAAAAAGAATTTGAAAAAAAATCTAAGAGAATTAGAGAATTACCATAATATCCCATAGATGTGTCTGACTTTTTAAAGCCTACTTTGAATGTAAGGCTTCACGAATTCAAGGAGTTTTTCCCATTAACAACTGCAAAACCACTCCAAGAGCTTTCATCATTTTCATCACTCAACAAAAAATAGAAAAAAAATAGATTTCTCCCAATTAAATTTATTACAAAAAGGAGAAATAAGCCACACACTTATTTTGAAAAAAAAATGTTTATTTAATCATATAGTTCTTCTAACCTAAAAAATACTAAAAAATGCATGTGTGTAAGCAATTTAAGAAATATTCATTGCGGATACTCCTTTCAACTAACATTGAAGTAAAAACAGCAATAAGGACAATGAAAATAACACAAATCAAGAAAAGGTGGTTTATTACTTACTTGATGTTTCTAACAACTCTTGATGCAAAGAGTAAGGAACTAATGGATCTGGCAGATCTGCAAAAAAAGCTTTAAGAGCCCCAGCCACTGCATTCACTGTTACTCCCATTGACTCTAGACTGATATTATGATCTGCAAAACAAAATTTTAAAAATTAAATAGCAGTGTAAGTGAAAACTACTGCGATCACTTGTTTTATTACTTTATGAACATAAGAATTTATTCAAAACACTGAAAACTAAAATTTTGCCAAATGATTATTAAATGAGTGAAAAGGTGAACCTATTGATAAGCTGCTATCATACTGACCAACAAGAAATCAAATATAAGAAAATCCAACAGTATTACAGGACAGTAGAAAATCAGAAAAATAAAGTTGTTTAA
This sequence comes from Grantiella picta, assembly GCA_013397955.1. NCBI lineage: Eukaryota > Metazoa > Chordata > Aves > Passeriformes > Meliphagidae > Grantiella > Grantiella picta. Next base: position 613,433 of record VZRM01004557.1, read on the forward strand.
TTCTCCCTGAAGACCTGAATGTTTCTGTATTTGTCACTGGCTTCTGATTAATCAACTTTGCCCAGTAAGCAGTTATAAATTCTAATTCCCACAATGTTGCTAAACAGCAAAGGGAGGCAAAAAAAAATAGTACATTTTACTGTTTTTCACAGGCTCAACTTCATGATTAACATCGAAGAATTTTTAGTAGTTGTTTTCATTTTGAAATATAAACACAGTGAATAGACTAACCTACCAATCATATTTCATTATATTCTGCAATTACAAAGGCTGTGTTAGAAATTATCAAGGCTTAATTGTTAATGAGTATTATTCAAGAGAACTTTCACTAAAGTATCAAGAATTATTACTTGTGGGAGATAAGAAGCAGAAGTGAATGCCTTAATGCCTAGGACTGATGAACTGTTAACACAAGGAGCACGTAAGACTGCATTTAAACTCTTTCAAACCTTAAAACACCACCTAGATAATATTTTAACAGCATTTAAGCCAGCTGCAACAAGATTCCCCTCCCATCCTGGGAGCTTCCCTGGTAATAACCTGGGCTATACCAATACAACCCACCATAGCATTAAGTACTCCGTGCTGTGGAAGTTGGTTTGAAAGTGCAATCCTTTTACATTGCACTGTGACAAATCCATGGAGAATCAAGGTTCTGTTTTGGCTTTAAATAATAAGATCTCTGATTACCTTGATCAAACTGTTTTTGAATGTTGTCTTGATCTGTTTTATTCCCACTAACACGGTACAGGCCTTCAGTACATAATCCTTAGAAGAGGAGGAAAAATAAATATTAAAAAACAAATTAATATACTATAAGGCAAAGCAGAACCAGTTATAGCTTCTTATTCAGAAACCGAAAGTAGGAATACAATTCTTAAGTGCCTAAAAAGTAAACATGTTAACCGTTATAGTGATATAGGACTACCAAAACACAAAATGACAGCTGTCTATTGAGTCCACTACTCCATTTAATATGAATCTGAGGAAATGACATCGGAGGATAACAAAACTCTGACTGCAGATATTTGTTGAATAATGCATACAAGATTATTCTCTTACTGATCTCTAGTAGACTGTTGTTATTTGCACCTATTTTCAATAATCAAAAATGTAAATTCTGTGGTACCCACAACATTTATGTTTTTTAAAAAACTGTCTTCACAGTTTGGGCTTAACAACTTACTATGGCAAGCAACAACACACTAAAAATACTCTGCAGGAAAAAAAAAAAATCAAGCATTTGTAACTGAATCCCGATCTTTTGATTTCATGGTGTAACACATCCCTGTATATGATAAGAACTTCATCTTCCAACATGCTTTCCTTTTAACCACTCATATTTTATAAACTTTGAATCCATTTCTCCTCACTTCTTATCAAGGTAAATTGTCTCACCATTTACAAGTCTTTCTTTGAGGGGGAAAAGGGCTAAAGTGTTAGGAAGCAGAGCTTCCCCAAGCTTTTCATTATTAGTTTGTTTTACCACATGTTGCAGTCGTCGTAATTCCAGCAACCTTTCAAGGTAAACATTAAGAGTACACCTTAATAAAGCACAGACACACACACACACCCACTCTTGCACACTCGACTCCGGTAATTATGCTTCCTATCTCATTTCTATCTTTTTTGCACGAAGTTACTCACTGAATGAAAGAGTCCATCCTGATAATCACACCCCTACCCAATACATTTTTCTTTGTTAATTTAGAACCTATTAAGGAATATAAACAGTTTATAGTACCATAATTCTTCAAGTTACCAGTAGGGGTGCAAAATTATCTATATGCTACATCTCCATAACACTACATGGTTTTATTAAAAAATCCACAGGTTTCACAGATTTATGAAATCTCTTGGCCTTTTGCCATGAAAGGCCAATAACTGAATACATTTTAGATTATCAGATCAATACTTAACTGCTCTGTCACACCACAAACCACTGAGTGTGGCTTTTCAAGTTACCACGAAACATTAAGAATCCTGTTACAATGTTCAAAGTAGAGAAAGCACTTGACTGGTTCATACAGCTGGGAAATTTATAACAATTTCATGAGACTTCTAACTCATCATTTCCTTCTTAATGCATCAACAACTCACATGCCTCTTTACTGGCTGCATCAAGGCTATTTTAGTAAGCATTTCTTCAATAAACTTTCATGTCCATCATTTAGCTTTCCAATTCCACAGCCAAGAATTTTCCTCTTGTAAATATACACCTAAACAGTCCTTTCAAAAATCCTGAGCCTTGTTCACTGATATCCTGGCAGCACAGGGCAAAAAGTGGTTTCAATGATTCAATGGTTTCCACTTTCAAACCTCTCTTCAAAACAATGTCCCAAATTTTTGTGATCACAACCAGAAACACTTTGCATTCCTCTTCCAAAAGCTGTCAATAAATACAAAAACCACTGGTAGATAAGAACAAGTTACGATCAAGATTCTCTTTGTCTAGTATGGGAAAATTCTCAGTTGGAGACCCTACAGCCCGAGGATATTCAATTTCCTTCTGCACAAAAGAAATTGAATGTGCTGCAATAGCAGTTTCTGAGAAGTCTGACCCAGTCACTGTTTAGCAGGAGTGTATAAACCTTGAATACTTGAACTGGCTGCTCTACAGACACACACTCTAGTGTGGTATCTGGGCTACAGCTCTAAGAAACATAAAAAGACAATTTACAGTACTTCAGAAAATTTTCAGGTTAAACAAGGAGATGCCTATTTAATTTAGGCATCTTCCAAAAATAGTGAAGTGCTGCAATTCTGGATTAAGCTAACTAAATTTATATTCTGAATTCCTCAAGGAAATAATTTTTCTTGCTTGTGTATATTCTAGAAAGTCTCACTTCATGAAATGGTTGGTCAATTGTCATTGCACTGTCTCTAAGGCACAGAAGGAGACAAGTTTAATCTGTTTGTGTGTATACACACAGCCAGAAGTCAAAGTATTTTTTAAGTAACGCTCCAATTCTCTGTTGCTTTCTATTATGCAACCAGGTCTCTCCAATGCTTCTTACATCAAGATCTTCATCAAGTATCAGACACTATAGTTCACTAGTTTTAGCTTTTAAACGTCTTGTTTATTCTATAATAAGAAAGGGAGAGATAGAGAGCACTCAATATTTCTTTTTTCTGACAGCTTTTTAAAAATTCTGTTCCTTCATCTGCACGCCTCTTGATTTTTCAGAATATTTTTCTATGTTCTAACCCTGCTTGCGTTCTAGTCCAGTCATAATTTTCAACAAATCCTTACCGAACACAATTGCTGCTGTAGTATTATATATCAGAATCATATGATTTATTTGTTTCCCTGTTCTGCTAGCTTTGCAACACCTCTAGGTTTAAATAATTAAGTCCTCCCTACTTCACATCATAATAAGCTATTATTTATTTCAAGACAGTGCATAACCCCTTTGCCTAGACTACTCTTTTCTCAAAGTACCTCCTACAGCCTAATAAATTCTCTTGCACCTTCTTTTATGCTGCCAGTTGTGACCAGGGCTCCATCCCATCTAACTGGAAGTTCACCACATGGGGTTCAAAATATTTCAGACAAAATGAGCAAGGTGGATCCGCACTTATATGCATAATCAGTCTGTGGGACACTTCCATTCTTAGGCTCCCACACACTTTCACAACTCTTGGTTCCTCTATGGAACATATTAACTTCAGCACAGAGGAAGACCAGAGTCTACCTGGTACAATATCCACTTTCCATACCATACACTCCACTAAATAGTATATGCTTGAGGAGAGATGTAGAAAGGACAGGAGAGGAAAAAGCCAAAACTTACCAGCAATCTTTTTGTGGTATATCCTCCCAGCTTCCTGCAGATGGTGGCTTACATAGGCTTTTGTATAAGGTGTTGTAATAGCCACCTGTGAATTTATTTTTCACCAATTCACCCAAACCCCTTCAAGTCATTTACCTGTGGTCTTTACATCACGGTAAATGCAGCTTTGTCATTCCAGAATGCACATTATGGAAGCACACTGAGTTTATGCTCAGTACTCAAAGTTTTCGTAATTTTTTTTTTCTTAACAAGAAGTAGTAACTTCTCTACACTTTCCCAGCACGATTTTTTAAAATTTATGTAATTTCTCTTCCTAAGAAATGTTCTAAGCTAATCAACTCAGTTTGTCTTTATCCAAGAGTTACGGTTACTGCCATATGCATTAACTTTCCCAATTCTTTCCTATTCAGAGAAAGGCTGAACCAATTGCAACCAGAATCCAAACTGTGTGTATAGCATGGCATTATGTAATAGCATGATTTTTCTTCCTCCATAACACTTACTCTCCTTTTTGGTTTTTTGTTTGCTTGATAACAAGTACAGAGAGTGTAAGTTTTCAGAGAGCTGTCTGTGATCATTCCAAAGCCTCTTCCCAAGTGACAACAGCTATACTAACATTTAGACTGCTGAAAAATCAGTGTCTGCTAACAACATCCACAGCCAGGTTCTGCTATCATGTTCTGCCTGTGTTTCTCTATACATGCCATAATCCCAGCAAGCTGGTCTCTCCTCAGTTCAATTCCTTCCTCTACAGTGGCCAATGGAACTGTTCAGGACTCATTCTCCACTACAATAGCTGAGACTATCCATCCACACTTAACTTTGTAAATTCTGTGATCTATATATTTCTCTAATTTTATTCCACTGATTGATCTGGTGTACCTCTTGTCAACCCCTATGCTAAAACACAAGACTAAACGAACTGCCAATTTACTGATCCAAAACAGTAATTTCTATGTATACCTAGAATATACGTAATTACAGAGCAAAGAAGTCAAACTTTAAGTACGAATCTAACATTAACTTTACTCATATAAAACACATTTAATGTGTCCTTATCTACACATAACAATACTGACATTTAAAGACCCATGACATTCAACTCACATACTGAAAACCAGAACTAAAAATAAATGTCTTACTATTTCTTGTAATAAAATAATTTATAGCACATTGAAATGTTCAATAAAACAATATGCAATGCAAGGAAATAAGGAGTACTTTTAGAAATACTTATAATAGGAAGCTCTCCAAAGCTGAATTAACATTTCTATTATTTACACTAACTGATTACTAAACAAGGTCTCAATCATTTTATGAAGTCTAACTCAAGCACATATTTTATGGCCCGTTCATTTTGAAAGAAGAATACAAGACTACAATTAAACTTTGCCTTATCTATACTTTCAATGTAAAAATCAGGCCTCACAGCAAACTCAGCATAAAGACCTAGGTGTAACCTAGGTTTGAAGGAAATTCAAATAAGGTAATATTCTTTTACTTGAATTACCTCCAAAACTGTAAATTTAGCAGCATTACAAAAATTACCTCAACATCAGAACTAGTAATTATTGTACATATACCGAGTACACAACTTTTAATTTCTCTTATAGCTCTCCATAGCAATCATGTGAGATATTAAGTGAAATCAGCTCTGTCAAACTCCTTCTTCCTTCTTTATTCCATTCCTTGTCTCACATAAATTGAGTAACAAAACTGTTAAAATACAAATTATTCTAATAAGCTTCTCTTCACTCAATCACTTCATGTACAATTCGCACCCTGTTAATGTTATCAGTTTTCTACGAAGTACGGAATCTAAAATTTGTAATCCGGTCAATGAAGCACATGGATAGCAATATCCTATAAAAAAATTAAAAACATTTGAAAGCTCAGAGAAAAAAAAATTAAAATACTCATATTAAAGTTGAATATCAAGAACTATATTTACTAAATGGTAAAACTGCTAGTATTTGTAATGTTAATTTGATGTCTCCTTCCTTGGTAAACAGAATGAAATGTAACATATAGCAAATTTCCACCAATGCATGAATAAATACAAAAACTAAACCCAAAACACAAAAAAAAAGAAATACTTTAAAAAACCCTCATATGCTAATAACACCAGTTATCCTAAGTCATCTCGTCTGAATTATTTTAAGTTGGGAAAGTTAAAAATAATCAGCAACAGGAGATGTTGAATAGCACACAAACAGTGTGGTGGGGGATGAGACCACCTCGGGAACTGCTGGGGAGCCGAGTGGTCCCAGTACAGCAGGATTCCACTGGTGGGAGAAATCCTAAGGTTTGAGTACACGCCCTTGAGAATAAGATGGTCCCTCCCCAGACCATGTAAATCCTCCTATGTTGCTTGGCTGTAATCTAACCCCTGACTCCATCCCTCCCTTCTCCCCACTGCTTGTGGTGTTCCCCCCGCCTTCTCTCCCCTGACCTTCAGATGACCCTTTTATCTAGAGATACCTGGGGTCCATCTTCCTCTTTCACCCTGGAACCCTTCAGAATAAACCTCTGGAACATCCAGCTGACTGAGTGCTCTGAGTTCTTTGTCTCTGGTAACACCTGAGCTATCCAGCTCTCTGGGTGAGTGAGAATCTGTGCCTTACACCGGCTCGGGTGTGAGAAGGGTCCTTCTGTACAGCACCAGAGCAGTGCTGGCCGGAGTAATCTCACAATAACCTTAGAGACACTTTCAGTAAATGCAGAGGCCTGCTCTACCCCTCCACCACCCACTGTGTCAAAACAGTACATGGAATTGTTCATCACTAAATTCATGGCATGTATAACAACACAAAAATGTTACTAACAAAACACTCAACCGACAAACTTGCCATAAACATGTTCACTTTTTACACTTACAACTGGACATTCAATAGATATTTTTCCATGATATTGCAATACAAAACTCAAACCACATCAACATTGTTGAAGACACTAAATCTGCCTTCAGATATCTGTTCCTCTCACTCAAACAAAATTATCAGAGTATAGATATCTACCTGATTCTCTCCATGATAATTCTTAGAGTAACACAGAATTAATGCACAATATCTTTACAAAAAAATCAGTCTTTCTGAAAACATTCTACTTTTATACCAAGATGTTTAGTGCAAAACTTGGTAATTCACCATTGGCAAGCTACTTACCTGAAAGAATAAAAAAATTCTTTGATCATCTTGTTCAGTGAACCAAGAAAGAGCTCTGACAACCAACGAAAATATTACTCATACTGCCATAATTACAGTGAATTCAAAAATTAAAGGCTTGGATAGAAAAAGGCTTTCCTATAATCATGGATAATGTAAAAACACAGAAGCAAAGCTTGTTTATAGTATTTAGCAAATCTTTCCTCATTCCTTATCCAAAAGTGACAGTGGCATAAAATTTAAGATGTTCTCACATGGTATTGTGTTTTGGGGTTTTGTTTGGTTTTTTTTTTTACATCAAGAGATTCCAACAAGACGAAGTATTATGCGCTACTGCTGCTTCATATTCTCAGTACCAGTGACCATGAAATGGAGGTCCTGAAACATATTTACAGCATACCAGCTTTAGATTTACTTAGGTATTAACCACTTCAACCCCTGGTTTCTGATTCCAATACTATCAAAAAGATTACAAGGGGATTCAAGCCCTATATTATATTTCAAAAAATAATTGGTTGGCTCCATAAAGCTAAACCAGTTCAGAATAAAGCTTTTTGTTGAAAAATACTGAAGAGGAACATAGAGACAATAACCTACACCTGTAGGCACAGATTTAGGATCTCTTATCTTTACTAGATCTCCCTTTACCGGGACAGGAACAATATGGCTTCTTCAGAAGAGAAGTTTGTTGATTTACAGAAGGCTAGAACTTTCAAGCTCCTGAATTCACTTTAGTTCTTCCAAACTGTCCCTCTTCTACTGATACACATTTTTTTTTAAAATGAGGATATTTCAGAACATTATGGTAAAACAAAAATCTGATAGCATTTTCTACATGTGTTTAATTCTTTAAGGTTTATGGGAGAGCAAGAATCTTTAAAGACACTTAAAGGTACTATTGTCTCATCCAAGCATCTGAAAGAGAAAACTTTTTCACACTGTGTGCTTTCTAGGCTCAGTCAAAATTTAGATGAGTGGGTACAAAGCATTTTCTTGTACAATTTCATGAGACAGAAAGAGGGAACATTAAAAATTAAGATTTGCCCTTCAAGTCAAGATTAATCACATCTTCACAAATCCAGTACAATCCAAATTACATAGGAAGGACTTGAACTCCATGAAAGCACCTTAAGAGGAAAAGCTGAACAATTATATCCTCTGTAAGAGAAATATAAAGATTAGCTGAGTTGGAAAAGACTGCAGTTCTGGATTAAAAAGACAATCACAATAAACACTGGTATTCAGTGCAGTTCATAGTGACAGCAGGCTGACTTGCTAAGAGACAGATGAGTACTAAATGACTCCCCAAGGCCAACCAGGTTTATCATATAGGAATGGTACCATTCTGAACGCCAGCCTGGAGCCAACAGGTCTTGACTTGCCCTGTGCAGACTAATAATCTCCTAAACTGTATTTGTGGAATTTTCTCAGACAGTCCCCAAATCAATCATGTGAGTCTATCTCAGCACAGAACTCGAAGGCAATGCAAGTGAATATGCTCCTCTCTCAAAGGCAACAATACATTCCATCAGAATCCTGCTTGAAACTCAAATACCTACAGTGTATTATTCCAATACAAAAATAATATGCACCAAAAATAAAACTCCCACAGCCAAGTATGGAAGCTGAAAAGAGCACCAAAGCTACTTACACAGAATCCAGAGCGGAAGAAAGAAAACTGTAATACAAACCAAAAGTAGAGGTTTTGTTCTAACTGCTTAACAAAACTAGTAGGACAACTACTGTCTTCACAGGCACAAAGTATGCAGGTGGCACGATGTTTGTCCTGCTTACATTTATGGCCAGAATCAAAATTCTCCAGCTGTATAGCAGCATACCACAATGAATTAATATATACTCAGATAACAGAGTAATTATGCCTTCTAAGTCACCACTTTTGAGGACACCCTACATTTTGAACACGTAGCAGCTTAACCAAACATTTTTCAAAGACAGGTCATGAGCAGAGAATAGCAGCACTCAGTCTTTTGGCTGCTTGCACAGTTTGACAGCTATGAGGGAAAAAAAGAAGACAAATAAGGTTCCCACACTATTATAGTTCTCTCTCACCCCACAAGCTGGTGAAAATTCTCCGGGAGATATACTTTTTTTTAAAGCTTACCACAAAGACAACAACACTTTTAAGCAAATAAAACTTACTTTAGAACTGGATTTATAATTTTGTTGTTTGAAAGTATTCTTAAAAAGTGAAAAGATGATCAAATTAAGTAATTGCTAGCTTCTACAAACCTTTGAAATTGGTCCTCAGTAGTAGTGAAGGCCTGTTTCCTATAGCTACACATAGTAGCTGCATGGAGCCACTTTTAAAGAACACCAATTCTGACAGTGACTCACCCATATGTTACACTGGTTTATTTTGGGTTGGGGAATTTTTTGCTACGGAAAACAACAAACACGACATAAATATATTTAACTGCCTATGCCACTCTATTACTTCTTGCCCTTCTTCCTCCTCCCCATTTTTAGCTGGGTGAGGTAGAAAAAGCAAAAGGAAGAGGGAAGAAAATACATCTCTTAGCTTTAATTCATAGAGTGTAAAGGTTAAAGACAGATTTCTACCAATATGTCTGATTCCAAAAAGTTCAGTGCCTGAGGTTTCACCTCATTTTTTTATTGCAATAATGCGGTATGTAAGTCTTCAAAAACAACTATAAGACTTACCACCTGAGGTAATTCTTTTGGAAACACTACTCTTACAGATGGCAGCAAAACTGAATTTTACTATAAAAAAGAAAACCCTTCAGCTTTCCTCTTGATAAAACTGCTACTGTCATCTTACAGCCAAAATTGTATTAGAGATCTAAGCAAATGTAGAAAAAAGATACTGTTTCACTTGACACTAAACATTCAATTGCAGACACACATCTAAAGATGGTCCAGTGCATGTTTTCAGTTCACACTGTCATTTACTTCAGGTATAGCAATATAGCATTTATGAAACTTCAGAGCAATCAGGATCTATAGACTAACTGAAAACTAGAGCTCACAATCTTTAAAAACAAACAAACAAAAAAAATCCCGCCAAAACCCCAAACAAAATCCAACCCACAGCACACTCCCAAACCTCAAAACAAATCCCCACTCCTAACTGTAGTCTTCTGTTGGACCAGCAAAATCATCCTACTTGCCTCATGATCACACAGTAAATAGGCTGAAAGCAGGGACAAACACACAACCAGGAAGCCAGGGAGAAAGGAGAGAGAGAAAACCATACTGTGAAATTTCACTCTAGTGTAAACACATACACGTTAATATTTTACATTAAACTGGGAAATTACATGTTAAATAGCTTAACATTTTTCATGGAGAATTACACAGTAGTTAGAAAATAAATGTTTCTGTCTCTGTAACAAGTTACAACACAAAACTAGATTTACCTTCAAAATCAAGAAAGCAACTGACTAATCATACCAAGTCAGAAGCCATTTCAAGTACCTGTGTTCTACAACTGGAAAAGGCAGCTTTCAGAGCTTTTAAATATATGAAATAAAACACAGTGGCAATAGTGAGACATGTAAGACTGGAATGCCATTGGGTTAAATGTCATCTGGCATAAGTTTTTTAAATTACAGGGAACACATTAAACTTCTGACATTTGTCAAAAAGTAATTAAGTATTTGTATAAATAGTCAAAAGACCATCACATATTAAAGCATACAATTTATAAAACACATTCTACTTTTTAAATGTGCCTAGCCCACAATTACTTATTTCTAGGATAAAATTCTAAAAGTACTTTAAAGCAGAAAATGAGAGGCTTTACTCATTATGCAAAATGGGGAAGTCTTTCCTCTTACAGTCCTCCTATCTTACCTGTATCTTCAATGAATTGCACACATTTTTCAACAAACAGAGGTATTGGTTTCTCAGGTGTAACCAAATCCTGTAGGGGCATCCCAAAGTAATTACTTTCCCAGTTTCTACGGATTGGAGGATTGAATGTCTTAGTTTTCTTTTTTGGCTACAACAAAACAGAGTTATTTAAGTAATATTCAAGTAACATTTTAACCAACTCATATTTCAATCATTCAATAAAAACAACCAGATCACATATCTTTTAGACATTAAAATTTCTCTATGGCAAACTGAATAAATAAAAATCAAATGTACTTTTAAAATTATAAAGTACTTAAATTATAAAGTAATTATACATTAGATACAAAGCACTTAAGCAACTTCTAAAAGTTTTGATTCTTTTTGTATGACATTAGGAACAGGATGACCCAACATACCAGTAACTGAAAGACCACAGGAACAGAAATAAAGACACCAGTTGTTCAGAGTGCTGTGACAAGTCTTTACTTAGTAACTTTCAGCACTGTTCACTTGAATCACATCAGAACCACACCTCTTTAGAAATTGTCAGGATAAAACTCTGGTGTCGTATCACTAAAACACAGTTGGTGTCTTCTCTGTATATTTAAAGATACCAAACAATCTTTGTATTGCAATTATACAAGAAATATGAAGATGGAGAATGACTAACAATCAAATATGAAGATGGAGAATGACTAACAATCAATCAATCTTGCCATTAAAGTTGCAGGCATTCCTATTAAGCATGACTGCTTTGTTACAGGCACACAGGATTTCAGCCAAAAGGAGGATTGCACCTTGCACACAATCAAATCTAAGATGATGAGTTTCATATGGAGTTTTCTTGCTTGGTTTTTTTGGGGTTTTTTTGGGGGGGGGTGGGGGTTGGGGTTTTTTTTTTGTTAGTTTTTTGGGTTTTTTTTTAATTATTGTTTGGTTTGGGTTTTTTTGTTTTGCTTTTCACTGAGAAGGACTTATATCAGTGGAACTGATAAATCAGCACTGGATGATTACAAGAATTATATTGTATCAGATAGCATGATTCATCTCTGAATGTTGATGAAAATATAAATTACATCAAAAATATTTATTTAGTTAGCATCCAGTTTAGATGAGCAACAGCTGAAAGGGCCGAGCTGAAGCTAAACAATGTAAAAAGCTCAGTGAAAACATCATCAAATGTTAAATGAAAGATCATTTTAGATACATAAAGGCAATAAAAAAAGGAAAAACAATTCAATTTTTTTTTTCCCCCAAAGGTGTTCAGTGCACATCTCCACCATCATAGAATATATGAAGCAACACTCCACACTGTGTATTTTAGATCAACAAGATAGAAAAAGACTCTCTGTGTCTCTTGGAAAGGAATCAGGTAAATGGAATAATAAACTAGGATTCTACAGAATTTTGATGAAAATTATGAACACTATCAATGTAGAATATGTGGACAGAGTATGAAGTATCAGATACATCTACAAAATTGGAGTAAGAATGTTCTTTTCTAAAAATTGTCCTGCTTTTAGGAGAAAGGCTGCAAGGGACTGCACTATCGCGTTTGACATTATGCAGTCAGAAATGCAGAAAGGTTTCTTAGGTGAACTCTTTACCCGAAAACAGTTTAAATGTCCAATTTAGAAAGTGAGAATTTGTCTGAAGAACTTAATGAAGCATAAATAATAAACCAATAAAGAGAAAAATGAATGAAAAAAACCCCAACCCTGAAGTCCTTTGCAAACTGGTCTAAAGGCAGAGTAGAAGACATGATCACCACAAGATTATTCCATAAACGTGAAATTACAATCTCACAAGGCAGTTACAACAATAAGTTTATCAGCTATTTCTCATTACGTATTTTGTATCTCTCCTGTCCAATATTTATTAAAATATCTCTCTCATTATTCTCCTTTCTTTTGGGGTATGTGAGGGCATAAACTCTCCACTGATAGCATAAATCAAATCCTTCCGCAAATAACACTATCTACATGATCTTTACAAAAAATAGTTCTGGAAATTAAAAACTAAACTTTAAGGAATTAAGAAAAACCAACATGCTATCTCCTGATTTTGGATTTCCATACTTTCCTTAAGTTATTGGTCTAGATTTCTTAAGTGGAGAACTTGTTCTGAACAAAAAGGTATACTGTGAAGAAGATCTGATCTTTGCCAAAAGACTGACTGACTTCAGGAAAGAAAAATATGGGTCTTATTTCTAACAAAAGTATGCCTTAGTGAAAGCTTCTCTTTAATCCCTGTTCCCCACTCTGAGAAAACAGCATTTTTTCTGATCCATGAGACACAGAATGGAATTTTAAATCTGCTAGTCAAGATAGTGACTACCGTAATTTTCTTCTGCATAAAATTAACCTCTGAAGTATCTCTAATGAAACAATAAACAGAAACTGTTAATCATTAAATTATTCATTTAGTTAAACAGCACCTGAGTGAGGTGAACAATATCAAAATCCCTAGATTTTGGCAGAGAGATTATGATTCTTCCCCAGGTATTTTTAGTGCAATCATTCTCCCCAATACACCTACGCCCCACGATGCAGCACTCACATAATACTGCCTGCAGCAAGTACTAATCTAGGCACAGCCAAAGGCAACTCTCTATGCTTCTTTTACATCATCATAAAAAAGAACTAATAGGCACCAAGCTAAACAAGACAAGAACCAGCACAAAAGTTTTGTTACTTAATCCTAGCAAAAGGCTCGTTGTTTCACATACCACTGTTTTCATACTAGTAATTAAAACACAAGCCCAAGACCATAAAGTTGAAATCCTTAGTTTTCATACACATCTGTGGGGCTTTGTATAATTGATTGCTGCACCTTGGTTGAGCTTTCAGCATGGGTTTCACCACTTGCTTCCTGCCAAAGAAAACTTCTCTTCATACTCTAACAGACATTAATGCCAAACCTCCAACTGATCCTTATATACTTCGGCAGGAAAGCATTTAAACTCTGAGAATTCCAAACTTGCCTTGCATTGCATTTACCTGCAATATCGCTTTATTTTGCAGTAGTTCTTTCACTGAAACACGTATCGTAAAAGATTAGCTAAAGTCCTCTTAACATAAGGCAAGGTAAACACAAAAACATGTATTCTAGCAGGGCACACTATCGAATTCTTGATTTCAAAATTAGAAGTATTATTACAAAGAACATAAAACTTTGAAAATATAGATGTAAAAGAATACTTGAGCTTAACCCACTGCAAGGTTAAGACTGCAAGTACTAGGGAACAGCTAAGTAGCACTCATCATCTACAGAGAAACTAGGTTAAGGCTTCAGCCAGCTGTGAGTCTTGAGAGTACAATGCACTTAAATACAACCTTTTAAAATTAACTTAGAAAATTAAAAACTGCCAAAAACCTATCAAACCCCTTTATGGACTGGCTGCTCACTCTAGCAAGCCCTCTCTGTTCCAGATAGGCATTTTTTCCTCTCACTCCCATCCTGCCAGAACTATCATCAATAATTTATTTATTAAAGGAGAAATTCAGCCACTTCTCTACTTCCAACAGACTACACTATTACTTTTGATGCAAAGCAAATTTTCTGCCTGCTTCATTTGCAGTCAGCCCTGGGGTCATGGAGGGCAAAGTCAATATTTTCAGGACTAGTAAAATACTTCATAAAACCACACACCATGAACAGCATTCATTTTATAGGCTTAATAAAGTATTTGTAATCTCTAATTCATAGGTAGCTCTTCAGAAACTATATATGAATAATGCAGATCGTCGTCCCTAATATGCTCTTTCTTCCCTTCATGCCTTCTGCCATTTTTAGAATTCTAGCTTGTTACAGTGTTTTAAACTACAGGGGCTCAAGAAGGCATATGGCTCTAAATATGCATATTAAGAGTGTTAAATTTTAACAGATGAAACCTGAAAGTACAGATTCTGATGTTTCCTATATTCCTCAGGAGAAAAAAAAATTCACTGCACATTCCAGTCTGAAGTAGACATTATTTTGCTAAATTAACCACTGAATTCACACAAGAACAGCTGAATAAAAATGTAAGTTGATCTCCCATTGCTCACATGTTTACCATAGTCTTATTAAAACAGACATCAACACACATGAGCTCTACAGTTCCTCACACTATTTCAGTAATAGTTTTAACATAAAATTTCATATAGTTTTGAAATTATAATGCCAGCAAACAATTTTAGCATAGAAAGATAAATTACAAACTTACTGCTTATATCATATTCTAAAAAGTCAGAGTAAAATATGTGAGAATTCATCAAGATGCTAGTGGATTTTTAATGCTGAAATACTGGGAAAAGTTTTCAGATTCCTTTAAAGTAAAAGGCATCTTAAAATCACCCTGTTATAAAGGAAAATGGAAAGAAGTATTTCACAATCTTCTTCGGAAGTAAGTGCTGTTTGCAAACAGGACATTTGTGCTTTTTTTAAAACCCTGTTTCTCAGATTCAATTTAGCAATATAGATGGAAACTCCATTCACAAAAAATAAAAAGCAGACTTTGAACCATCAAACTATTGACCACTGGTCAAAGAACATAAATAGAGAAACTTTTTCAGATTTCAACAATTGAATGCCAAAGAATTATCACTGAACAGTTAATTTACTGTATTGTTTACAAGATCTCTCTACTTAGGATTTGTTCGCAGAAGTACTTCAAAAAATTCAAGATAAGGATCTGCCTTTCCCTTTGCAAAAATTTATTCAGGATGTTTGCTGTTCTTGGTATGTTGTGGGGATAAAACTCTAAACAACTATATTCAGTAAGACAAGAAAAAAAGTACAGCCTAAATTAGACACTCAACATATCTCAAAGTGTTCACAAGGTTAAGAGCTCTCAAGTAGGCAAGTAAAGTTTTAATACTCATGAATTCAATTGTAAAAACAAATAATAAGATTATTAATTGTCACTACATGGAATAGCTACAGGTTTCCACATCAGGCAGGCTTCCTGCTGTAGAGGGAATTACTAAATTAAGACAAGGGTCAAAAATAACTTGCTATTGTTTTATGTAGTAGTAATAATCAAAATAACAATAATAATAGTGGATAATGAAATTAATCGTTTTTGCAATATTTACACTGGGCTTGTTTACACAGTGAGAACAATGGAAAGCCAAGGACTACTGTGGTTTGGACTTTACATTAATGCATAAACTGCGTCAGTTACAGCTTTATGCTTACTTCCCACACACGAAGTGGTTCCTCCTATCTAAGATATTAGAAGGCTTCCTTCAGCAAGACCCTTTTCCTCTAAGAATGTTCATGCCCTGTCATGAACTGAAATTTTCTGCAGTTTCTGTTGTTTTGTATCTCCAAACTCATCAAGTTAAACTGATAACAAAAATCATCTATGATACAGCTTGCAAGGCTGCTGCTTTTCATGTGTACCAACACCAATAATGTTTATACTAGATATTAGTGTTAAGAATTCTAATTGAGACAAGCATCTATGTGTAATTCCCACTTCCAATTTTTGATAAAGTCATGGAGATTAGTAAGCATACATCTCAACTGGAGACATCTAACTTGGCAATGAAGAAACAGCTGAGACAAAGCTGCATTTTAACATTTTACTTTGTGCTTAGCTCCTCTAAGTTTGTGAACACCGTGACAGAAATAATCAAACACGGCAAGCACGCCAATGTAGTGGAGAATTCACTCTGGAAAATGCATTAAATCTATAAGTTATTTTGTTTAGTAAACAGCAGAAAGGACAAGGTGCTTTACTCATAAGAGAAACTTTACAGAAGAAGTTCTGTAGGCGAAGAAAAAAGGCCACTATACCTTAAATACTTGCATACAACATGCGCTTCAAATATTCAACAACATGCACTTGAAATATTCCAAGCTCAATGTGCACACACAACTCCACATGAACATGGCTAAAAAGTCTTGTGATTGAAGCCAGTCAGCTACCTTTCTTCTCCTTCTCTATACTTCTCTTCATATTCATCCCTACCAGAAAAAGTTCAACAGTCCACTAGTTAATAGCACATGCAAGGCCATACAATAAATTTCTTGGAACATTTAGACATGTGCTAATAAACTAAAATAGGATAAAGATGGGTGTATCACAAATTAGACTATACCGGACTGATTTAACCTTTCCTGCTTTTTCTTTTCTAGAAGCAAAGATAGGACAACGATCTTTTGGTTTGACCAATCCAGACTTTAGTAAGGCAGTTGGTGATGGCATATAGGAAACTACAGTGACAAGTGGAGGAGCAGAAAAAAAGAGGATTTTCAACAACAAAAAGGACAAAGTCATAGAGTAATGGAAAAATCACGCACTGGAATGCACAACTAATAAAAGTTATGCAACGTAATGTGCATGTAGCATGTGCACTAATGTACAGGTACTAGGTGTATGTACCTACAAATGTGTGTATATACAATAAACCACCTATACTATGCAGTATGAAGTCATTACCTGAAAATTATCAAGGACAAGAGCAGGCCAAAGGTACCTAAAGTGACAGCAACTGCAGCTAAGCAAAGGCTGGGTGCAATCACACAATTGTGTCGGGTAGTAATTTATAGCAGACACCAACAGACATTAAGGTTGTATGATGCACTGTAATGACATCCCTTGCAATACAATGCACAGTTTCAGTCATCATCATTCAAAAACACAGGTTCAGAAGAAAGTTCCCTGGCTTTTTTTTTTTCAATCTTCTAAAACTCAGATCAAGTAGACATTTTCTCTTCACCTGTTTGCAGGTGACTGGCCAGAAAAACAAAAAAAAAAAAGAACATTTCAGGAGAGATGTTACCACAAGGAAGGGTGAAAACTAGGAACTGCAAGATTCTTCACCAATACAGAGGAAATAGAAGCTCTGAGCGAATTTTACAGAGCGGTGAGAATGAGGGGATAGAAGTTTTCAGAGGAATTATTTCCAGGATAATTGAAAGAAGAGCTCAAGGATGATTCTCTCCCTGTTCTGACTACCAATATACTGAAACAAGAGCTAAGAACAGTAGCACAGTGCTGTGGACAGAAAACAATGGGCAAATAATTCAGATCAAAGCACACTTGCTTAACAGGTCTGAGTTTTAGATTGTTTCTTCTGGTAAGGAGAAATGTTATATGACCTTGCAAGTAATGTTACTTGCTTGCCACAGATTTGTCACTACTATACTTTCCACAGTAAAATGTTTCATTTGTGCTTTGAAAGGGCAACAAGTAGCATAATTCTCAGTATGTACTTCTGCCTTTAAAAACATGTGTTCACAACAGGTTTTTAAAGTTTGATGCACACATGTTAGCCAAACTACAGCTGTTCATTTTCCTACTCTACTGTTTCTCAAATTTTGCTTCCTCCTTCCTACCCACACAACTCTTAACTTTTCTCCTTCAGTTTTCCTACCTGAACCCTACAACCACTCTACATCCAGTCTCTGCCTCCCTATATCTGCCCTAGTGCCCATATTTTTATGTGATTTTATCTTGTGAGTTGGGAGATTAGGATTCTTAAAGCATCAGGACATAATGAGCATCCTTCAGCACAGCCATGTCTCTCCTGCAATACCTCACAAGAAATCCAGCCAGAAACACCGTATCTAAAAAATACAAGGAGTATCAAGAATGTTACATTCTACTTGGGCTTAAAAACAAAACCAATCTTTGAAAAAGACAATTAGGACTTCAGACTTCAAAGTGCAAGTTTTTCCAAGCAAATTCATTTTGTTCGTAAGATTTCTGTATTTCAGAATCATTGTAATTAAAGCAAGAAGAGTTACATACATATCCTATGTTCTCTACATAGGATCCTACATATCCTTACATAGAGCTAAGAAATTCAGAAAAAGTATCAATTAGAGATTTAAGAAATATTCAGAAAAAAGTATTTCACATTCAAGGGGTCAAAATTCTCAAAGAAATCCAGCACATAATCTGTAAATAGTGGTGCACTAACATCCCTCACATGGACCAATGACCCTTGACAAGGAAAATATAATTCGAAAAATTTTTGAGTTTGTATGATAAAAGACTGCTAGTTGCTCATCCAAAACAACATAAGAAAACACGTGGAAAAAGTTCCAAAACTATTAAAACCGCATCCCTTCTGAAATAAAATTAACCAATAAAAACCCAAATGAGCAGATAACAAACTAGAATGACTCATTTGAACTGGAATTACTCTCACTTCAACGTCATTCAAGTCAAAACAGAGGTCACTACTTATCAAAAGCGCTGAGCACTCAAGATACTTTGAAAACTTGCAAACATTTTAGCAATCAAGTTAAATTTGTTTTCTCAGTCATTACAATAATTTCTACTACTATTAAGAGTTACCTCCAACTAATTTAACAGTAGCAGCTTTGCTACTTGTGAATAAAAAAGAAACACCCCCACCCCCCAAAAATACCCCACATAACCAACAAATCACAAACCAAAGCAAAACCAACCATTCAAAACTTAAAACAATTCTATTCTTCAAGAAACTTATGGACTACAAAAATTACAACAGCGTCAAAATTTTCAACTCAGGCTCCCTTCTAACATGCCAAAGCCAAAAGTAGAAGCTTTGGTAGAGGCATCAGGGGAATTCCTGATGCAATTCCAGGAAGAGAAGACCCCACTGCACTACATCTATCCAGTTTAAAACATAAATATTCAAAGCAGAGTAACTTTGTCAACTCAACACAGCTGGGACAGTAGGAAGATTATGAAACTACATTTCAATTTCTATGTATCAAGATTGTTTCAAGCAAAAGGAGTCCAGGAGTTGGACTCGATCTTCGTGGGTCCCTGTCAACTCAGGATATTTAATGATTCTATGAAAAGTATATAAATTATTGGGTTTTTAAAAATCTAAGTTTCTCCAAAAGAATAACTTCGAAGTATTTTTAACCATATGATTTTATACCCACAAGACATCATTATCCATGTTTATGAGTAAGCCTTAAGAAAATTTAGTGCCCTTTAAATCAGTCATGTGTAATTCAAATCACAGCTGCATACCAGAAAGAATTTTGTCTGCTAGTAAAATTTAACCATGCTCTCCTTCAACAAAACTTATTTCTAACTGCTATTCAAGTACCATCAGATTTAAGCTAAAAGGGACATCTTGAAAATGCTACAAAAGATAATATTAAAAAGGTAGGCTTATTTTGAGACAAGAAAAAATATCTAGTTGACCAAGAACAGTCCTGATTTCATGCCAAAACTATACCCACGCAATGATGCTGGCCTAAAATTAAAATCTAAACTATAAAGAATGAACATCTAGAATCCACACCACAACACTCCCTCGATGATACAACTTTTCAGACAGTAAGTCAAAAAATAAGTAACTCTCAGGCATAAAGATGAAAATTTAACATTCTTCAAGTAAACTGCAACATTATTATTTTTCCTTTATTTCCACATTTTGTTCCCTTTATTCTGCTTGAATAGAGAACTGCATAGCTGGTACAACTTTCAATTTGATTACCTGTCTGCCCACAATTGGAAAACTGCACCAGTCAGCAGAACTACTATACAAAGTTTCCTTTTCACGCACTTGTTCTAGAGGTCCAGGTAGACAACGAAGAATTAAAAACAAATCACTCTGTTCATCATTCCAACTGTGAAAATTGCAAGAACTGAAATAACTACTTCTACTCAAGAACTCATACAGCACTCTTCTTCCTTAAAAAAAAGCAACACCATACTCAAATGGAAGGAAGCCTCCACATATCACTATGGAGGTGAAAAGACCTGAAATTTATTGAACAGCTGACATGGCAGACAAACCACCTCATTCCCTAAGGTTTGCTAGCTCCAAGCAGCTTAACAGGAACTTAAGACAAAAAAAATCAAATAAATATTGTTTGAAAATTTTAAAGCACCTGCTTCAGAATAGGGTGCAACTCTTGCACACTTTGTCCTTTTCCTTTCTACAATGAACCAGAAGTTGTAAATAATATTTAAATTAATTGACTTACCTTCTTATCTTCTTTTACTTTGTGGGGTTTCTTCTTCATTTTTTTATCATCCAATTCTTGGTCCGATGTAATAGCAGGGTTATCTATGCCACCCTTCCATGTTTCTACAGGTGAAAGAAGTGGGTCTTCTTCGCTTCCACGATGTCTTCCTTTTCTTTTAGTTTTAGAGGTGGTAAAAGCCTCATCATCACTTGCATCTGAATGTGTTCTCCTATAGTAAGACTTGGCTTTGCTGAACAGTGTCTTAGACTTGTATTTGTATTTTGAAGGCCTTCTTTCCCCGTGACATTTGGATACTCTATCAGAAAACCCATTTTCTTCCTCACCTTGGGCATTTATAACAATTGAGTTTTGAACTTTAATAACACGATTCTGACTATCCTCTGGAACCGCATAGATATCATCTGCAAAGCCTTTATGTTTGTAAATAGTGTCAATAGGTTCAGCATAGTTGTCAGATTGGTCTGCATCTTCTGATGGTGCTGCAGGCACTCGAGAAGGTTGTTTCCTAGGGTTTTTGCCAATACCTGCCTCAATTGTTTTCAGGAGGTTTGGATCCAGTTTTTTCACATTTGTTCTTGGAACAAGTGGTTTCGGTTTTATCGGAGGAGGCACTTTATGGTTGCGTTCATGGTCATGACAATTGACTGGTGTACTGTGAACAGGATACTCATTTCCTTCCAAATCCAGTCGGTACTTTGAACGATCACTAGGTGCAGGGAGTAACCTTACGTCATCACCAATTGGACTGTAAGGTGGTGGTCCTTCGGCATCATCCTCTGAATCTGGGTAATTGTAGTCAAGGGAACTTCCTCTCGGAGATCGTGGGAAAACATCTTCACTTGTATGCGTTGATTCCCTTGTGCTGTCTGACATGTAGGAACTTTCAATCATGTTTTTCTTCTCTAATACATCACTGAAGAACAATGTAAAAACCTCAGTTTGCCGATGATATTGAGATAATGAATATAAAGCTGTAAACTTAGCAGTAATTTCTGTTGCTATGTGTTCTCCTTCAGTCATGAGTTCCTTAATTGCTTCATTCTCGAAGAAGTCTGCCTGGCTATCAGTAACAGCCACCAACTGGACAGGAATCGTATCCTGAACTTCAGAAAGAAATGCCCGAAGCATTCCCATGGATGCCTTTCGCTTTGCAGAGTAGACCAGTATATACCCATGAACAAGTTCATCTTTCCTTACACCAATTGAAGAATGATATGATAATATAGTTATCTGTATTCGACGTCTCTTTTCACCTATTATTTTATCCAGCATCAAAGAATTATTCTGGCCAGCCTGAGCAGCACTACAGGAGTGAGAATCGAGGAAAGGTGAAAGAATAAGATCCACACTGAATGGATCACCACACATGGCACACATGACAATCCTTAAGTCAGCTTCTGACAGATCTTTAATGGTGGGAACTGGACTTACGACATCAAAATTGTGTTTAACTGCTTCCAATACTCCCCTCAGGGCTTGTTTGATTTGGGCCTCATTAAATTTGCGTGGATACGTACCGGCAGGCACATCTACAAAAGGACACTGTAACTTGTTAGCCAATTGCTGTCCCTGATGTCTCAGAATAGGTAGATTCTTGCTAACACTCTCCCTTTGGTTAGCCAATATTAATGTAAATGAAAGATTAGCCATATACTTGTCTCTCCTTATCTGAGATGCTTCAGCCCTTATTTTTGCAATGCACTCCCCAATAAAAGTCAGTGATTCAATAGAGTTAAACACACAGAAACAACCATGTGGTTTGAAGGCTGAGGTCCACAACTGAGTCAGCAGGTATGGGGATTTGGCATCAACTGGCCTAAGATCTAGTTCATATATTTTTCCATCTAATGCATATTCATCATCAGTGGATTGTGTCCGAATTTCATTTGCCAATTCTTGTGCAAGGCCATCTTTGCCCAAAATGAAAAGATTGATTTTATCAATGTTGGCACTATCATGGTATAAATTTGAGCGTCCATGGTCTAGTTGCAGAAGACTGTTGGCAAGTAACTCTTCTACTTTTATGTCCATGCAGTTTTGGCCACTAAGACAAGTTTCTTTAGTTGGGTGATAAACAAATCCTATGTGTTTGAGCAGAAGAGATTCTCTGTCAGGTGCAAGTTTCTGTAAAGCTTTATATCTAGGTTCTTCACTCAGAACTGCATGAATTTCACTCATTTTATCTGTACTTGGTGTTGCATTAAGATCCAGATCATAAAACAGCTCTGAATGTTCAAAAAGCATTTCCTGAAACTCCTCTTTGGCTTTTTCTACAATCTCCCTCTGATGCCTGCCATACACTTCCTTACTATCTGCATCAGTGATGTATTTGAATGCTTCATCCTCCATCACAAAACATATAACTTCTTCCCATGGCTGTCCAGGGGAAATGAATTGGATTTTTTCAAGAGTTTTTTTGAATTTCTCTTTCATTTCAACCCTTCTTTTCTCAGATATAAGATGCTGCACATGATTTTGATAAACTTTTTCTGCTTCTAGGGTAGTGAGAAGGTCAAAGGGAATCCTTCTGTCATTCACCTTATCTATATGGTCAGTTTCATCCCAGGGTGTTTTTTCAAGCACTACAAAACAGGACTGGAAGTCAGGCCTTTTCTCCATTACCTTCAAGGCTTCCGGCCAGCTCAAAAGTTCAATCTCTTCAAGATTTGATAGAAGAGTATTAAGAGCTCTTGGCAATGCATTAATGTATTCTTCCTTTCTCTTTCTAATATGTTCCTGTTTAAGTTGCTCTATGTGTTTTGAAAAAGTATTTTTGGCCTTTTTTGTTCCTTCCAAATTTATGTACTCTTCATAATCAGGGTGGTTTTTCAGTTTGTTACTAACAGTTTTCCAAGTTGCATGATAGTCTCTCACAGTTTGGACAAGTTTTTCAAACTTATCTGTTGCCGTAACAACTAACTGTCTTTGAGTTTTATAGGCATCCAGATAGGGGATTATTTTGGGTTTACCGCGAGTTTTATCCATCATTTGTACCAGTGCAGTAAAACATGTTTCAACATTGACATTGAATCTTGCCGATGTTTCCACGACCACAAGGTTCTTCTTATTTGAAGCAAAGGCCTGAACCTCTCGCAGATAATGATCCACACATTCATCACATTTTGTTGCTGCTATTATTATGGGTTTTTTAGATTTTGAGAGCTGGATATAAAGATTATTCACAAATTTAAGTTGATCATCAAACTTCCTATTGCATCCTTGGCTTACATCAATGCACAATAAAAACCCATCTACGTTTAATTTCCCTTCAGGCATTTGTTTTTGCTCAAAGTCTTGCTCCAAGCCTAGCTGATCTGTGCAAATGTACATTAGTTTTTCTGCGGACTGCAGTTTGGAGGCAGCTGCACGTTTTATGTACGGTTGTAAATTCGTACTCCGATGAGGCAAGAAAGTCTGATCATCAATGAACTCAGTCTGTTCAATTACATGAATTCTGCACTCAATTCCATCCTCACCACTTTGTGTTACGTCACCCCAGTACAAAAAGTGATCATTGTTAACAACTCTTCCTCCAAAGTCAATTGTGCTAAGCACAGAGGTATGCTCAGGATAATATTCATCTGCTTTTGAACGAACGAATCTATTGCACAAACATGACTTTCCGACTCCACAATTACCTTTATCCTTTTCAGTTCCAGACAGTCCAACAACACTAACAGCATAAGATGGAGGGCGTGGCTCTTTGTTTTTTGCCATCATAACTTTCCTCTCATCCTTTTGCAATTATCAAGGTTGCTGTATGTGGTTTTCATTCTGGAAAAGGTTCCCACAAATTTAAATTGTATATCCAGGGTTCCAAAAATCACTTTCAGTTGTTCCTGCTTCAGATTGTGATTAAGAGAACTTCAGATAACCAGGACAAGGAGGATCACCTTCCTAAAAAATACAAAGAGAAAAAGAAAATTTCAAGATAGCAGGTATTTCTTTATAATATTCATGAGGGAAAAGAGATTTTAAGAAGCCCTTTTGCTCCATCACTTTGATCTTCTGTGTATATGAAAATTTTACTCTACTTTGAATGAGATCTTAAATTCATAATTCAGTAATGTTAGTGCTATTTGTACTACAAATTTAAAAATAAACAGATTTCAGGCACAGTTTAGTTACAGTTCATCAGCTGTTTTGGTAGCTGATCAGCATACTTCTGAAAAAAAGAAAACCCACACCCAAACCCCAAAATTACTGTTTTCTTCCTTAGTTTATGAATACTGGGCACTAAAAATCAAAACTACAACATAAAAACTCTAAAACAAATCCAATATTCACATACTTCTATTCACACTCACATTTTCACTAGATATCATGCTCATCTGCATGAATAACACTAATTTTATGTGCATTTGCACGTTGGGGCTTAGGCTGCAGTAAAGCAAATTTAAAAATAAGTAGCTGTAAAAGCAAGCAGTTAGCCACATTGCTCAGCTGCTACCTATCTGCAGAAGTAGACTATTTATATACTAACAGCAAAGAGCTTTTAAGGAGATATTTCAAACCTGAATTCTCCAGAAGAACATAGATATCATACAAATACTAAGAGTAGGACTTATGTATAGATTTTAAGACTACAGTGTTGTGTCATTCCTTCTGTCTCTATGAAAAAGCCAAACTTTTAACCTTCCCCTTTTCACTGGAAAGGCCACACCTGATGCACGGTGTCCAGTTCTACAGTACAGGGAGACAGAGAGCTACTGGAGAATGCAGCAAGACGTTAAAGTATCACAACATCTCTCATCTAAGGAAAGGCTAGGAGAGCTAGGACTGTTTAACCTGGTGAAGAGAGGACTCAGGGAAGATCTCATCAGTGTGTACAAATATTTGGAGGAAAAGTGCAAAGAAAGCAGAGGCAGACTCTTTTCAGTGGTGCCCAGGGACAGGACAGGAGGCAATGGGCCCTCAGTAAAATACAGAAGATAGAACATCAGGATGCACTTTTTTTATTGTGAGGATGACTGAGCACTGGTCTGGTTTGCCCAGAGAAGCTCCTGCACTAAAGATATTCAAAAGACACCTTGAAAAAGACCTGAGCAACCTGTCCTAGGTGACCCTGCTTGAGCAGGGAGGCTGGACAAGAGGACATAAAGAGGTCTCTTCCAACCTACACTGTTCTGTACTCTGTGAAAATACTTCGATAAAAATACTTCTCATTTTCTTGGTAAAAAACAACTACTACATGGCACTATAAATGAAAGGTAGATACTACTGTACTTAACATATTTGCTTTTACATTTGTAGAGTACAAAGTAACAACATAAATGTACTTTGTCGGTCCTAGCAACAATTAACTAACCAAAATATAAAATACAAACCACATACATAAAACAAGCTTTTAGTTTTAGAAATCATAGAAAACGGAAGTATTTTTTTTTTAGGGAAAAAAGTATTAGCTTCATTACAAAATGAAGAGGAACATCTGATTTTAATACTTGAGAGTTTTTATATTGCGAAAACTGAAACTCTTATGTAAGACTTTAGAATTCTTTTTTGTTTAAGTCAGATTACTCAAAGACACATTCAGAAAGACAACTTGTATTTTAAATTTTGCTTTTCACTGTTTCCACTGTGTTTATTATATTCTTAAAACACAGAATTTGGAGCTAACAGAAAATGGCCCTGGGAATGAAAATACTTAGCAAAAATAACATCTTTTACAAGCAGTATTTATAATACTACAAATAAACCTAGTGTTTTCTTTCTAAAGCAAAGCTTATAGTAGCATCATTCAAACTGTAAGAATGAGAAATTTAGTCAGCACTTTCACTATAAAATGTTTTCTGTTTGCCACAGCACAATACAGATTTCATGTGGACTAAATTAGAACAAAAAAAATCTTCATCCACAGGATTATTTCATCAGGAAGACCCTGTCAATTTGCAATTAGTTTATAAGAAACAATCAATACTTTCAGATACTCTACATCCTCATGTAGCAAAGGTTATTCCTCCTCCATCTATAAAATGTTTTGTTAAATCAATAAATTTTTAGGTGAGTAAGTCCAAAGAGTAAGGTGAAAGGGGACACTGACAAAGGCAGAACAAACACATCAGACTCTCATTAAAGATCTGACATGGAAGATTTTCACCATAGTGGAAGCTGAATCACTAAAGATATTTCAAAACAGTGTGGGTTTGATTTTTTTTTTAAATACAGTTACTACTTTGCACTGACTGTATGCAGTCACAGAATAAAATCTATGTTAAGTAATAAAACTGGTAAAAATCTGACATTATAATGGCTTCACATTTAATATGCAATCATCATTAAATTGCTCTCCAAATGGAAGATTTTTCATTTCACTATACCATTAATGTAAAGGTACTTTATAGTTTTCTACTGTTTTAAATCATGCACACTGGAAATTCTCTTTAAGTTGGTTCCATTATCTTAGTTCAATCTGCCTGATTAAATTACAACAAATTGTAAAAACTACGATTCATCTAACTCTCCCCCTCCACCTTTGTTACAGATTCAAAGGAGAGGTTGTTTGATTTCCCCAACTAATTTCAATATTAGGATTGAAAATAATACTACTATGTTTAAACAGAAAATTCTGAGGCACTCATTCAGAAGATACAAAGTGTTTGACATCACTGCAGGAAGAATCTCTGACCATCTACACATGCACTGGTAGGACCTTGTCTCTACAGACTTTTAGGTTTCCAAGTGTAGTTATGAAGAAAATAAGGGGGCATCTTGCACTTATTAATCCACCTTCCCGCTTAAACACAAAATTATAAAGACCTAAAGCCCAAACTTACCCTTAGGAAAAAGAGGTGCAAAGCAAGATGACTACCCCGCTGTGATCTTCCTGCAGTAATGTCACACATTTAAACAGTGCCCTTCAGTAAGTCCTTCCCTGAGGGATCTGAAAACAAAAAAATAAGAACCATTAAAAGTTTCAAGTTTGTGAAGGCAGAAGCGGCAATGCACTTCACCTAAGCATGAGAATTGTTTTCCTCATTTTAAAACTATAAACAAAACTCGAGCTCAAGCTGGTCTTCGTTTAAGTTTAGAGGGTTTAAATCCTGTAAACACACCTATTAATACCTGAGAGAGGGGAGAGTTCTTAAGTGACTGTGATTTGAATGTCAACAATACCCAGGTTGCAGAAGCCTGTTCTGAAAAAAAATTAATTCAATTTCTCAGATAACATACAAAATGTAAGCTATAAAAATAACTAATCACTAGTAGAATAATTTGGAATTCCAAAGTATTTAGATCATAGCTTTGTAAGATGAAGTTGGTATGGTCAATAAGTACATAATACACAAAATGAATGTACGTCTACGTACATGTATTTTACTACTAGGAAAACAGCACAGTCTACCTTAAAGTCCTTTTACCGCAGTACACCATTTCTAAATTAAAAGGTCTCACAAACTGTGACGCATTAGAAATTGAAAGTAATAATTAATTTGAAGATTTTGATTTCTCAACTAGGGTACAAATTATTAATATAACCCTCTTAAGTGCTAATCTCACTGCAGGGATGCTACTATAAAGTAACCAAAACTTGAACTCTGTTCCATTATTCTTCCCTTTACATCCACACAAAACCCAGACTTTGCCAGGCCAGTGATGCATATATTACAATGCAGAAAAGGAAAGGAACTTGAGGCACTTGCACTGGAATATTATCTAATCCATTTTTAACTAAGGAAAGGTGTCATTGTTAAGCAAGATGCAGCACCATGCTGTATATGTGCTAAATGCTACAACAGAGCTTTTTCTTGTTTTGCAATTTACTTTCTTAGTAAGTTCTTATTCATTAATGTTTTTGGTAATTTCATTTTGATTTGAAAATAATATAGGTAACTGAAAGAGTCTAAGCTCTATTAAATTTTCTTTTGGACAAGAAAGGCTTGGCAATACCGATAAACAATATACCAATACTACAGTAGTAACTAATCTTGTGGTACCAAACAAGACCAAAATCAATAGGCAGCAGTCTATCAGTCCTGCATTAAGCCTGGCCAAGCTACAGTGCTAAATTCTACCACTTGAAAGAGGAAACAGGCGGTAAGTCCTGCTCCCTGACGTTAACTCCAAGCTGTGGCACTACTCTACATCCACAGCTAGATGAGCAGGGCAGATAGTTGCTCATGAGGAAACAGACAATGGGACTCTGAAGAACTCAGAGTATGTGGAAGAGCAGACAAACTGAGAGAAAAGTGTCTCCACTTGCAAGAATGCATGTGAGGCTTGAGAGACACAGCCACAAGAGAAAGCTCCAAGACAGGCCCCCAAAAAGATCAGTCAGAAACATTAAGAGGCCAGAGAAAGCCCTATTTACAAATATGTGTTTGCCAAAGTCTTCTGAGATGAATTCTAAACATTAAAATAGAATGTCACATTATTAGCAAGTAACAAATACTTGAAGAGTTAATCACCTATCATTATTCAGTAATTGTGGCTGCACAGGAACTTGTAGATTAGTCCAAAATCAACAAAATCACTTACAGATAAATAGTCTGAGTATTTGTTAATACCTGCCGAAATTGCTTTCTGGACCTAAAAATGTTTTAGACCTAATATGGCTGAAGCAAAAATGTGGTCTGAAAGAGTCTACAGAACTGCTTATCAACTATTTAAGCAGCTGCCAACAGGGAAAATAAAGAGTGTTTTCCCCAAGTCCTTTATTCACTCTGTAGCGTTGTCTAGACATAATGGTTTATGGATTAGGATTTTCTGACTATCAGCATAGTCTCGCAACTGTGTTTGTAATTTACGTGGCCAAGCAAAGAAAAGCACACATGAATAAAAGACCCATCACAGCCTAGTCTGCTTTGCAAGGTATAGGAATACATCAAGAGAAAGTTACTGTAACCACTACAGCAGATCACAAAGTAAATTCAAACACATTAGATATCACTGGGATGGTCTAGAGGATGAGTTTGAAAGTGTTGTGCACGCTAAATATCAAGGACCACGACTCCAAGAAAGCTACAGCTCCGGATTCAAGTTACTGCTGACACCAAGTTTTTATACCAAGTCATTCCTCACTTCATACTTTTTGAGAACCAAAACTTGGCATTGGAAAACATTTAGTACAGTACCCAAAGTCCAAGACCTATCAGCACAACAGTAACCACAGCTCTACTCATAACAGAAAAACAATTCAACTGCTTCCCCTTCTACAGTCAGTAAAAAAAAAGTCAATGTGCCTTAACATAAAGTCATTTCTCATTCAGTATTTACCAAGAGTTATCTTTGTCACTCAAGCAAGCATGAGAAATCTTCCCTTCAAGAGAAAATCCTTTTCAGAAATTAAACTAAAGTATACTGATGTCACCTTATCAACAATTTCCAATCACCTAAGTCTGTCGGGGTCCTAACACTTAATGTGTCCTGTCCACTCACTTTACAACCACATCAATATTCTTGCCCTCACAGGCACTGGAAACCTTAATTAACCACACTCAAAATCTCATTCACAAATAAGGGTAAATACAACAATTACCCAAGTATCAGCCAACATGAGAAAAAACATGATCCAGATTGCTTATCAGAAAGTAAGCTCAATCAAGCAACAACAAGACAGTAAAGGGCATCTTGCAATGCCCTCAGTAGTGATCCTCCGGCTGCAAAGAAATACAGTCTAAGTGGTATACTGATTAATCGTGCTAGGTAAATGAAGGATGAGAATGCATGACTCCAACCGCTGTTCATTTCATATTTAGTTAATATGACAGTGAACTACCACCCCTAAAGGAGTTCTGTAACCTAGGTAATTCTTTGATTACTTTGCTTTTATATGCAATGTATTAAAAAAGAGAGAGGAAAAACCCCAACTGCCCAACTTCATATTATAAAGCAATGAAAAACTGCGTTTAAAAACAGAAGTTCAAAGTTCCTACTAAGTTTACTAAAAGTCTTCTCTTAATAATAATACACTGAAAACTGCCTGTGTATTACTCAAAATTAAATCAGAGCCTAAATATTATTTCTGAATTCAAATCAAAACATTCTTTAGGTGGAATCTAGCAATCCCAGGGTATCTATTATCATTATTGCTCTCCACAAAAAAAAAAAAAAAACAAACAAACAAACAAGAGAAAAACCAAACAAACCTGCATAAATTAGATCAAGGTACAATAAAAAGGTGAACTGCAAGGGTTCAAATTATCAGCACTGCAGTATTCTGAACTGAGGCCTCTCAAGTTACCTATCTTCAGATTTCTGAATATCTGAAAGTATTTGATATAGGTTCAAAGCCTGTACTTTAACAGGGAAGGAAAGTGTAAATTTACAAGAATAATAAATTCTTATTTAAAAAGAATTAAAAACGTGCATAGTGGTCAGGGAAGTTTCTCAGGTCAAGTCTCCCAGTCAGGCTTATTTACAGAGGTACTCAGGACGAACACAAAAGAACTAATGGAGAAAATTTACAAAGGGGATCCATCAAAAAACCTACAAAAACAGAAGAAAGAAAAAGAAGCAGACAAAGAAGTGATCAAGGACAGAAAAAGGGCTAAAATGCATATCCTGGAAGAACAAAAAAAAAAAAAAAAAAAAAAAAAAGAAAAATTTACGTCCTGGCATCAGCAGCTACAACTAATTTCACTGATCCACATATCTGGAACATTTCATATTATTTTGCTTCATGAGTAACTGCAGTATAGAATCCAGGACACAACACCATAGAGCTTAGTTTGTTGTTTGACCTTGTACAAGCCATATATGTCATTTCTACCTGTGTAAACCAACACTGGTTATCCTCTTCTTAAAATTACAAAACGAGCAAGGGAAAAGGCATATATAAGTGGCAAACAATATTCTGCATAAAAATTAGCAAACGGAAATAAATGCCAAAATGCAACAATATACACTTTTCCAGAAATTGTGCATGCAGGTATTGGTTTTGCTTCCTTAAATGCAAACCTTCTTCTGTCATGTTTGAATGTCAACTGATGCAGAACTCCAAAAATGTGTGGGAATTTTAACTCACAGCCAAAGAAACAACTCTTATTTACCACAGAATGTAATGTGCAGAACTAGCCACAGATTAATTATTTTGTTTTCCAATAGATGTTAGTGACTAGAAAAACACAGCATGCAAATTCAAAGTAAATCCACTACAATTGTTTCAGATTTTCTTGCGAGGAATTATGAACTCACTTTCCTTTAAACATTTCACCAAATCTGTAACCATAAGGAAGTGATGACACGGTTCAAGCAATCTGCAAAACGCAATACTCTTCCAGCTCACTTACACTGACCTTTAGGCTGAAAATTCTCAGAGTAAAAAAGA
Organism: Grantiella picta; assembly: GCA_013397955.1. Lineage (NCBI taxonomy): Eukaryota > Metazoa > Chordata > Aves > Passeriformes > Meliphagidae > Grantiella > Grantiella picta. Next base: position 645,430 of record VZRM01004557.1, read on the forward strand.
AAAAAAAAAGAAACAAAAGACCAAAGAAAGAGTGATTAAAGAGTGATTAGGTATTTTGTGTGCCCATTAGGACAGACGTAACACAGATGCGGGGGAGGAAAAAGCGCTGGGAGTGTCGACGGGACCCTCCCGAGCCGAGCTCCCCGCCGGGGGCAGCGGGGCGCAGGCACCGCGCCGGGCGGACAAAGCCCCCTGGCGGCGCCAGCCCTGCCGCGGCAGCCCCGGCCGCGGGACGCAGGCCCCTCTGGAAAGCATTCCCTGCTTATCACCGAGCAGGAATGCACCACGGGCTCCGCTCGCACAGCTACGTCACGGCCACCAATGGGACTGCTTGCAGCTCGCCCGACGGAACCGTGCCAGCAGAACTCAGCGATGGGGATTTGGCTTCCAAAGTGCCATTCTCTGGGAGAAGGTCAGGGAGTGTCACCCCCAAGAACGCCTTCTGCGCAGAATGCTAAGGACACACCACGGAGCTAAACGGAGTGACGTGGAGTGCTTTGGGAAGTTTTATGCGAAATATTCCTGAAGGATGCCAGTACGTGGGATTCATCTTGTGTCAAGAAAGAACTTTTGGAAGCCTTAAGATATCGTCAGCATCTTTTTAATATCTTTGTTAAACAGAACAGAATTATTTTTGCACCATCGACTCAAATAACAAGTCCCAACAGGGAAACTTGCACAGAACGATCTATTATTATGATCGGTGCTTTTCTCTTCTACAAAGTCTGCACACGGAAAAAAACACCTACAGCTTTAGAAAAGCACATAGCTTGAAAAACATGTGGAGCATTTGGTTCTGTTAGTGCTAAATATAGCCTTTTAAAACAATTTAGTCTGAGACTAAAGTATTTAATTGGATTATATTACACATGCAACACCTTAGCTAAAGTCAAGTCCAATATCAGGGAGTGGTAAGCATTTGGTTGCAATTATTTACAATTTTACAACAATGGCAGCTGTTTTAGATAGGGCTACTTTAGAAGAAGGAAAAAAAAAACAAAAACAAAAAGCTATTTCAGCTCAGTATGTTCCATGCTTAAAAACAACTTACACTAAAACAAGTTAGTGATAATGTAACACATGCTTAAACAATTTCTCATACTTTAAGTACTATAGACTTTAAAAAAAACCCTACATTTGCATCATACTTTCTAAGCTGTAGTAACACCGAGTTTTAGTAGAGTACTATAAAAAGAATTTTAAGAATTTTAGCACTACTTAAAAATCATTTTAAAAGCAGCATAGAAATTAAAATAAACCCTCATAAAAATGCACCTGGACGAATACTTGTAATACCCTTACTTTAGGTATGTACTATAAATAACTATGGGTTTTATCAGAAAGCAGTTAACTCTGGTCACCGATGTCACTGCTAAAAACAACTGCCATGCTGAAGACCCTTCCGAAGGTAAGACAGCACAACCGAAAAAAAAGCCACCTATTAACTCCTCATTCCTTTATGAAATAAGTATACAAGCATCAGTGCTGCAACTGGCTTCAATGCACAGGTTTAAAATGGACGTCCAATTGACCAGCAAACGCTGCTCTCTCTCTACTGCTTTTACTCTGCAGTGTAGAGTTTTCAAATTTCTGTCAAGGATCTTTATTAAGAAAAAAAAAATCCTCCAGTTTATCTGCATGACACTAAACTAAAGAACACACACATACCCCCACAGGCCTATTTTGGTTTAGATTAAAAACGTTTCCCTCCTACTTATTAAGCAAATATTCCACACTGATATCAAAAGCGATACTGAAGAGAGCAAAAGAGGGGGGTACAGAGGGGTGGGGTGTATTATGGGGAGAAGGTGACAAGCACGTCTCCCTTTTGTAACTATATAGTCCTGCTTCTATTTTTAATTTAAGCAGTGTTTCGTTTTCCTTATGTCATATTTACAACACCATGGCAATTACAGCTGTATGTCTCTGGTGATTCCCTTGGGTGGAGAGAGTCTAAAGGTTATGCTGGTTGAAGGGATTCAAAATGCTCGAAAGATGCATCACTGCAACTGGCTACCCTATTCCAAAGCCTTAAAATCCACCTGGTGGAAAAACAGAAAGGCACACACATCATTAGGAGAGTGAAGTTTTCTGAAATTTAATATCGATCAACATTTGAAGGTGAAAGGAAGGAGGAGGGGAATGGACAACTGTTCGAATTTAGTAGAGGAAGAAAAGAACAGAGAAGGAGTGAATGAGTAGAAAGGGGTAATGAGGAGGAAAATAAGTCCAGAGAAAGGAGAAAAGGGGGGGGAAAGGTAGTGGGAATAAAAGAAGGGAAGCAGCTAAAGGAGTAGGCAGAAGAAGGGAATGAGGAAGGAAGAAGAGAGGAGCAGGGAAGCTCCCCTTCCTGCCTTCCTCCCTCCCTAGAGAGCCGTGACCAGCTGGCAGCCTCGTACAGCAGGCTCAGACCCTCCCATTGCTCAGGCCTTCATCACCTGTCTGGGACCAGGCACTCGCTCGCTGCCCTTCCCGCCTGCCCTCGGCGGCGCGGCGGGGCGGAGGGGGCCGGGCGGGG
>VZRM01004557.1:648231-674664 GCA_013397955.1 Grantiella picta
GGCCGGCACCCAGCTGCGCGCGCACGCGCGCCGCCCCGCCTCCCCCTCCTCCCCGGCCCCTTCGGGGGCGCGCGCGGCGCGCACCCGCTCGTGCCCTGGTGGCCGCACGAGTAGCGCGGGGAGCCGGGAGTCGGAGGGACAGCGGTTCGAGTCCCGCCTCGGGCGGCTGCGCAGGCCGGGACGCCGCGGCGCCCCGGCGTGAGAGCGGCTCCGAGCTGTGCGGGCAGCCACGGGCAGGATCCCGGCCCACCGGCTGCCGGGTGGGGCCAGCCTAAACTGGGGCCTGCCCGCAGCCTACAGCCCGCAGCGATTCCTGCAAGCGAGGAAGTTGGTGGTTGACTGGGATGGAATTAAAAGATGTCAAAATGCTGCTTTGGTCACCCTTGTACCCCCAGCTCCTGCCTGGCCGCCTGTTACTTTCCCAGGTGTAGCCGGTGTCACACAGCATTCTTCCGTTTGTCAATCATTAACAAGAGAAAGAGCACTGCAGTGGAGCCGCTCGCAGCCGGCAGGTGTGACGCCGGCCTCTGTGGGACAGTGCGTGGGGCATTCCTTCGCAGGGCATCCCAGGCGCTGCACGGCTTGGCAGTCGGGCTAACAACCCAAGGCAGCACAGGCACTCGGAGGGGTCCCACATGGCTTGCAGGAGGTGAAATGCCTTTCCCGCTCGCAGAGCCCTCCAGGGTTGCACGTAAGCCCCAACCCGAGAGGGATGGGGTTGAGGAGCTTCTTGCTCCTGCCGCTGGAGCTGGGTTTCCTCAGGCAGTGGCAGGCGAGGCATGGGGCATCTAAAAGAGTTACTAAGTAGGTGCTAATCTATTCTATCCACCGCAGGGAACGGGGCATCTGTGGTCGTCACGCACATACACCTTATTTCTGTGCGCACAGAAATGCATATTCTGTGTATCATTTAGTGCTAAAGATCATTTATAGGGCTGCATACAAAGGAACAAATTAATATTTTACTGGCAACCCCATTCTTGGCACGGTCCAAGTTTTGAGTGTTATATTTGTAATCATAATATTTAATAACAATATGGTTCATGCTATGCAATTTTACATGCTGTATGCACATCTCAAAGTTATACATCTGAAAATTAGGAAATTAAAAGGTTTGCTAAATCAGATCTTTTCTAAATACACACTGCCTGTAAACTTGAATTTTTGAGAAAATTCTAAATAGCTAAACCTTTTTGCATTAAATTTGACTGAACAGCCTAGCATGGACACTGCCTTACATGAGAATATTTCTAGAAATAGTCATCTTAGGTAGGTGACGACTTTACAATTGCAGCATTTGCTTAAGAGTTTTTGCAGTCACATCCTAGTTTAAAAAAAAAAAAAAAAAAGCAAAGGAAAAAAGGCAAGCTAAAAGGCCTAAAACCAGAACTTAATTTTAATTTGAATTGCCTGATTTTGAGGGTTTTGGTTTGGTTTTTTTTTTTGTTTTTTGTTTCTTTTTTTTTGGGGGGGGCGGGGAGGTGGATGTTGAAAATAAATACCTTGGAGTATTACAGTCTCATTTCACATTACCAGGATCAAAACCTTATACTCATATGGAAAAAAAAAATATTTTGAGATTTCATAGCTTAACACAAATTTAAAGGAGATCTGTATCCTCCTGAAACTGTGCTTAGGTATTAATTACCATAAGCAGTTAATATTAGAGAATTTTTGTAAAGCTCCATCATGTAGGAGACCTCTCATGTAGGATCTGATTGTATAAATTACTTTGATCCTGATCGTAGTTAAAAAAAAACCTCAGCAAGGTGAATAGGCTTGGGAATAGCAAGTTTTTCCCAGCAAGCTCAAACCTGAGGCATGCAAGGCTGGTGAGGAGTGCCTGAGTTAGAAACAGTTGGCAGCACCATCGGCTGCAGGGGGTGCAGAGGTATCCTTCTCACAAGGATGCACAGCAGCCAGACAAGAGGCAACAGGCACCAGCAGTTTCCTGTGATGTCAGTCCTTGGTAAGACTCACCTTTAGCTCCAAAAGCACTTCTTGTTGAAAGAAAAGAACAGGTTTTCTGGCAGAATTAGATCAGCTAATTCTTCTTCCTCTGATCCTAAATAGTTCTCCAAAAATGAATATAACACAGGAAAACTGTAAAGCCAGAAATTGATTTTCATATAAATTTCTTCATATCAGACCACCAGAATCAGAGGAAACTGATGTGCAGAAACTCACTTTGCTTGTGGCCTTCCAGGAACCATGCAAGTTCTGTCAGGCTGCAGTAGGCAGCTTGCTATGGTATTGTAGATCTTATTAAGTCCTTTGATTTTGCATAAAGCTACAAAAAGTCAATAATTATGTCCAATGAACCAACAAGCAGGGTTCTAAGCAGATTTATGACACAGTGTTTTTCCTAGAATCTATGAAATTTATAACTTTGCTGTTTAATGTTGACTGTTGGGTAGAGATACACCCATGGACTGTTTCAGTTGCATATTAAAAAGACATGCAAGGTTTCAAAGGGAAAGTGGTGAGAAAATTGCATATCCATGAGAAAACAGGTAGTTTTATGCCCTTATGAGAGCATGATATTTAGATTTCATGGGCTACATAAAGATTTTATGTCACTGATCAAGCAGTAAGATAAATGAAAGCAAGTCCATCAAGGTATTTTAATATACAATTTGATTAAACAGTTCAGAAATATTTGTGAATATTTGTCAGAAGAAATATTTCAAAAAGCCTTTTCAATGACTGAGTAAAATACAGGGAGCAGGGTAACTCAGAGAAGGAATAAAAATAAACTACAATAATGAAAACCTATTAATAATTTAGGTAGGTTAGTGTTTTGTAAATTACACAGAAAGGCACTTCAAAGAAACATTTTAGTAAATTTTGAGAAACTCAGAAGAAAGTCATTAATGATTTGCAACATTTGTTATTTATAATGACTGTTGTTATTTGAGCCTTTTCCTTTAGAAAGATCCTTAAACTTCAAGGTCTGATTATAAACACAAATTAAGTAAGCACTTATTATATCTCTAGAAGCCTGCACAGAATTTCCCTCTGATTCTGTCCATCTGAAGCCAAATGAGAGGCAAGTGTGTATCTCCTCATGCTTCTGGAATTGGGGGATTTCAAACCACAAATCAGATGATCAATGCACACACTTCGTATGGGTACAGCATTTTCTTAATTGCCCACACTCGTACATCACTGCTTTCATTGCACCACTTGGAAGTGCAAAACAAGCAATCTTACCAAGTATAATAAACCAAAAATCAGTGTGCTCATGATAGTTGCAGAACATGAAATCTGCACATATTGTTTTAGTACAAGCTTCTTTTCAGACCTCTTCCCCAACATCCCTCATTAAACAGGGAGAACTGCCAGGTCTGTCTCACTTCGATGGAAAGTCACTGTTTTGCATAAAGTTTAAGAATCAATGTTACAGCACCTTCTTTGTGAGAAAACCTTCACACACTTTGAAATTGTTCTACTGTTTATGCTAATGTTAACTCATTGCTCTCCATGTAAAAACACTTGTATACAGGAAGAGAGGGCAAAATAGAAGCATAAATACTTACACCATCATATCAAATTATTAAAGAAAGCCTGTTTGGTTTCTAGTAGGAATCATTTGGATAAATGCGTTTACTTACTAAGAGACCTGCATCACTGCATAATTCCATAGCATGGAGGGGAGGGGAAAGCTGACCAGCATTACTGGTTTTCTGATCATCAGTGCACCTGACAAAACAATGAGCAGATAGAAAACTCCCCTTTCTTTACCTTTCTCCTACTCCACCCTTGTTCTAGTTTGAAGGTTCAGGTTTTGGGGCTGTGGTTTTTAAACAAATATTTTATTCATTTTTTAAATTAAATACTACACTGATCACCATTTTTTATTAATTTGGATCATGTACCATTTCAAAAGAAACATCAAGAGCATGATCAGTGATTGCAATGAACCTGGCTTATTCAAAATCAAACATTCACATAATTGACACATTCAGCATTTTGTGTTATGAAGCCCTGCCTTTTTTCTAAGCCTTGCTATGTTCCACTCTGCTGGTATGAACCCCATGACTTGCAGGAACTGGAAAATCCCAAATGAGTTCAGAAAGATCTAACAGAGCATGAGAGAGAGACTGAGAAAAAATATGTAATCCATAATTCTTCTTTTAAAAATTAACTGGAAAAGGAAATTAGCCAGACATTTTACGTGTGTATTAGTTCAGAAAATAAAGGAAAAAAACTCTTCCAGAGTAGCTTTAGCACTTATATGTCTATATATACACTAATGAAACCTTAACACTGAGGAGAGAGTGATTGCCTAGCACAACACAGAGAAGGCAATAGAAGATAGTTTCAGTTTGTTATTTTACTTCTAATGAGCCACTTTTAACTGCTGTCCCAGCCCCCTTTGCTGCTCAAGCTCAGCCTTACGAAAGCCTTGGCTACAGCAGATCACGGAGCCACCCCTAGCACCCTGCACCCTTTGCAGGAGCCTCCAGCAGGGTCTCCCGCAGCATCCTCTCCAGCCAACAGAGGATACTGCTGTGAGGCTGGGTGCGACGGCTGCACAGGCGAGGGTGCCAGTACTTCTGGACCTAGTGATGATGCCTCATTTCAGTACAGGCATCAGTCTGATGAAGGGAGAGGATAGATTTGTATGAACAACACCTCTTCTGTTGCTTGCTTGCTTGTTAAAATCAGTGAGTTGAAGCACTGGGAACTGCTGAGAAGAGATTGCGCTTATCACAGGTGAACCAAGAGAAGGCTGTGAGAAGAAGATACCAGAAAAGACTCGTGGGGTCAAGGTCATAAAGGAGGCTTGCTTTTGCTATCACCATGTCTCACTGTGTGCTCTCAGACAGCTCAGGCTTTTTTGTTTAGAGGCACATTGGTTATAGGAATACAGGGAGAAGAGAGATTTGACAGTGAGAAGGTTTTCTTGATCGCTTTCTGCTAAGTAATTAGTATCGATATGTTTTTGTTTCAGATGCCTCAGGGATAATCGAGCTTTACGAAATGGGTGGATTTCAGTTGCCTGTTTGCTTTACAGCTATAATTGAGAATTTCTTTTTCTAAAAAATGGGGAAAAAAGGTGCTAAATGTGCCTCGGGAGAGGTGATGGAAAATATTATGACACTAGTCAAGATGATTGCAAACACGGTGAGGCTGAAATGTGTTCAGCTGACCTAACTAAGCATGAATAATACATTGCTTCATTTGACTACAATATTTCTGGTCAAATTCTGAATATAACAGGGTGATTTCAATAACCAAGTTATTGTACTATCAGATAGCAACAGTTTAGATGTTACAAGAAAAATATGTTAAAATATTACATTTCTAAAGAAACAGTATTAAGCACTGTGTTTTAAAGCAGTCTTTCTTATAGGGAAAGCACCTTTCCTTCTCTAATAAAAAGTTGTCAGAGACTGTAGTTTTTTAATATCATAAGAAGAGAAGATTCCTCCAAATTGTAAACATCAGAGGAGATTTAAAGGCAACAAATGCCAAGGGAAGAAGCAGGGGAAACGTTCATTTTAGCAACAGATTACAAAGTGGTCACAGCATTGGTCATACTGACTTCTACTATTGCAACTATCCTTGTAAAGATATTTTACTTAAATAGAAATTATCTTAAATAGCAAATCTAATACACATAAAGAATATTCAACAACTACCAATAAGCTGATTGTAGGCTGTGAAAGTTCCAAGACAAATTACAATTACAGGACTGCACATGCTTGTCTCACATACTCCCCAGATGTAAAGGGAGAGCTAGGAAAAAAGTATGCTGGAAAGAGTAGCTGAATCTTGCCTTTAAGGTTGGAGAGACAAAATAGGCTTTTCTTTTGTATATGTATCAGAATCCAGGGCAAAGACAAACAATACCTCTTCTGGAAATCTACTGTTCGTGCATATGTGTTCTGCTTTTTTCACCAAAATTGTATGTGGCTCTTCTTTCTTTTTTTTTTTTTTCTTTTGAATGTGAAGAACACAGAACAGCCATTATTATCCTAATAGGTGCTAATTGCCTTCAATAGATACACAGCTCTATTCTTTTGCCCAGTGTTATGAATCCAGTATTTAGTCAGGTGAGACTACATTAGTAGAGTTCAGACTGACCTCATAGTAAGTTAATAAAACAGTAAACATTTGCTTCTAAAACTTGGATTCTAAGCTATGACCCTGAAGTGGGTTCTATGTGCCTATGACAAATACTTTCCATCATGCATTAGAACACATATGTATGAAAATAGTCTTAAAAGGTGTTGCCAAATAAAAGCCCAACTTATTATGCACCTACAATAAACAGGAAAAAGATCTTTTGTTGTCACTGTAAGATGAGTTAATGGATTCATATGAACACATTTAAATGCAAATCAAAATTTATTCATGTAATAGATGTAATAGATTTTTTGACATTATGGTGTACACATCTCTTTTTTAAGGTAATTTCTGCCCAAATTTGGAAGAAAAAAGAGCTAAATCTTTGGATATAAATCCTTGGCGTGAAAAATGTGCTTTGAAGTCCTGGACAACAGCAAAGAAATAGAACCATGGAATACATCCTCTAGAAACCTATTGTTCCTGCAAATGTGTTCTATTTTTTCACCAAAAATGTATGTGGCTCTTTAGCCTGTGTGAAGGATGCAGAACAGCCATGTCTTCATAATGGATGATAATTGCCTTGAATAGATGTGCAGTTCTCTCCCTTTGCCCTTTTGTGGTATCAATTCAGGATAACAGGCCTATTCTTCCCATTCTCCATCTGTAGTCTTTACAGACTCCAGTCAAGAGAACTACTCTATGGAGTAGAAACAAGTGCATATACGTTTATGGGAATTGTCCTAATAAACAACAACATAGACATATTTGTCATTTGGTGTCTGAAAATCATGAAAGTGGTTCTTTCATATGTAAAATCTTGAAATACTTCCCACTTATAAAAGTTACATATTTACCTAGCTAACATGACAATCAGGGCTTCCACTGTAAGCTTTTTTCCTACCTTCCTGCCTTTCCAGTTACACACACGTGTGCACACACTCACAAGGACCACGTCAAATGGTCAACAACTGGCTGAAAGGCTCTGCAAGGAAGGTTTTGTTGCTAAACAGCTGCTCTCCTCCTTTAGCATATTCATGAGCCTGCCAAATTCTTCCTTGTCTGACAGTGAATCTGTTGTGCGCATGAAAGAGGTGTGGCACTCCTATGTCTGAACGCATGAATAAGAAAAAATATGGTGTTTATTAAACACTAGCTATCATTATTGTAATTTCATTTTCTTATCATCTAATCCTTCTTTATCAAGTTTCATCTTAATAAGACTTAAAGGAAAATAATAATGTTAAGTGATAGATGTATTTGTGAACTGTACACCTTATTACATCAAACAACTAATATGGCACCATATTACTTTTGCAATTACGAGAATTCTTCTTTTTAGTAAAACAGAAAATTGAACACGGTACAATCATTCTGAATATTATGAGATAAATCAAGCATTTAAACTGTATTCATAACTTAAATATAGACTTGCCTATGTAAATAATTTTAATTAGAGAAGCTACAATGATGATATTCTGTTTAAAAAGCAACATGTTTTTTAAAAAATTGGTTAGTCTTCAACATTCACATGTCTGAAATTTTGTGCACTATAGCTATAAGGAAAAATAAGTACATTCCTTGAATTCCTACTTATAAAAGTCATCTATTCTCCTAGGAAGCTCCTTGGACCTCTCTTGTGCCTGGCAAACAAGTCAGATTTTTTAACAAAAAGAGTAAAATTATGCAGGAAGTGGTTTACAGGATCAAAAGTTTTAATGAATATTATTTGCTCATAAAAATATAAGGAAGGAATTTCAAAATAGCTAAATGTAATTTAATACAGTCCAGAAGTGAAGTGATTAATATTTTATAGAAATGTCTGTATTTCAAGACACATTAATCACACAGATTGCATTCAGAAAACTGACTGGTTGGTTTTGGTCTTTGCTTTAAAAAAGAACATTTATTCTCACTTTTCTAGAAGTATCATTTTAGCTTTGTCCAAAAAATAAAAGTAACTGTTCATTTTTATTTCCAGTTAAATGCATTACCTGAAGTACTCAAAGAGTTGACGGTTCAGCTAATGGTTGCTTTGTTTCAGAGGCTTGCCAGCTGCAGGGCAGGCCATTTTTGCTGAGAAATGCCCTACAGGAATCCATTAGTGTCCTTAGTCTTCACTAGGTTCAACTAAGTCCCGTGCTTAGTCAGTTGGATGTTTGCCAATATCTCCACTAGGATCCAAATTTCTCCCATGATGCACATATATGATTCATTAATATAATAAGATGCAAGCAGTGTGTGACAAATAATCCCCAGCAGAGCTGAACCAAACCTACATCTAGAATACAGGTAGGGGAAGAACTTTTTCCCAGGTACTTACAAGGTTTCCCCACCTTACACTGGGGTGCACAACCCATTGTGGCCAACAATGAAAAAAACCAACTCTTTTTCTGCTGTCAAAAATCCTAGCACTTCCTCAGCACTCAAAATGGTGCATAATTCTGATCAGTAAGCCATTCTGATAGTGGTACAAGTATCGTAAATTATTCAGAGATAAGGCAAAGCATTAATTTGTGAGAATATTTCCTATTGCTGGGATATTAAAGTGAGATTGCTCAGCTGCTCAAAATCTCTTGCTTCTCACCACAATTAAGATTTTTAAGTGAGTTGATGTCACTTTCGATATACCTTGAAAATAATAAGGGTTTTTTTAATACGGAACATTTTGGAAATAAATTAATGGACAGGTAGCAGAAATACAATCCTGAAGAACTGCTTGACTGTAAAGATTTCCTCAGTTCACCCCCATACATTGAGAGTTCTATGACTGCTTGCTGCTCTTGCCCTTTAATATGTTGGCAGAGTCAGCAGAAGTTGCAGAAGTGGTACTAGGGAAAGTCAGCACAAAGTGATATAAAGTGAAGAAACCAGCTTTTGCTGTAAATTAAACTTCCATTTTCCTGAAAATGAAAACAGTAGTTGCACTGATCACAACATAGAACAAAACCCTCTGATTTTTAAATCCAAGACTTAGGACCAGAACTTTTAAAGTCATGGATCAATCCCATATATTACAAAGGAGCAATGACTTAAAGCTATATGTTAAGTATGTTAAGAGTGCCATCAGACATCAGCTTGCAAATGACCATGAGAGCATCCTTGTATGGATGGAGGATGAGTAAAGCTATGTTCCAAAGTTCTCCAAACAAATTGTAAAGAATTTTTCAAAAAGTATTTATTCGAAAATCAGGTTTCTCGTGGGATTGCTGAAGTCCTTCAAGGATCTATGCTGAGCAAAGAAAACCTATCTTTTTAAAAAATTAACATATCACAAAAGGAATTTTTATTCTTGTTTTTAATCACCTCCAAAAATTATGCAAGCCTGTAAAACCACATTCTGATACTGTCTCTTCTATCAGGTTTTACCTAGTATTTGACCTTGACACAGTTTTCACAACTTTATTTTCAAAAATAGAAATAGTGAATGTCTCAAAAAAGGAAAAAAAACTGTCTCAAGCATAACCTGCTGAAGACGGCAACACAGAAGTACATGGAAAAGAACAAAATACTTAACTAAAACCTTATTTGAATTCTAAGTAGGACAATGTCCTTTTATGTATCAAAGAAGTGGTTAGCCCAGGATCTTACTATCTCATCCTAAGAATCTGCCAGGTAAATAGTAAGAAGCATTTTCTTCTGTCTCCAGATTCCTAGAAGAATGTGCATATTCCTTTTGTGTGAATACTTTTCAGCCATGATGTAGAAATGTGAGCTTTTTTGCTCCTACTTATGGTTTTTATCCAAGAATTGTTAAAGCTTCCTAGCCGTTGCTCCTAACAAAATGCGCAGTTGCTTTAGAGAGCATTTCACCTGGGATTCAGGCAACTGGATATTTTAAGTTCAAAGTATTTTTTTGCACAGCCCAATAGCCTGGCAGTAGGGCTCTGTCCATGACCTACTGCCACAGCAATATTTGTCATTTGAATTCTTCAGCTGACTAAGCCTGAATTGAAGAGGATCTCAAGGTGCACAAATGACTAGGCTAAGGAGACCTCCTGGCCTTGTTCCAGGCACTCCCTGGAAGGCAGCAACCAATGGCCCCCCTTCTTCCAGAAGCTACCTGGAGTCAAAGCAAGCCCCAGCACAAGCTAGAATTCTTCCACAAAAGCTGAAAAACTACAGATGTTGCAACTGATCACAGACTGAATGACACTCTTGGTTTAGTCTTTCATCCCTGAACTAATCTTGACAACTCCCTTTGCCAGGGATAGAAAAGAGAGGTACAAAATTGCTTTTGCGGCACCTCAGGATTCCTTCATGCCAAAGGTACCCTTAATAGCACATTTAGAAATGCACTGGAGATACATTATGCCATTTCAACATGCACTGAGAATCTGTCAGGAAGATGTGGGGATCACAGGTCAGCAAAACTAAACCATTCTTCTTTAAGTCAGGACTTCCTTACCTGGCAAGAAGTGACTTAGAGAAAGGATCAAGGTTCATGGCAAATAACGTCTAGATACAAACTCCAGTGCACTGGTTTAAGGTAATCTTTGTACAGGCAAGGAATTACCCTCAATTCTCCACTATAGCTGACCCTGCTTGAAGCAGGATATTGTTCCAGACAAGGTCTAGACATTCCTTCTAAACTACATGTTTCTCCAATGTTACAAACACACATCAGTATAATAACATTGCTAGCATATCTGAACACATGTTTGTAATGAAAGCACTAGACAATCTATATACCTGTTCAGAATTTGCATTTTAAGTCAGAAAGCATTTGGAAATGCATTGCAAGGTTGGACAAAAGTTTGAAAATACTATCTTGCCCTACATTTTTTACTTCTCCATCAGAATGAGATCTGTCTTGTTTATACTCTCTCTTTGTTTGCACTTGGGAAGACTTGCATTGTAAAGGACCCCTTAGTGTAGTAATTAAGAGAATTCTCAAGTAATCAAGAGAATTGTGATTACAGGTTGCTGATGTTTTTATTTTAGTAATCAATTCATTTGATGTGGTGTCTGTGCTGTGAAAGGAGCTGAAACCAAATAACATTGTTCTCTGGTCTTAAAAAATCAATGAATCTGGCTAATACAATTCAACATCAAAAGATTCTCAGCAATCAGTCACAAGTGCTGAATCAGATGTTTAAGAGACTAGAGCAAGTGTTTCTCTGTTGGTTTTTACATCCAAAGTTCACACTCTCGGAATCACATCTCAGGCTTTCATTTCCAGAAAACAATGAAAATGGAACACAGTGTGGATAGGAAATCACCCACAAGAATAAAAGGTTTATTTTTGTGACTAAGCATTAAATTAGTAGCAATAAATCTTTACAACAGACTAGTCCTGCAAAGACTTGACAGTCCATGCCAGCTGGAGACTTTGCTTCACAGCAGAGTTATAGAATTTCACACTCTACTTCAATTTATTCATGCAAAAATGACTAACATTACCATTGCACTGCAGGACTTCAATGCATTTTACTGCACATATTTATATTCATTTAGCTTTGTTCATTATTGTGACAATGTAATGTATACTTTTGAATATATTAATCACAGCTATAATGGGACATAAAGGAAAGAGAATATGTTCCTGTAATAATGTATTGGAAGTTTAATTTCAATTTAATATGCTCTAAAATCAGACAAATTATAGATACGAAGCATTTAATTAACTGATTACTCTGGCTATGCCCATTCTATCTCTTGTAACAGCACACATATCATTTGCCAGAGCTAGTACAATGCCCCTGCTTTGGCAAAGCCCATAATGATGTCCATCTCATGCTTTGCAAAGAGCACTATGAACTATCCCACAGGTATTTGCAATCTACAAACATAAACCTTTATACTATGCAAGGTTCAGTAAAATTCTGCTGCCTCAGACATTGTTGTGTTAAGAGTAAGGATAACTTTTCTTTTGTGTTAAGAGGAAGAAGATTTGACAGAAAATAAACCTCCTTGCATTCCAGCTGGTCCTCATAAATCAGAGTGGCTGGGGGGGTCACTGGCCCTAGACTCTGAGTGATAGCCAATTCAACACAAAGCACCAGAAATGCAGAGCCAGTGCAACACTCAAGTCTGGCTTGAGGTCAATGTTCAATAAGAACTTCTATGTTCAATTGAGTTCTATGTTCAATAAGAACTACCACGACTATGGATTCACAAATAATGTGATGTGCACTAAGCCTGGTGACACCCAAGGAACTCTCACAGCAGGACTAGAAGTCCAGTCACATTCAGTATCTCTCATGGCCAGGTGCAAAACAGTGTAGTTTATTGAACAACAGAAATGCCGGTTCTTACTAGATTGCTGGTGATATATTGCCTGCAGAAACATTCATGAATGCATGAAATATAAATAATACAGTCAGAGACCAATATATTAAAGTGCAAGATGACTATATTGCACTGCAAGTTTGACCATAAACACAAGCTCGTTCTCTGAATTTCCTGAGGAAGCACTCAGTATAATCAAGTGTTCAGGTCCTAGCCAATGGGTGTAGGCATCCCTACAGAAAAGGAGATAGGTACACCCCATCAACTGTCCCAGGATACAAAGGTGGAGACCTCTCTGATCCCCTTCCCACCAAAGCTATATTTATATTGTTTTCTTTGAGGAAGAAGAAAATGTAAAGTTACAATTGATGTCATTTCATATTTAGGTGAAATTTTAGTGACTTTAGTCACACCTACAAAGCATGTGCAAGTTTTTACTTCATTGGCGTATGCAGTGTGTGAAAAGTAATAGGTATTTTTGAGTTATTGAAGTAAAGTTCAGCTCCTGGTCATTCCTTTGGCTTAGATGCCATTACCTGCATTGTTTTAAACAGAGTATGACTGCAACACCTGCATGCTGATCCACCCTTTATTTCATGCCTCTTTCAGAGTGGTACACCAAGCTCCTTCAGTGTTCCTGCTCCAAGGTGTGCAGACAGTTTGTCCCTGGCAAACTCTAGCCAACACATGCACTCCTTCTTGCCAAATTTTGTTATTTGGTATTTTCCTGACAGATAGCTCCCATGATCACTCCGATGGTCTTTACAAAATCTAAATCTCTTTTTTAACTGTCCTTCAGGCTCCAAACTGAAACTGAGGGGCAGCCAGCCCACTTTAGGGCCATCCTCTATCTCCATCAGATGTCTAGGCAAAGGGAAGGATCCCTTTGATACCCTACCTGCATGGATCTGTACCCATGCACAGGAGGAGAGCAGGCCTGCCTCTCTCTGTACACCAGGCTTTAGGTATAATCCAAAATAGTCTCACCTTTGCAGAGGGCGAGGCATGAACAAAAAACCACAGCATCAACCACACAGCACTCCAGGCGTGCCATGGCCAGAAGTCTTTGTTAGCTAGTGCTGAGCCTGGACAAGGGTTAAACTTCCTCTCTTCAGAGGAGCTGAGGAACATACTTTCTCATTGTACCACTTTAAAGTGTACACCTACAACCAAGTTAGCAAGTCAATATAGGATGTCTGCACAAAGTGCTTCTGTGTTTTCTCACTTTCAAGTCGCTCAGGCGCCATGAGCAGCTATACTAATGCAGTTCACCTTCTTCTGTCCAGGTATTCTTCTCCTTTCCACCACACATAGGGTGACATGCCTTTCATGACAGCAGAGAGACATTCCTGTTTCAAGTTACCTGCCTGTCCTGCAGATGGTACAATTCTTGGACTATGGACCATATGACCCTAACTAGTCAGTCAGTCTCCGCACACCAAGTTACCAACAACACTGCTTTCCCCTTCCTTATTCTCAGAGGATACACATTTGTGTACTAATAGAGTGCTTTACCAAGGGCCTGGCAGCATGAGGAGCTAGGAGACAAATGGGTGGGACATAGCCCTTATTCAAAGGCGCATAACCCTGCTGTTGTCCCTTTGCCTGAGATCCCTTCCACAGAAAGAATGCAGCAGTTGCCACTTTGTCCTGCTGTCCCAGTGGGTGGCAGGAAAACCCTTTTTCCTGCCTAGATTTATTTGATATCGCGCAGAGCCATACCTTGTTTAACTATCGAGCTGTCAATGCAGAGGAGAAGTGACCAGAATGTGACAAAAATAATGAGTAGAAGATCCTCAGGGGTAATGCTACTGACTTGTGCCTCAACAAGCCCATGAGTGGAGCCAAAGCCAGAGGAAGGGGGAGGTGCCTGAGAGATTGTCTACCTAGGGTGGGGAGGGCCTGATCAGAGCCAGATCACGCCATGTAATCATAACAGAGTCCTGCCAGGTAATTGTTTACCAATCTGAATGGTGTGTTTGCTTTCAGCAGTTGCATAGAACAAGTTGAACACGCTGCCATGGCAGCTAATCCAGGCTGGTATAGAAAGGGGAAGGAAGGTTGTGTGTACAAGTCACTTGCAGATGCCTGGGAAGCTCTGTGTCCCTTGAAAAAGAAATTCCTTCCAATACTGTCTTCATAAACTAGCTGGACACAGGATTCAAAGGTATACTAATTTTGCTGATGACAGAAAGTTAGAAGGAGCTGTTGACTCCCTCGAAGGCAGGGGGCTCTGCAGTGAGATCTAAACAAATCAGAGGGCTGGGCAGTTGCCAACCATATGAAATTTAACAAGGGCAAGTGCTGGATTCTGTGCCTGGGATGGAGCAATCCTGGAAGTACATATAGGCTGGGAAATGAGAGGCTGGAGTTCTGTGATTCTGTGACTGCAGTCAGTCACAGCAATGACCTGGCCATGACACAGCTTGCTACCAGGTGAAGTTGCCAGACAACCTGATGTACCTTATACTGCTTCACCCCAGCACAGAGAATGGCTCCATCCATGAGCAGTTTAGGAGTCTCCTTTGTCCAGGACTAAGGGAGAGCACAAGGTGAGTTGTTTCTGAAAGGCTCTCCTTAACCTTGAGAGCGCTATGTCCTACCTTTGCTTTTGTCTTTGTCTGACTAGAACTTGTCTATCATTGTGAGATGGCTCAAATCCAAGCAGAGCAGTCTACCATCATCTACACAACCTTTTCTCCCCAGCCCCAAAACATTACACATACCCACCACAACTCCTCTCCAAATGTTCAGCTGAGTCCACATGTACTGGTTTCAGCTCCTTATGAAGGGGAAAGGGGGAGAAACTAGCTACAGATGGTCCCCTGAATTCAGGAGACTTGTCTGTCTGCAATTGTCAGTGTCACAAATGTGGATACTTTTTGAACTTAAAGCTCAGCTCTTCTTTTGTGAACAGCCAGCCCAGGGCAGCTCTGCCATGCTCAGAGCACGTCCCTGTCAGGCAACTTCCTTGCCAGAGCAGAGATGAATCCTCATTTCTTTTCATAGTGATGAGTGTCTGACTCTCTCTGAGATCAGGTTGCTCCTTGCTGTTTTGCTGCTTCTGTGATGCCAAATAGGTGGATCAAATGGGTTTTTACAACAGGTACCTGAGGAATGTATGCAAGGCGTGAGGGCATGCTGGGATTTTGGGAGCTATCAAAACTTGGCAGACTTACTGTTGGGATATAACTGTGCAGCACCAAGGATGCAACCTGGACAGGTTGCCTTAGAAAGGGAAATCACAGTGCTCTCCAGCACACCTTGGCACCTCAGTGATGAAGGTTGTTGGTGTTCCAGGACTCCCAAGCAAAATCAGCAGTGCTCTGGTTTGGAAGAACAGACAAACTCTGAAAAAATATTGCTGCTAAAAATGTAGCACCATGATTGCAAAACAGAAGTCTGACCACAAACTTCAGGTCAGACTCATCTCTCTTGCCATGTGCCTGCTGACAGCTGTTCAAACTTTAGGTTGCTTTAGGTTCTGGATGTCAGCTGGATAGTAGGAAGTGAGCACTTCTGATGCCGAGAAAGGACAGATTATTTTGCTTTTGTTCTCTCATTTCTCATAAAATGAAATTATTTGTATTTGCCAGAAAGAATGGGCAAAGGGAATGAAATGTTACCTTGAAATGAAATAACACAGGCACCTATAGCAGTATGCTGTTCAATCACAACTGGAACTAGAAAGACCTTCAGAATAATTGTATTTTGTTTGAAGAAAGCCGTGTCAATTTCTTGTCTACATGATAGGCAGACCTGTAGCAAAGCTCCAGATAAAAACAAATTCCCAGTCTCTGCTGATGTAATATACACAAGGCATCAAAAACACAACACCAGGCAAATAATGGTATTATGTGAAACCAATCCAAATAAATCTTTTATACTGTATATATCCTCCCTGGGATGAGTACAAAGGATATGTGGTATGTCTAATGTATTGCTGAATTGAATATGTTTTCTATTTATTCACTAGCAGACAGGTAGAGCATACTGAATTTATAAACTGAATTTTTCTTTTCAGGCTGGTGAGCTCGTAATATGTGTGTAAGGTATGTTCACTGTAATGATACTGGGAACAAACTTTTAACATGTCTTACAAATATAGCTTTGAAGTTAAAAGAAGCGTGGAACAAAATTTTATCTTTTTCAGGTATATCATTATTAATTTTCACCCTTTTTTTTTTTAAAGGATATGAATAATTTTCTGGATATTCCAATAACTCAGATGGCTCAGCTGTATGATATTCCAGTTGGTAACAGTTATGGGTTTGGTGGGGGGAGCTTTGAAGGTTCTTCAGACGCTTTTGTAATCAGGTACAAAAGTAGTACTTTTTGTAGGCTAGCTCTAAATAGCTGGCAATTGACACAGTAAACTCTTGAAGATGATCTTGAAATTTCCTTGAAGTTGTCTTTATCAGAGAGAAAAGAAATTTACAGAAAGAGAGGGTCCAGAGAGGGTCTAGAGATCAGAAACTAAATGAAAGATGAGTAATGGTTGGGGCAGGAATCCTCCAGAAAAGTTAAATGCAGAATTCACTGACCTGCTTCTCTGCTTGATTCCTACCTCCTCCCTGAAAAGCTTCTGAGTTTTCCCATGTTTTCTGTTGCAAATACAGAAACCCCCTTAGCTTCTGCTGGCAGACTCTTCCGTAGTAACATCGCTCTGATTGCATTTGCAGTACTTCTGTTGTACTAGAAGGTAGCATGAAAATGAAATGTAGAGGAGACCAACCCTTTGGACAGAGCATTGTAGATTCTAGGCATTAATTTTACTTCTTCTAAAGAAAGCATTTGTTTTTCAGTTGCAGCATTGGATCCTTTTCTACTGAAATAAACTCTCGCAAATTTAAGTATTAAAGCAACTTTGGAGTTAGAGCCAGAGCCACCCTATCTGTACAGGATTTTTTTCTCTACAAATCCTCAATTTTATCATTATGCTCACTCTTACTGGTTGGATTTTAATCTTTGATCAGGTTAGCAAGTGTGATACAAAGTATTATCAATTTAAATGGATTTCTATGTCATTATAAAAAAAAATGATCTAATTGTTGACTGTAAAAGTCATAGATATTTCCCTTGGAAAATTTTTAGTACCCTTCCAAATAATCCATCAATAGGGTGTTCTTATTAAACACAATAGTTAATTTTCTTCTATGGATTACTTTCTAAGCTCTTCATTCAAGATATTTCCAGAAAAGGAAGGAAGCTTTTAAAGCATCTGCTCCCTCAGCACAACATTTATTATGACTAATATGCATCTGATGCTCTGAATGATAAAGAAGCAACTGCACAGTGATTTGCTCTCTTTTTATGAAAATATTTGCAGTATTTTATTTCTAGTCACCTGTCACTTTTGGTAATACTCAGACTAGTGACAGTGGTAACCAACCACCCCCACTGACTTCCACCAGATATTTTTCTAGTGATGATAAAAATTATGCATACTTTCAGTTACCTAATTTAATATACATTTTTATTCTCTTCACTGTATAACCACAACAATTCTTTTATTCACATAAGCACTTTTTGTTATTGTAGTTTTCATTCGATTCTGAGGTCCTTGCATATAAAGTAGACTGTCACTGTATTTACTTTCCAAATTATATGTGAATTTACATGCAGAAGATGCATAGAATACATATCACAGAGACTTCAGAGGATTCTATTCCAATAAACTTGTCCTCATTCAAGGAAAAAAATTTAACAATAAAAACATTTAAATGTCCTTCAGGCAGATACATGTCTTCTAATGATATTAATATACATATTTGCATTGTTTTACTCAAATGCAATCTATTTACATAGGATTAAATTCTTAAGTGAAAATAAAGGTCCGTGAAAGATTGTATGTATTTCTTCAGCCCTGTTTTACGCATTTTCTTTCACAGAAAGAAAATACAAAGTAGTACAGTTTGTTTCTGTCAGCACAATGTAGACAGGACAGATGCCCAGAGCTTGGATCTCTGGTGACAAGAACACTCCCTCCCTGGCTGCCAAGAGTGACCCACCAGGGGCTGTGTGACAGCACCGTGCTCTGCCACCTGTGCTGGCCAGCCCCTTGCAGTGAGGTGCTACAGCTCAGCAACCTGGCCTCACGCAAACGGCTGCAGATTCTGGAGTTCAGAGCATGACAATAGCATCATCACACAGGCTTAAGCCAAAGCTCTCCCATGCTGGCTTGCCAAGAGGGACGACTCAGGCACAGGTGGGGAAAATTCCAAGCTCGAAACCGGCGCAGCACACACCTGCCGCTACAGGCAGTGTAAATGCAGCTGGCACAAGCCCCATGGAGCAGTGGACTTTGGCTCAGACATAGCTGATATCAAGAGTAAAGAACAGTCCCTGAGACTGCGTATTTTGTGTCACACGTTGTCTGTATGGTCTGTCCCTCATGTTACTTAGGTTCAGCCTACTGGCTCAGTGGCTGGGCCAGCTCACTGCTTTAGCAGATCTCTGGCTTAACTAAAGCAAGGCCTAAGCACAAAACAGCTAAAATACTGACAAACCAGTGAATTGAATTAAGTAACTTTTCAGCCTAGATTTTATATGAAGGATGGAGTGGAAACATGTGGGGCAGAGAGACAAAACAGGACTGTTGTTTCCAGTGTCTGACTGTAGGTGAACCACACGGTGTGTAACAGGCAGCAGCATCCTGCACTGAGTGGGCTGTTAGTGAATTGCACACAGCATGTTTTCAAAGCAAGGTTCTACAAAACCTCATCCCTGCCAAAGCAAAATCTTCCAAGTTTCACTCTTCTGAGAGTGAAATAGTAGAAATTTAGAAAAGCTATTAAGTTGAAAAATAACAGAAATGTATTTACACAGCAATAAAAGCAGAATAAGAATAATTCAACAGAGATTTTTATTAAATAAATTAAGTGTATTTAAAGCCAAATTCTCACCCTTGGACAAAGCTGAAGTAGACCTAATAAATAATCTGGTAAACAGCCTTTTTTAACTATGCTGAAATTTTCACAGTCTGTTGCAGCCTATAGAGTGAACCCATGAATTTGCATAAGGACATACATTTATTTACACAAACCATATTTTTGCCTCATTCTAAGTTCTGTGAATCAATTTAAAAGGAATAACAAAAAATAGCCATAAATGGCATATATGACTAGAGCTTCTTTCAACATGGCATCACCTACACATAGCACTCATCGTGGAAGGTGCTCCTGGCTTGGGGCCCTTGATTACACAGGTAAGCATTCAATCCCCAATATATACTTTTGGGTCATGTGTATCCCACCATATTACTCAGACTTTTGATGAAACACCTCAGTTAGGCAATAAAAGCCTGGTCACAGCCCTGGAAAAGAAAACGAAATTCAATTTTAAAAACAGACCTGGGTAGAAGGTTCTCTAGCTACTTTTCTTTGTCTAGCTACTTTTTTTTTTCTACTTTTTGGTTATTCAGAATATTTCTGGTAGAAGCAAAGAGTTGTTACAGAAAGGATCTTGTAATAATTCAGCTTTCAAAAAGGAGGAAATGCCTTTCTTCTAAATCTGACAAATTTGGATCATGCAACCTTTTAGCATTTGATATTATCCTTCAGAGCAGTCTTTGTTCTGGAGGAAATATTCCATGAACACTGAATATATTAAGATACTTCTAAAACAAAATAAAAATAAATAACAGTAGAGATTTGATACAAGCTCTAGAGCCACAGAAAAACAAACAAAAACATTACTTAAGTTCATGTTTACATCCCTTCAGTGGCAGGATAAAGAAATTCTTACACATGTGTGGTTTGCCTTTTATTTCTAAACAAAGAAATCTTTAGATCCCAAGAATTACACCCCTTCAAAGATGTCCTTGTAATTTTTCACCACACTGACTGCCCACTATGATTGTCATCAACACCAGAGCCTGAGTCGTTAGACCCAGGAAAGCACTCCTGGCAGAAGGTTCTTGACTCATCTCCCATAGAAAGCCAGAGGTGACCTTGACCCATGAGCTCCCCTGTAGATTAATGCTTTTTGGGACCATTCTATTAACTTTTACGTGGGCAAATCTCCCAAAGATTTCCAGTGGACAGTGTTTGTCTACAGAAGCACTTCATGCCCAGGATTTGAGTACCAATATAATGCTGCACAGCGATCAGTGACCAGTCATCCATTCACAAGTTCCCAGCGTCTTTCATTATGATGTCTACTCAGCAAGTTCAAGATCAATAAAGGTATTTGCTTGCCATTCAGTTTTACTACCATCATCCTATGAAATATTTACTCTAGTTCCACTAACCAAACACATTTTGAAGTAAAATTGTGTATAGTAAAAACTTTGCTGACATAAAGGATCAATTTATAGACATAGATAAAGTTTTAGTTAGCCACCAGAGCCTACAGCAAGGGTTTATGGCTTTTGGGGAAGATTTGATCCCAGGAGAAGTGCATGAGTGCATTAAGGGTGCTTTTGGGAATTACAATCCCAAATTCTTGCAGCTTTATTCTGCCAGGCCAGGTGATGTGAGTGGAAATGATACTGTGATTCAGAACTGCATAATGAGGCCTGTAAGAAAGCATTGCAGACCTTCTGTGACAGCGTTCTGTTGTCTTGGTTTGGGGTTAGGCTGCCAACCAGTTCACTGCAGGCGTCCATCCAGCTATGTGCTACCATTGATACAACGATGAATGTCTGTTCTTCGGTATTTCCAGCCCCTCAACTTACTGCCTCCCTTTTGTCCCCTACTCTGTTTGAGCTGTGAGCTTTGCATTTTTGTATTCATCAATACACTAAACATATAAAAGAGTGAAAATAGTCTGAGAGCTTTTGTAAAGCTCAAATATAATTAAGACTGTGGTAAGGAATACCCAAAGTTTATAGGTGCAGGCTGTATTGCTAAACAAGTTACATTTCTAAAAAGAGTGACTATGTGCACTCGTATTTGCTGTGTGCATCATAATTTAAAAATCTATAACATTTGTGAGCAATTCCTTGGTGATTAGAACCACTGAAAAGCAGAGCAAGGGTAGGGACTATCATAAGCCCAGATGGAACTTCCCTTGTGACTCTTAGGTTCTAAGGGCAAAGCTTGGAGCCTCCTGAGAGGTGTGGCACCTCTTGTCCTGTGAAACCCCTACCACCGAGAAATTACATACACTTTGTAGTGTTAGGTGTGCAGTAGCACAGGAAACGAAAATCACTGTGGTTTTACAAAATGCCTGTCTGCCTGCTCCTAGTAAAATAACAGCACCAGACACGCAAATGCTTTAAAAACTGTAATAGTATACTCCACATTAACTATTTAAGGCTTAAACACCTGTAAAATCTGTCCCTTCCTGCCCAATAATTTTTACAAAACCTTTTAGCTGCAGAGATAGGCTTGATTCTAGGTTACAGCTGTCAGACCAGGGCTCATGTTCCAGCCATATTGCAGTGAATTTGCCCTAGTGCTAGTCTTCATACTGACACTTTGATGAACTAGAAGTCCAGCTCAGACGAGAAGTAGTGTGATAGTAATCTCTGGCAAACGTCCACAAATGAAAAAGAGAAGTAGGAACACTGGTGTACTGTGTTGCTTTCCAGCATTAGTCAGAGGTCCTGCTAGAGACGGCTGGGCAGTCCATCCCGCTCCTGTCTTCTCTCTTCTTTGCATTCTCTCCCCTGCTCTGCTTCTCAAACACACTTTTAACTTTGGGAATCAGAAATGTAATGAGATTCAACCCATAAATTAGCATTGAGTTAAAACAGGAGGTATGAAATTAATGGTATACCTCGTTTTTTGGTATGAACCAAGATTAAAAATCTGGGAAATCAGACCCTATAATCACAATGAACCAGAAAAATTGAGCATGATCAAATCAAACCATAGTTAAATATGTTAAAATTAATCTTATCAGGGATTCACTTGATTTATTTTATTTATCTCTTGTAATGGTTCTTCTTGTCAAATTACCTTCACTACTTATGCAGAATTTTTATAGAACCTACAGAACATAGGACTGTATCTAAAATTATTTTTTTGGATGACCATTGGTAATTTTTTATTTTTCAAAATCCTTTCCTCAATGTGTGACTCAATCAAGCTTCTCAGGTTGCTTACAGCTCTTAACATGCTGCTAGTTACAGCCGGTGACAATGGTGACAGACACACTCCCAAGCATCTTCCTCTCTATTGATGCACACAGCTGAAGTACTGTGTCACTGGCTGCTTCAAACATCAAAAAGAAAAAAAAAACAAAAACGAGCAGAGGATTGTCTGGATAACTGTCTGTATACCTGTACATTTTGTGTTCTTGTTCCTTCTACTGCAGCTTGTAAAAGATGAGAATATAATCCATGTACAGGTGATGTAAGAACCAGTGTTTGTGGGACATGAGGCTTCTATTTTGAGTTTAGACTAATTTATGTATTGATGCGTTCATTAAATTAATTTCTAACTGATAGAAACAACACATCAAAACCATGAAAAATGGCTGCAGAATAAAACTTCATGACGACATGTGAAAATTGACTCAGAGCTGAATTTCTGGCACTCCGATGTTAAAAAATATAATTAAGGATAACTGAAGATGCATGAAGGCACCTAATACTGAGCTTTTAACTATCTACTCCTGTTGAGCATTTTAAGTATCCCACTAGGGTCCAGATTTCCAAAAGGACATCAACTGTGCAATTTCTAACAGAGGGAAAGCCCTTCAAAGAAGGTATGCTAGTCTGTATATGTATGCATTCTTAGTTCAAGGAATTCTGGAACTGATGTAAGTCTTCTAAAGTGTGTTAAAAAGATGAAGGCTAGTTACGACAAATCTTGGAAAAAAACTAAAAGATTTACCATAGCTAACTTCACTTAGCCTGATATTTTATTTAAGTAAGTTTTAATCATTCACTAGAACAATAAAAGACATATGAAAAATACTTAGACAGTACAAAAATTTCATACTTTCCATCTGTTTCAAAAGAAAATAGTATTAATATAATTAAAATCTCTTCTGTAATTCTAAAATAATCTTGCTCCATATCTTCCTTGATAGAAAAAAAATAGGGGCCTTTATTTATACAACTCAGAAGAAATAAGACATCAAGGTTGAAGCTGTGTGTTTCTCAAAGTTGTTGCAAAACAGTTGTTTTCCCCTGCTGAACCCTCAGTTTGGAGTAAATGCAGGATTCCTACTCCTGTGTCTCCAGCTTTCAGAAGGAATTATGAAGATGCCTAAGGAGGAAAATAGGAAGAAAAGGAGAGTGTTTCCTCCATGCCCACTCTTGTTCAGTTATTCCATCTCCTGTCAGAGACGTAGAGCCAGATTCTGATTTTAGTGACAATTCAATCAGGTCAAAGTAAGTTCACAAAAACTTCACTGAAGGGCATGGAGAGCTCCTCTGGATCAAGAATCAGACACACAATGTGTCTCCTTGCTGGCTAAAAGGAAGGGAAATAAATGTTTGCTGGGTGCTAGGAGGGAGAACTGGGAATTAACCTGTTGGAAGAGTCTTTTTGTTAGTGCAGCAGCTCCTTGACTTTCTGCCTCCCTCTGAAACTGAGACAGAGAGACACAAGACAGAAATAGAATAGAAAGGAAAACTTTAAAAGTGTCTCCTGTTCTATCTTTAATTGAATGGTGAAGTCAATTTTCTAATTTTTATTATCTATGTATTTCACTAACACAGGCTAGTGAAGAATCTGAAGAGTAAATGTACAAACTTATTAAATTTAATTACTCACCAGCTTTCATTAACATTTTAAATGCATAATTTTTATTATTTCTGAATAAATGCAGGCAGGACTACATTTTTCTTACTTTAATGTCCTCTGTGTAAAAAGCTAACAGGAATGCTTTTATTATTTTTTTTAAATACCCAAAATTTTAATATTTAAAAAGTACCAAAATAACAAATGATATTAATTAAAAACACATAGGACAAACGTGTTATATTAGTTATCATTTGCCTAAGTGCTGGTCTACTGCCTAAGTGCTGGTCCAGTCTTCACATTATGAGCAACTACTGGAAATGATGCAGACTGAAAAGAGCTATGATGGTTACTACTGTCACCTAGCCTTTGTGGCACAAAGCATCAATTCTTTTAGTTTATTGTCCAACAAACATGATCTTATACATATTACTATCCAAATCTGAAAATACCTGTTTTATCTCATCTTTCAATTTTTGGGTAGCACTACATGTCATTTTCTGTGAAGGGACAAGGTGAAAATTATGAACAATTTATGTTCATATTTGTGCTCTGAGACAATCCTTAATTGTTAAAGTAGAAACAAAATCTTCCATGCCTCATTCAGAAGCACAAATAAACTGTACCTTGGGCTTCTAGCACTGAGAGAGAGGTTATTAAAAAATTATCAACTTACAAGAATAAGGCAAACCAAAAACATTTATATTCTTTTTATGGTTCGGAAAGTCCCCTTAGCAGTCTATGCATTTACATCAGTTTAATAACTTCCAACTTAAACTTAAACTACTTCTTCATTTGTCCTTACACTCCAATATGTAGATCTGAGGGCAGTGAAATAAATTTTCCATATTCTGAGCCCGCTACAAGGAACAACTCCATCTCACGCTGCAGCAGCTCCTCGAAGGCTGCATGCATGAGCAGCACTTTGCTGCACTGCATTGCAGTTCATCACAAGGCCACGCCTGCCAGTCCTGCTAATAAGTTAGCTTGGGAGAGACTGAAAAAAATTTTGAGAAATACAGCAACTTTTCATTTGCGTGTATCCTAAGCCTTCTCTGAGTAATTTCCCACCTCTACAAAGACCACCTTTGTAACGTCCTGAGCTGACCCCAGGCACAGAGCGGTGCTGTGCTGTTCAAAGGCTGGCACAGATGTTGCTGCTGGCTGGGGGTGTCTCACCCTCACGAGGGCCATTTCTTGGCACCAAAACCTACACCTGCTGAGTGCATCTACACCTGCTGCAAGAGCATTGCAGAATCAGTGTCTTGTCAAAGGAAGGAACATCTTCCTGATCAGGCGTCAGGCGGAGATCATTCGGAGTACAGTCTGACCAGTGTGTGTGAGAAGGACTCTAACAGGAGCCACCAGCTGAAAGGTGAACATCTGTATGCATGGCTTTGATCACTGGGCCCTCTTCCAAAATGTCCATCTAGTACATGAGTTTTCTGTAGATTTTAGAGACGCCCAGATTCAGACTTTTTTTATTTCCAAGCTCTTCCTTGACCTGTAGATTTTATGTAGTGTTATAAATGCAGAAGTGTGGGAGTAGGGAATGAGCTGGATGTCCCCTTTGTAAGTACCCAGGATCCATCAGAAGGCCTTGCTACATGAGTCAGATTAAATAGGTATGCAGTTCTCAGTAATATCTTATTAACAGCGATTGTATTTTTGAAATGTAAAAGAATCAGACTGGTGAAACATACTCTCTATCCCTTTTGAAATTTTACTTAATCCTGCTTAAATTAAATTAATCATGTTTAAATGCTGACATAAAAGCCACAAAAGGAGCCCCCAAATGAATTTTTATATCATAGCAATTATTTGGAGCAAAATTATGATAATCCTTATTCCTTTTATCATCATGCTAGCAATTCATTGTTGCTTTGCTCAAAAGGATTTTAAAACAATATATAGAAACTCACTTCTACTAAAATCATATTTATTAAATCCACTAGTTATTTTCTCAATTTTATTTAATAGGTTGCAATTTTTTCTCCCAGTTTCGGAGCCCTATTTGTTCATGTACTGTACATTGACATAAAACAGGAAAATAACAATTGACAGGCACTGTAGGATTGCAGTAATTATTTTAAAATAAGGCTGATTTGTTCTACTGCTTCTTTCCCGGGGGCCAATAACTGGAGGCTAGCTATACTGAAATTCAAGAAGCCAGAGGAAAAACACCTGTTGCATGTGATTATTCTCTATTAAAATACAATGAATAATTCAACATGAATATTTTTTAAAGCAGCATTGTTATCACCCCTCTCAGTTCTTACGAAAGTGTCTGTAGAGGAAGAGAGAGGGGTCAGGTTAATCCAAAATATTGGCTGTGTCCTTTTAGGTGTATTAGTCCACCCACTTTCTTACACTTACCAAACACACAACTGTGCTTTTCCCGATCATTGAGATAGCAAGATCCAGCTTCATTAGGATCATGAAATGGTTTGGGTTGGAAGGGACCTTCAAAGGTCATCTAGTCCCACCT
>VZRM01004557.1:674757-698962 GCA_013397955.1 Grantiella picta
TTTTCTACATTGTATTATTTTACATAGATGTAAAATAATAGATAAATTTTATAAATAAATATATAAATATATATAAATTTATTATTAATAAATAATAGATAAAATTTACATAGATATAAGCAAGCTCAAAATACCCAGCGGAGCATGGTGATGGATTTGTGTGGTGGTCATTCCAAATAAGCAATTCCAAAGTTAAGGCAGAGTGATTAAGGTGAATTTTATAGTGATATGACTAGTGTTTCATCTGAAATTACCTCATGTTTCACTAAAGTCAACAGATAAGTTCCTGTTGGATAGAGTGGAACCTGGATAGATATTATTTAGCAGGTCAGTGATTCAGCGTATTTTCCAAGAATTCCTGTATTGCTAAAATCTCATGAAAGACAAGGTAAGTCTTGTGCATCGGCAGCACCTTGGGATTACCAAAAGCTCAAAAGATTTTACAGAACTCAAATATGTCAATTGACTAATAAATTATGAGCATCCACCCTCAAAGTATGTCAAGAATTCTTAGCAGGTTACAGCACCAGGCTTTCATGAAATAAGAGAAAATTTCTGACCAGTAAATACACATTTCTTATATTCTTCAGTAAATATAAATTATTTCTTCTCACAGAGCATGCAAGGCAAGTTGCATGTTTTCAGCCTCGAGGACCTACAGAAAGAGAGGTAGAGAAGCTCTATGCGTTACTAGCAGCAACCATAATAATTGTTTTTGTCTTGTGACTCCTTAAGCACAAGCTAAGCCATCCAGACTCTGTCCTCATTCAACTTTACCAAGCATCCTCCTGAAATTCAGCTGCTGTAAATATAAATCACCAGAACTTCCACTTCTAAAAGCTCATTCACTCAGAATATGACTTACAGGGACAAGTTATAATATTCTTTCTATAGCTCTACACATTTACTGGAAAGACAATCAATAGTACTCATGATTCACAAGGGGAAATAACGCTTTTGTTCAGATCCTGCCTACTGGCAGATCAGGCAATGAACTCAGTAATATTTTCAATGATTTTTAATATCCTTTCACAAACCAATCATTAAAGTCATAGCCTCAGAGGATGGTCTAATCCTGATTAGACCGGCACAAAAATGCTTATATTCAGGGAAAACAGACACATTGTAGCATTGGGAGTAGTATTTCTAATGGTTTCTATGTTTTGCAGCACTTAAAAAGAAATACTGTAAGGAACTAATTTATTTCTGGAAAGCAACATTTATTCTTGATACTGTTCAAAAAAAACTTCCCGCCTTTACAATTAGGTAGAAAAGATGTTGTCGAAATTCTCACTGCAGACCAGTAAGGAAGCTCCTCTCCCCTCAACTTCTTTACTCTTTTTCTACAAAATGGTCACAACTACTTAGTTTGCAGGCTGTGTCACAGCTCTCCTAAAGTATTGCAGCAGGCTTTGCAATAATAAGTGACTTTAAACGAGCTACAGATAGCATCTCTGGAAATTGAGAGTTCTGGGTTTTTTTCAGATTTAGGACTTTAAAAGTTTTCACACATTTCAATTGGGTTGGTGAGAATGATTGCAGATGGTCTCTATTTAAATTTCCACCATTTCCTTCAAGCCATTTTGAGCAATATTTTATGTTCATGAACATTTTTAGAATGGTTCTTCCAGTGACTACAATTTTCATATTGTCAGCCTTCTCTCCACCTGAGAAATCCATATCAGGTCAGAGTAAAATCAAGCTGAATGAACTTTACATAGGTCAGGAATAGAAGGAGTTCCTAAGCTGGATGTTGGACTTACAAAATCACTTTAAGAAGATTCCTTATTTTTCATAGATTATTTCAACCTTTTTCTGTATTAGACAATATCTTCAGTTCTACAATTGAACTGGCACAATTGCACAACTTCCTCTGGTTCATCTTTAAACCTTATTTAATCAGAATCCCCCTTGATACTGACACACACATATTCACTAAGTACTTTCCATTTTCTTTTCCCATATCATTTGTGAAATTGTGGCCATCTATCCTCTCCCAGAAGTTGTCCTACCCTAGCCTCACTCAGAAGTTATGCAAAATATATGGTTTTATAGTCCTGTTCAGTTCTTCTTTTCTAATTCTTCTGTATTCATTTAGAGATTAAATCACCAAACTTAAAGCAATAATCAATACTCCAGGTCCACAAAGTGCTACAATAATATTTTTGGTTTGCTCTCAACTCCTTTCCTAAATTTAATTAAATTCCCTTGCATTGTTGTGTTGTTTTCACAGAGAACCTGACAAATGTTCCAGAGTATTCTCCCGTGGCACTGCGATTCTGTCCCTTAGATGTCTCTTAGCAGTCTGTTTTGCCATCCAAGTCCTCATCATTACCACAGCACCTGCATTTCTGGTGAAGAAGAACCACATAACATCATCTTGTTCCCCAATTGTGATGCCTTTCCCTGCAGTGACCTCCTCCATGTCTGATGAGTTGGATTCACTGTACGAGTTTATAGGAATATCACCGTAATTTCATAGGGAACTGTTAGTGACCCATCATTTCCCGTGCTGTCATGCGATGGCTGTGTCTAAGTGTCCACACAGAGCTTCTAATGGCATACACTGCCAGGCTGCCCCAGACATCTCTTGGAATGATTGCTCTTACATACAGGAAATTATTCCTTACCGAGAAATTTTAATTTTGATATTTTAAACAATTAGAAATCATGCTCTAAGTTTATTCCTAAAAATGATATCCTTAAAAGTTCAATATGTTTGAACTGCTTTTTTGTAGTAAGGATAGTGGTTTTCACCTGAACCACAAGTTATTTCCATAACATAGAGATGAGATCATCGTATTTCTAGTATCATTACTTTTCCTAAAGAGTTTGACTGACAAACTACTGCTGCAAAGTGAGCTACAAGCATGTGAAAAATAAGAAATACACCACATCATTCTGTACTTGTTTTACCCTTCCTATATTGGTTTGTATTTTTATTGCACCCTTTGCCAATAAATTATTTAAAAAACAAACAAACTACAAAAAAACCCCCCGCATTCTATCAGAAGACAGCACCGTTATGCAATAATACCAAATTAAAAATCATTTTGCCTTAAATCAGTTTATTTGGAAAAAAAACTGGATAATATAAAATAGTGTTTTACATGGAACATTGAAAAAAGACATGTGGAAGTGGAATTTACCTCCCTACCATCTGTGAGGTTTACCTTAACTTCCTAGTCACAAACTTCTACCACCTTCAGTGTTCCTCCTCCTTAGCTCAGCAAAATACTTGATCCCTTTTCTGCTCCTCTTTGGTTCTCCCCATTCAGAATATGCCATGCCAATGCATATGATGAATTCGAAGAACACTTTGATTTCATCAGGTGGTCAAAAGGAGGGGACCACTCTGGGATGTCTTAGGGTACCTCAGTGCCCCAGGCTAGAAGAAATTATACGTCCTTCTCTTTATGCCTTACAAGAATACATTGGCTACCACAAATTAATTTTTAGAGGGGTCAGCAGTATTAAATGCATTCCAGAAATACCTACAGCCTCAAGCCCTTGGAAGGAAAGTGTCAACTCTCCAGTTTGTGATTTTGATTACATCTGATCACAGAACTGAGACAGTTTGGAGGTTGTGCAAAAAAATGCCTGGAAAGCTTTAGATCAAAAGATAAGAATTCTGGTATCTTCAAGATCAGCTGGCAAATGAAGCAAAGGTTTGAAGCACTAAAATGTTGGATACAGGCATCTAAATTCCACCTAAAGTGCCTAGAAGTCCTTCCTTGGGTCTGGCTACAAATTCCTTTAATTATATGAACAGGAAGGAAGAAAATCAAAACTTCAGGTGCAAATGTGTCTGGAAATAGAGTTAATCCATTACATGCACATTATGTCATACTGTAAAAATATAAGAACTCTTCTCTAACTTTGAAGAAATCCCAGTTGCAATATTTTAGCTCTGCTTTGCTTTTGTCACAGTTTTAATGAAGTAGAGTTGGTTTTGAAGTAAAAGTCTGTAGGTTTTCATTAAAAGAATTAGAATCTTGTCTTGCACCGCCTGATCAGCTTTAAAATAGAACTTAGTTTTCATCATACTCTGAACAGTATCTTTTACAGGAATTAATTGTAGTGATACATTTTAACCTGATGTCACGACAGGCTCATTATCAAGAGTAGCATGCTAGCAGGCAAAGACGGATTATCTGAAAAAACAGGCTCATGGGAAGATGGTTTAAAAGATTAGGCTGTCTCCTGGGTAAAGGGTCTTTTTACCAAAGTCAAGAGCCTTTGGAAATGCTCTACATTCACTTTTTAATATATAGGATGCCTTTCAGCTCTACAGAAGAGGATGCAAATACCACAAGTGTAACTTCTTGGATCTTTATTTATTGGTTGGAGGTAAGCAAAGACCTAAATAGAAGGCAACCCAGTAGGTAACTGCCTGCCTTCTGTGGCCCCAGCACTCTGGCAAGCACCATGCTCTCAAAGTGGGAAGAGGTCAATGTTTCCCTCGAAAATTTCACATTTTAATGAGATACATGGAGGACATTAGGAGGAGAGGAAGAGAAAATAATTAGACTTTGCTGCCCCTAGTAAGAGGTCTACCACCTCCAGACATCAGCCTACTGAATTCCTAACCATCCCATTTGCATCAAACCCCAACCATGCTACATTTGGCAATTGTGTTTGGCACTTTGGCTATTGCATCCTGCTTCCAGCCTTTGGCACTTTTTGGCAGAGCTCTTACATGGGACTTCTGCAATGGACATGATCCCCCAGTGACTCTGGGAGATCCCTCAAGCAGAAGGATGCCTGCCCACCCTGTGCCCGTCTGCCAAAGCAGCAGAGAGTGCCAACAAAAGACTTGAAATGGTCCTTCCTTAGAGAGAAAGACTACACTACCCACTGTCACCAGTGTCTGTGAGTAGAAATAGCGAAGTTTTATACAGTTACACCACCTTCAGCCAACCTTCATCTGAAAACTCATAATCGAATGCAATGCTGTGAATAGGGTTATTCACGGCTGGTGAGGGAAAAATTGATACCTCATAATACCATGCAGCCAGCCCTGCAATCTCTAGTAGCAGTGCTTCTCTAGAGGGAAATAGGGAGATATTTAATAGGAAAATATAGTATTTGCTTTAAACAATCTTAACTGAGGAAGAGTTACTGATGCAGCCTAGTGGCTTGACTAAATTGGAAATGGAACAGGCTTGAGAAAAATCTGTCTCAAGCAGTTTCTCAGAGAGAGAAAAGAGGATGTCAATATTTTTGCAATCTCTACACCACTGTGAAACACTAGGACACAGAAGACTGCTCTTATAAAGGTGAAAGTTCAGGGAAATCTAGGAACTAAACATAGGAATTACTCTAGGAATAACATAGAAACCAACACCAGCCAAGAAAATTAAAGCCTTCGATGAGACAGAAAACAAAGAGAGAATATTTAAAACTTTTAAAGGACTGTTGAATATGTATAATTTTCGTAGGAAAAGAAAAGAAACAAATTTTTAAAAGCAAGCCACAGAGGAAAGAGACTTTTCAGGAAGAATCTGGAGAATCCAAATTGTCTTACAAAAGACAGATATGAAATGTCGTCTCTGCAGATTTATATAACAGGGGAAACTCCCAGCAGGAGACCACCTCTATGATTAAAACCAGAAAAAACAGTATCAACAAATTCCACTAGTTGCCAAATGTTTTTCATTACTTCCGCAGTGGAGGCTTCTGCCTTGAACTATGAAAAATGCTTTGACAAATAGCTTCCAAAAACTCAGCTTGAGGAAGCTACAAAGTTGTTTCATTCATAAGCAGAGACTTCAAATTACTGGCAAAAAATGTGGCTTCCCAGCTGCAAGACAAAACACCCCAAAATAGCACACTCAATTAGGTGGGGTTTTTGAAGGAGTGGTTGCTGCCTAGCAAAAATAAGGGAGCTGATTACCATAATATATCAGGCAAAGCACTCTGAAGAACCAGCTGCAGATTTTGTAACAGAAGGAGGCAACAAATTTGAAAGGCTCTCACTCTTTGAGATTATGAACCATTGAAATATTTTGTTGGTGGTGGTTAAACCTCTCTACAGGCTTGTTGAACATTAGTGACTTCTGTAGAAAATATTTTATCAGCAATCAAAGCAGAGATTTCTCAACTTTCTGTCTCACATTTCTCCTCCTCTTTTCTTCTGCCTTTCTCTGTATACACATGTAGAGGAAAAAGGAATGAAAAATAAGGAGATGTAGGTAAATGCCTAAGCATGCATGTAAATAGCTTGTATTAACTTTGAAGAACACTGTTAAAAAATAAAGAGTTTTATGGAGATTTAGATTTCCTGAATGGATATTTTTCCATTTGTACTTGTAATCAAACCTTGATTTAAAATGAAAATGCATTAGGGTGAATGTTGAACTCTAATTTTTAACTACTTTCAGAAAGAGTAACAAGTACTAAAATTCTCGCAAATATTGAAATAAAGTTAGTATGAACATAAATCCTTGTATTGTACAGTTAATATACTCAGTTACCTTTTAATATTGTGGCGTTTATTTAAACATAGTGGAGATCCACTATCTTTTCTAAAACCTACCTGCAGACTGCCTGAATTTAGGCAAAAAATATCCTGAACTGAGTGACAAAATGTGGCATATTTATTCTATATGAATATGCAAGGAGAATTTCTATGTTTGTGCTTTGAATTTTCTCCAGTTTTGCTTCCAGGCACCAATTTTCCACCCTTTCAGCAGAAATTTTGAGAATAGAAAATAAATAAATAAATAGCAAACCAAATTCCATAAATAAAGCATGACTTGCTCAAGATACTAATTTTTTATCAGATTTTCATTGAAGTGATGTCATCAGAGAAACAGTGCATAGGAACAAGAGTGGGGTTTATTCTGTGACCTTGAGAGAATTCTCCCTAACTTCATTACACTTGAACTCAGCAATACTTAAGACCACATCCCTGAAGTGCCTCTCTACTACAACTCAACAACAGTTGCTCCTCATTTCCCTGCAGACTCTTCTCCAGCCAGGATCTCTGCCAGGCATATGGAGAAGGGTTGCAAACACTTGTTGCCAGTTAGGAGGGTGCAAAGGAAATTTGCTCATTAGGGTCAGGGTTGATGCCGTGCAAAGAGAGAGTGGTAGGGTACCAAACTGCAGCAGAAAGTCCATCAAAGATACAGCCATCTATTGTATTCTTTTGTATATTGAACAAGTGATGTACCTTCACCACCACAGGAGAAATGAAGATATTTCAGAGCAAATATAACCAATTATTCAGACGGTAGAAAAAACAGCAGCCAAAACAGAGACTATTGCTAAGGAACAAGTGACAAAATGAGGTCTGGTCAAAACCACTTTCCCTCTGACCAAGAATTATTTAGAGGAAATTCTGTGTACATAAAGAGAGATTTTTGGCTTTGGAAGGAGACAAATTGTAAGTGACATTAGCTTTCCAAGTAAAAAGATTGAGAGAAATGCCACTAAAAATTCAGAGGTCTGCTATTTCCCAGTACAATAACCAACAGATATTTTTATCAAATAACTGTTAAAACAACTGGACAGAATTCTATTTTAAGCTTGGTTTTGTTAGTACTGAGGACATTCATAAAAGAATTTGGTCACAGAAAGCCATGAACTGAATGGTCTGAAGCTGATGCCATTTAAATGGAATGGAAGAACAAGAAAGAAGCATGGGCTGTAACTCAGTAAACTGTAATAAACTAGGGCATTAGCAGAGGTTGAAATAAAGCAGCTTGGAGCTCAGGGCAGGCTGAAAAACCTACCTAAGAAATTGAGTAAGTCTAAGCAAAACCAACTGCTGCAGTTAGAGCAGTGCAAGAGTAACCTAAATCAAGGCTGCCACAGATATTTACACTAAACTATTATTACTGCGAGATTTGCAGTACTTGTAATAGTGAAAGTTCCAGACTTAGAAGGAAGTGAAGGGACTAGTGAAGTTAGCCTGGCAAAACAGCTCACTTCTATCTTCAAGAAGGCGGGAATGTCATTAGGTCAAAGGGCATTTGTACACTAAGGCAGAGGTTTGTAGGAAAAGTCTCAAGACGTTACTGAAGATAAGGAAATGACTAAAAAAAAACCAAAACAAAACCAACGGTCAGCCAAGAAACATTTTGCTGGTGAGGAGGTATAAGGATAAAGTCAATATATTCAATACTCAAGGGAAATTAAAACAATGTCCTTCAGTCATAAAACTGAAAAGACGGGAAAGACAAAATTAAGCTCATCATATATGAAGGAAAAGTTATTCAAGGACACATAGGTACATTCCTAAAATTAAGCAGGGACAGGTTGGAAAAAGGGTATGGAACTTGTCTTGGAAGCAAATGTCCACGTGTGAAAGGTTCAGTCATCTCTTTAACTGAATTTCAAAAAGAGGGACACAGAAAATTCCAGAATCTGATACCAAATATTAGGAATAAACTTATTCAATTGAATGCTGCTAAGTAACCAGAAAATTATGTATTTGATAGGTGCACGTGAAGTAGCAGGGAAGGAGAAAAAGGACTAGTCAGGACCATGATGGGCCCATGTCCTAGGTTACAATATATTTATTATTCTATTACCACCAGCTATGGGGCACTGGTTGTTATCTCCTGCTATGACTCACCCCTGATAACAGACAATGAGCCATCAAGGACCAACCACATGACTTACGGAATTATCTCATCCTATTGTGAGATGCTCCACCCAGGAGGGAGGAGCCAGGTATTCCCACCTGGATATAACCTGGGCTCTTGAATGGCATAGGCAGTCCTGCCTACTGGATTCCCAGAGGACAAGAGCCACCACTGGACATTCAGGAGGAGACCAGACCTTCCACAGGACCACTGCTTCAACTGGGCCACTTCACTTGGACTGCTACCACCACCCTAACAGGGTGTCAGGTTGTATCCAACTCTGTCAGTGTTTTTCTTGTATTATTGCATTTATTTTTAATTTTCTTATTAAATTAGAATCCTGAATTGTGATCTCCCACTGGTTTGTTTTCAAACTAATATAGCCCATTAGACTGATCCAAACAAAATGCAAAGCTTTAGGAAGAGTTTTGAGGAGGAAAAGAGTAAAATCTGGAGGTTCTCGAAAAATAGAATGGAATATAACATGGGCTTATTTAATAGCCAAATACTAACAAAATCTTATCTTCCTTGTCCAAAATAACCAACTTTCTAGTCAAAAGTAATGCAGTTCACCTATAGTGATTAGCAGTCAGTAAAGCCTTTCACTCAAAAAATCAAATGAGAAATGGCTAGTGGCACTAGAGAAAATATTTCTTTAAATGAAACTAGTACTGTTGATAGTGATGCGCAGCAATGTCATGCATGCTATTGTTATAACCCTGGCAAGCACTAAGGAAAGACTAAGAGTTTATTTTCTCTGCCCAAAAATAAGAATTTTATTGATATTGTTTAATGTTTTCAATATGCTTACATATCATGGACCAATGTTTTGTCCATTACATGAGAAAGGCACTGAAAAAATAGAAGATCAGCTGATACTTCATGGCAAAGTGGAAAATAATTTTGAAAGCAATGCTCAGCCTGAATTTTCACCATTTTGCTACCTGAATTCCCAGATAGAGAGCAGTTGACTCTAGTAGAGGCAGTATTTGTTGCTGTTTGCATACTTGTATATGACCACATAAGACACAAGAGCAGAAATTAGGCTATTGTGCCAATTATAACAGAGGTACTGTTTATTTGGCTTCTCCTTCCTCTTCCCATTGTTACCAGAATGCTATTGAGGAAACTAGAATTTACTGCCAGTTGCTCCAGATGTTTATTTTCTGTCAAACACATCAGGGGAAATACTTACCCTTTTGTTAACACACTTGTTTGATGCTCTACCCAGGTGTACATGATGGCACAGCCTAGCAAAGGTGGTTAAGGCCTCCCAGGATTTCTCCAGCTGAGAAAGCTGGCTCTTTGCCATGCCTTTTAGCTCACCTGGTGCTACCAGTCAATGAGAGCAGCTAAGGGTAACTCAAGCTGCCATCCATACTTAGCAGAACACAGACCTGTCTCTCACCAAGCTCCCTTTCTAAATGTCTTTTATTTATTTACCATTTTGGAGGAGCAATGGAGTGAACTGTGAGAAAACCCTTCTAGGGACTGGCAAAATGTCTCTCTCACCCTTGCATGTGTCTCTGTTTGACATAACTTCTCTGTGAGAGCCAAAAATAGTGCCCAATCCACCAGTCTGGGCACCTTAACAGATGACCAGGCAGAGCATTCGATTTGCATCCAGCTGCCATGGAGCAGCATATCACTTCCATAGAGATATATGACATCACATGATCCACTGGAATTTTTGATATGGAAAATCACCTGGGATTTTTTTCTTAAGAGAGATGAAAACAGCCATTCTGCAAAGAAAATAATGTATAAATGCTTTGCTAGGTCTTAAATACAGAGTTTAAATTTTATTGTACTATGAGTTTTACCAAGTACATACTTTTACAGTTACACATAAGTTACTATAGCATTCACAAGGGGGCTGTGCATACTGACGTTGAGGTAATGCAGCCATTGCTGGCATGAATAAAGCAAATAAGTAAAAGAAACTGCAGATACTAACAAAAATGTCTTCTTTTCTTTCCGCACAAAGAAAACCAGAACATAAAACAATACTGTGAAAAACTGGAAGCAGAACATCTCTAAGCTAAGAAAATTCTCCTGAAAGCCAGCTTCCCATGCAAGTTAGCCCTAAATTCAGAAATAATCCCCCAAAAGCAGGGGAATTTAAATTAAAGCCAATGTAAGATAGAAAGCCTCTGGGATATGTCAAAGTGACTCATGAGGTTTAAAGTCAATAGAAGCTGACGAGTGAGACTGAAATTCTGTGTGGTACTTTAAAAATATACCCTAAGGTACCAAGCAAAGAAATCAAGAGCTAATCCCTGCATACAAATATCATACTGCAAACTTTACTTATACTTTTAAAAAAAAAAAAAGGTCACAAGGATTAGATTTTTCTGCCTGTGCTAGAGGGCACAAAATATTTGAAAAGAAGCCTACCCTGCAGAGAGAGGCAGCCCAAATCTGACGGTTTAAGTGAAGTTTTGGTGGTGACCAGCTCTGCTTTTATTCCTCTTCACTTCAGATGATAACCATTCGCACTGATATGGCTATCTGTAAAGCACATGCACACCTGCTGTGTATGCACTTTCAAGCTCTCAATCCATGCACAACTCTAAGATGGTTTTTCTTCTCACTTCTCCCTTCCCTTTTTGTCTTCAATTCCTACAACTCCATCAAAGCAGGGACATGTAGTAAAATGACCTGTGGCTGAAATCTTTCTGAAATCAGGACACTAGACTGTTAAGCGTATGCAAAAATATTATTTGATTTACAATTAATTTTAAGTGTTTATTTTGTTGATTGTGGTACAATCAGGGAACTGAATGAAATTTCAAGTAATAAAAACCTCAGAATGCATGCAAGCATCTAACAAAATCTATTCAATTGTTTGTTCTTCTGAGTCATGCTGCAGTTGGGAGTGAGGCAGAGACAGAAAGATGACCTTTCTATTTACTGAACTCAGTGCTGCTGGTGCTTGATGGAATTTGTATCATTTTAGTAACCATTTTCCTTTAGAATCATTTTCTGTGCCTAATTTCTAACACTTTTTATTAAGCATGGCCAGCAGCACGAAAATGGGACTCTTCCTTGTGGACAACTTCACCTGCTTCAGTTCAAGTTTCTCATGTGGACTCAGAGGACGCTGACTTTTTGCACAGGAATGGATTTCTGG
Source organism: Grantiella picta (assembly GCA_013397955.1). Classification (NCBI taxonomy): domain Eukaryota; kingdom Metazoa; phylum Chordata; class Aves; order Passeriformes; family Meliphagidae; genus Grantiella; species Grantiella picta. Next base: position 686,485 of record VZRM01004557.1, read on the forward strand.
GCTGTGTTTAGCCCAGGCTGAGATCCCCCGTGTGATAACTGAGCACAGCCCTGAACAATGGCTGGCTGCCTCTGCTGGGTGGGACACACAAGTGGGCTCCCTCTTCCCTGCTGGGAGATCCTGACTTGTTTCTCTCCAAGAATGTGCTGTGTGTTTATAGAGCAATTGTTGCAGTGGATAAATAAATATCTACAGGCTGTAGACTTTTGGGCAGCAGCAGCGTAAATGGTCACTTCCTCAGTTACTTCCTATGAGAATGGCCATGTTATCCTCATCATAAGGACTACAGGCAATAATAAACTATACTGCTATTCCAAAAAGCAGGAAAACTTCCTTCATCTTCCTAAAATGCAGGATCACATCTTTAAACTTTGCATGGTTATTTTAGCTGCAAATTATTGCTTAAGAAATGCCAGCATGAGGAATCTCTAGTAGGTTGCTGCAGTGATAGTCTGGTTTTGAAAAGCAATATTTGAAGGACAAAGCCAACCAAATTACAGCAGGACAGCACTCCTCTAATGGCAACATTTCCATCTCTCTACCTGCAAAGGCACTTCTTGAACTGGACAGGTACTGAGAGATTTTCCAAAGGAATATTTCTAGGCAATATTTCTAGCAGTGCTTTAGGATAATGCTTTGTCATAAAGGAGAAGCTTCAATTCTTGTCTTTGTCCAAATTCCACTCAGCTGTGCAGCAGAAGAAGTTATTAAGTCAAGGTCCTTGATTTAGGCTGGTAAGATGGTGGCAGTAAAGTCGCAAAGGAGTTTCTCTGACATGTAGCATGGCATAAAAGCCATTAGGAGTGGCAAATTCATGACAAGTAACAGAGTATGCTGTCCTGGCCCAGCTCCTGTTGGGCGCACTGGTGCATGGACACCCAGCCTCTCTGCTCTGCCATACCCCAGGGGTCCCTGGCGCAGCTGCTGCCTCTGCTCAGGGAATGGCCCTGCCAAACACTTTGACCACAGCCCATCCTCTTGGTCCCTCTGGAGAGCCACTAAGAGCTGGACTGGGCAGCTTGTGCAACACTGAGCACTTTCACAGGAGTCCTGAGGACCAACCATGAGAATAAGCTCATGCCAGCCGGGGCAGAGCCATGCAGCTCAGTTCCCAGGGGATGTCTAATGGAGGACTGGCAGATGGCAAGCGACACCAAGTAGGAGTTGCTACAGTTAATGGAGTCCAAGCAGGCTTTAACAAACAAGTACTCTTAAGACAATTTTTATGCATGGCTCTCTTCCAGGTGTGAGTTTGTTTTCCCCATGAGCAATGCTAAGTGTGGCACACGAAATTCTACGGAATGTCCCCGAAATCTACTAGGTATGTTAAAACATTTTTCTACTATGAATCAAATTCACAAAATATCATTCCCGACAGAAATAAAAGGTGTATGTAAATTGATCTCACCGCTCCTGCTTAAAACTCTGCGAAGCTCATCTGCTCTCCCTGACAACCCCTGTGTCTAGTATCACTGGAATGTGGGCTGCAAACACAGTAAGGGGAATCAGAGGGTGTTACTTGGACAGTAAAAGCTCTACCCAGGCTGACAGACCAATACCATGGAGTTCTGGCCTGGATGTGAACTCTGCAAGGCTGTGGGGAAGCAGGTTCACAGAGGCAGAGTCCTAGACACACTGTTAAACTGGAGTGCAGAGGCTGCTCCCTATGTAGGGCAAAGCCTAGTCTTTAACATCCAGAAAGTCTTTCTGTTGCGTCACTGATTAGACAGTGGTTGCTGCAGACATGAACTTACAGGAAACCTGGAACTGACACAGTGAATATTGTTGCCTGGAATTAATAGTGAGATTCCTGACAGAAAAAAATCTATTTTAATCCATTTTATAATCCATTATCTTATTCCAAGTACTTTATCTTTCTACTTCATTACCTATTATTAGTGACCCTTTTTCCTTCTACTCCATTCAAAATGACAAAATGTTTACCCTGATTAAATTCTGCCAGCAAAAAGTTTGCATACAGGAAGTACTTGACACCAGCTTTCACTTATCACTTCAGCAGAGCTTTTTCTCCTACATTCAGGCAGACATTCAGCCTTTCCATACTACCATTATGAATACCGAAATCATGAATATGTATGTATACAGACACACACATAACTTTTGTTTTACATGTAAAATGACTGAATGGAATCTCATTTTTAAACAACACCTTTAGCTTTCATTTGCAGTGAGGCCTTCTACCACACCTGGTATACATGAAAGGGAAAGAAGAGGAGACTTATAGAACAATCTGCAGCACATGCAAAGCTACAATAGATGACTGTGTTAATGGATGTGCTGTGCGTATAAAGCTATATATATTTATTAGCACATATAATGTATAAGTATTGTATTAGAATATATAAATATATTAGTATAAATGAGTTTATGAATACTAAACAGTCTCTAAGTTTTAACTTAGATATGCATGGTTATGATTAGAATCTTTAAATAACATTTATGCCAATTAACTGCCTAATTATATGAATTAATGGCTCTCCTTTCTCATCTATAAGTGAATGGCAGCTTTGTTTTCAGCTATCCTCCACCTAAATTACACATTTCAAATGTAGTTTTGTATTCCTTTGTATTTATTTACTTAATGCATTTAAGAGTAGACTGTAGTTCTTCCCCTACATTTAAAATGCAAAGACTTTAGTGGCAGTCAAATATTATTGTGATGTTGTGATTAAAAATTGACTTCAATTTCCTGACAGACCATTCACCTCTAGGAAAATAAAAGTTCATACAGTCGGTTTTTTCTTCCCTGCACAGTGATGCTCTTATTTTATCTGACATTCTCTAAAAATAAATGTGACTGAATGAAGGATTTAGGTCACCTAGTGACATTACCGGTGCTAGAAGAATATTCAAGAAAAAAGTTTATCTTGGTGCACAGCGAGTAGCACAGCTTCGTGCCGCACAATGACAGGATAGCCACAGTAACTGGCTGCAGTGTGGAGCAGGGCGAGGGATGCCGTGGTTACTGGAGGTCCCTGCAGCAGGCAGGGCACAACTCCGGCAGTGCAGCTGGGCAGTGTTTGCTGCTATAGTGGCACTCAGAGAGGGCTCCTTGCTCACAGCCACCCTGCTGTGAGACACAGCACCCACTGACAGCAAGGCAGGGGGACGTGAGCCCTTATCCCACTGCCCATGCAAGGATTTGGGCCTTATCAGAGGCCAGCAAACTGTTAGCTATGACACTGACTCCAGATGGGGGGACACTGATGAGCTTTGACCTTAGTATCTACGATGACTGAGCAATGTGTAAAGAAGAGGAGGCCTGTTCCCTGAGTGCACTGTACTCTTTTTAATAATCTTTGCCTCCTTACTCAACTGATCTTTTATCATGACAACTGTCCCGGTGTTTGAGAAGCATCATTATATTTGGGTTTCATTGTCCTGCACCTCTGACTCCAAAAGTGCAGTGTTCTTGCCAAAATCCCAACACATTTCCCTGTGTAAAACTCACACAAGCTCTTCTGAGTTAGGGAACAAGTTCAGGATCCAAACCTAGTTTACTGTACATAGTCCCCTGTGGGTGCTTTGGGGAAAATCCTTCCCAGTTGTAATGCTTGCAGTGCTTTCATAGACATCTCAGGATTTATACCATCATGTTCATCAAAGCTGCTGCGCACTGAGTTTGTAGGTATGGTGGTAAAACAGCACAGGCTAATATCTCACATTGCTAGAGCTGTCACGCCAGACACAATCAGCCCAGCTTGTATGAAGCATTATGCTGCCACAAAACAATCAGAGTGACCCAGAAAAACCACACGTACAGCAATCTTTATATAGCCATTACACTGGATCTGAATTGAGTCCCGCATCTGTTTGAAAAATGATGAGCTTTATATTACAGTGTTTGATTCTCTGGGATGAGAGTCGTGCTGAAAAACTCCATGAGTCAAGAATCTTTCAGTGCAGTGAGGAAACACATCAATAATGAAAGAGCAAGGACAGGTCACCTGTTACAGCAGTGTGGGACCTCACAAACTGTAGTCAGGATGCAGTGCTCTTTGCCATGGTATGGAAGGGGCAGGAATCCTGTGTGTACTGGTTCAGTAGTGAGAGACCACATTTTCTTCAGGTATGGAACAAAAACAACTCATGGAAAAACTGGGAAGGGCAGACACTTAGCAAGGAGTTTTCTGTTTTCTACTTTTCATGCTGTAGAAATCCAGGAATTAAAAGGAGGAAGGAATTAAAACCACTCACCACAGGAATTGTTTGTAGCTCTATACCAGCCAAATTACTGTGAGCAAGGCAAGTGAAAGCTGTGCATGCAGACCTGCTTACCTAGATCTACCTAGTGGGCAAAGGTGAAGAAGCCTCTTCATATCAGAGCTTTCCAGGTCCCTTCCACTTGAAAGCAACAAATTTCACTGAATATACACCAACAGGTTTGATCCTCCAACACCCTTCTCAGGAATTTTTCCACTGGAATGTAAAAGCAGCCCCAGAGAGTGCCTCAAGGATGACTTTAATCCACCTAAGTCTTTCCCCCTTGTTCCTGTTTGTGTTCTTAGTCTTGCTTGATCAGAAAGCTGATCTAACCATGAACTAATGACTTTTCCTGTAGGATGAGTTTTCATCACTACTCTGAAACAATTTGTTCTGCCACCACATGAGCAGCAGGGCAAACATAGGGTTGGACGTGAGGATAGGGTCTCAGCAGGTTCAGTCTATCACCTCAGATGTTCTGGATGGGCTTATTCAGTATCTTCAGTTTCATAATACTTTGTAAGGCAAAGTCATAATCCATCTCAAAGATATTTTTCTCAGTTGTTGCAATACACAGTTCATCAGATAATGGATCAGTGCTCATACGCATTAATTCTTCTGAGACTCTTTCAAAAAAATGAGTGTATTTATGAGCTGGTTTTCTAATGAAGCTCACACTAAATTAATATAAATGCAAAACATATACTTATCCCAAAGTTGACTTACTTTTGCAGAAGAATTTGATTTCTTTGGCCATAACAAACCTAATATGTTTCCCGGCCAGCTTTATTTGTGCCTGAGCTCTATGCACAGTGATCTTTTCATAGCACAGCAGCTGCCATGCTGACACGTGCAATACCCTGACCACCAAAATGACTGTCTGTCCTACTAACACACTCTCATTGGCTGGGAACGCTTCATTGAATTTTGATGACACAAGATTTTATTGTGATCCTGATGGACTGTGTTGATTGTTTTGTTTTTTCACAGAGGTGGAATCTAAAACAGAAATTCTATTCTGAACCTCAGATAGAAAACAGCAAAAGATCTGTAGTAAGATGTTGTATTTCACAAAGCTGAAGGCTGTAAAAATGAGGCTTTAGAGCCCTTCTCCCAGGCATATAAATTCCGGCCTGCAGTTTTGTTTTCATTTTACTGATCCAAACAGTTTCCAAAATAAGGAGAAAGCTGAAAACAGAGTGCTTCTGTTTAATACTGTAGGATGTTTTTTAGGCAGCTGCTGGAACAATAGCAAATATCATCCCTGTAGTTGGAGATAAAATTTCTGGACCTAACACTGCTCCAACTACTGATACTTTAACTATGAAAGTATTTGGTATGAGTGGAGAAAAGAGGAGAGACAGAGGACACGAGCTCTTTCAGAGAAGAGGCATTGTACATTTTAATGTAACCTGGCTAAGGAAAGGGAAAGCTTCTCTGAGTGACAAAAAGTCTTACAAAGTTCAACCTTTTGGAAATAAATTACTACCATGCTTCACTTTAAATGACTGTATAAAGTTTACAAGGATGTTTTAAGGTACCTCATTCTTTATTTCCTGTGGCTGTATATGCTGGTTCTTGAAGTGCTTGGTAATTTTGCCCAAGGAAACACTGGTTTTTATCCAGCACGCCACTAGAGATGAGTTTAGTCTTTTCTACTGTATTTTAATAGTATATTAAATACATTACATATAAGTACATTAAAGCAGGGATACATCTGTGAGGAGTTTTTTAACCAGTTTGTACATTTAAAACTAGATTTGCTAAAAATCTCCTAATGTAGATATCTGAATGGAAACATCTAATGTCACATGGGCATGGAGATCTTTGACATGTCCAGCTAAAAGGACATACCTTTCTCACTATTCAGCAGTGCTCTACAAAGAAAAACTGAAACCTCAGGGTCTAACAAAGCATCTACCTTTGCTAAGAGCCCACAGCACATCGTCCCACAGCATGTCAGCCAGTGTGCTGGTGTTGAGCACAAGCTGCTTCTCACTTCCTTGTTCAGTGCACTTCTGAAACTCCCCTGCTAAAATAAGCCACCAGTGTACTTTAGGGTGTCCAGGGTAAGAATTTGTGTTGCATGTAACCCACTTTATTCTCTTCTTCTGTGTATGTGCCTGAATCAAGGCCAGGCAAGTGGGAAGAAAAAGTATGTTTCTCCTTACTGAATCCATTCACAGCACTGGAGGAAGCAGAAAAGCAGTTTAGTATCTAAGCTATTTTCCAAACCCTGGAGAAGGATTTCTGTTTTGGAGGCCCTGTTTGCTGTCTTTATGTTCTTAGACTGCCATAGCTACAACAGTAGCATTACTACAGCATAGCAGATATACCATGTACAATGTAAACACAGCACACACACAGAACAGCTCACTGCACTGAAAGGAGGCAGACTGAGAGGGATTCAGTAGGTCTAGATATCTCACAACAGCGTTAATTATATTCAATATATTCAATTCTATTCAGTAATAATATTCATGCAGTTCTTCAAGGCCAGAGTGTAGGAAAGTATTTATAGAAACACAGAAACCTGAGCATCCAAAATCAGGTGTGTGTGGTGGTGTTTGCGTACAGGTTTGTTAGACTACTTGCAAGTTTGGAGGGCCGGCAAGGACAAATCTGCAGCCTTGCACAAGAGGCTAAGCAGCCTGCAAAGCCTCGCTGCAGAGCAGAGGAGGGAAGAGGCCTTCCCAAGCAGAGCAGAAAGCCACAAGACAGCTCCTACACCCTGCCCTGACCTGCCTTCCTTCCCTTCGCTAGGGGAGGAGCTCTGCCCAGGGAAGGAGCAGCTCCCCAGAAGCAGAGGGCCTCACCACCATGGCCACCCCTGCCTTAAGGGACCAGAGGGCACAAGGGCAGTTTGTGTCTCTTCTCAGATACAGTGTTGTGTCTGAGTTGCTGCCTCCAGCTCTCAGATACACGTGTGTGGCTTTCATATGAGTCTTTCATCTGATTTGTCTTTTATGAGATGGGTTGAATCAAGCTGAAAAATGTGTGGTTTGGGGTTTGCATTGAGGCTAATACAGATTTCAGCTTCTGAGAAGTCAAAATGAGGAGAGAGATTTAATCTGTACTCACACAATTCATACATGAGCACATGCAGATATGATATAGCATGCTGACACCAAATGTCAACATTCAGCTATTCCAATTATAAAGAAAAGTAAACTTCTTTCAAACACACAAAAATCTTCTTTACAAAATTTTGCTGTTTTCCTTTTTATGATTCAACTAAAGAAGTGATCAAATATATTTTCTTTCCTTACTCTCTTCCTTTTCAAGTACTGTTCTTATTACCAGTGTTTCTCATTATCAGAACAGATATGAAGGAAGCACTATGAATAAACAGAAGGGAATTTGGACTTCAGGACACACTTTACTGCAGGCTTTTAGCATGCAATATAGCTTGCTGGAAGGCATCCCTCATGCCACTGTTCTTTCCCCAAAGACATTCCTCATTACTGAATGCTACATGTTGCCCTGTTGGTCTGGAAGAAACATTTCATTAGCTACAATATCACTATAGATTGCATCTAGTTGCCATAGAAACTTTAGAGAAAAAGCTTGGGTTTAACCCTTGGAATAGACTGAATTTTTCAACCTTGAGCATTATAACTTAAAAAGATACCACGCCTTTTATTGGCCAGTATTTTTCAGCATAAAAACTGACAGCTGCTGATAATTCATACAGGGTTGATGACTGTGAAATATTTTTATTGCAATATATACTACTTAACTGGGACAATGCATTGAGGGACAAAATTGCTATTGACTTCTCTGCAATTGTGATTTCAATCTCAACCACTCAAAGTTGAAGGCAGCTGTAAAACTGACATAGAAAACCCCTTTTACTGGTGTGTTCTGGAATCGGAGAGAGTGAGCCACCAAATGTGGGTGCTGGGCATGGCTTTGCCACAACTTCTGTTTGTCACAATTTGTTTGTCAAATGGGTGTAAGAACACTGCCTATTTCTGAGGTGCTTAGAGATCCTCAGGTAGGAAGTGACTGCTTATGTACATTAGTTTGGTTTCTTCATGTTATAGAAGATGCTTAAAGATTTTTTTTATTATTATTTTGTAAGTAAAAAGAGCTCTTCACCCCAAAACTATACATTAATCCATACATCAGGCTTTGCAGCTCCCTAAGCAGCAGCACTACTACTAAAATGGTGCTTTTTTTAACTGAGACTCTTTCCCAGTGTGCATGGAGAGACTAAACCTCACAGTGTTTTCACACTGGAGCAATGCACTGCTGTGCTCCAGATCACACTACTTGATCTCATAGCTAAATAGCTTGCTCAGTGGAGAAACATCTGATCTCTCTGAAACTGGAGCCACAATCCCATATCTGTCTGGACTTCAGACTTGAGCAACAAAGCATTTTTTCTTTACTGGTTTTACCCCTGTAAAATGAAAAGCCTGACGATTATGGCACTATCCCATTCACATAAGCGTACGGGTAAATTGTGCAGTGTATGCTATTATCACTCAATAAAGAGCTCCTTCTGCTTTATCAGGCTACATAAAAATGTGAAAAGCCTAGTCTCCAAAATGTCTCAAGTTCTCCATCTCCCTTTTTCTTGTGCTCTCATTTTCTCTCTGATTAGAAATACATCAACATCAACAAATGATAGTTTAAGGTTACAGTAGTGGAAGGGCCTGGCTTCCTCTCCTGCCAGCATTCTTCGCAGGGTGGCTTCTGCACACTAGCACTTTTGTTCTTTTTGCTACAAGCTCCTTTCAATTTGTAAAACTCAGACTCTAGTTACAGCTGGTTTTGTTCCGAAAGAAAAACTGCAGGGGGATGTGTGTGTATGTGTAGGGATGGGAGAGCTTGTGCCCATGCAGTTTTGTGACTATTCTGCGGCAGGGCAGTGGTGGGGGTTATATTTAGCTTGATAACAGAAGTTCCGTTATTAAGATCCTTTTAAATACATTTCACAGCCCTTACTCATGTTGGTGGACCAAGTAGTATTACTGAAGTCAATGGGGCTGTGGTGCTTTATTATTTCAAATCACATAAAGATCACTGAAATAGGAATGATCATAATGAAACACTTTCATGGTGAAGTCAATGGGTCTATTTGTACAAATGTTCACAAGCATGAATGAGAATTGCACAATTTAGGCCAATACATACTACTTTCTGACAAGTTCAGTATCATCTCTTGATAAAAACTCCATAAATAGCACTGTCTCACATGTGCAAACTACACAATGAACCTGGTTCTGCTTGGAATATCTAATTCGTCTCAGTGGCATTGCTCCAGAGGAATGTATTTAACTCTTTGGAACCACTATTAGATTAGGACAAATCTGATGCTTTTAGCTGATTGAATAGGGATGATTCAAAATAAAGGATTTTCTGTCCTTGAGAAGCACTGACTTTAAATAGCACTATGTCATTTGCAATGTCTTGCAGCTGAAGTAATGCCTTAAAATGGTGCACCTTTGGAAATTCATATGAAGGAAATAAGATCCAGAATGAGAATTCCTATTAGAGGACAATTACATAGCTTGAAATAACGAGGTACCTCAGTGAAAACCAGGTAGTGAACACAAAACTCATTGACAAGTAGTTTCATATTTAATTAGCATTCAGTGTTTTGAGGTAGGAAGACAGCTTTCTACCCACTGTACATTCAAATTTAGATTTACAAACACTGGCAAACCTAGTAAGCACAGGAATTCTGTAGGGACCCGTCCCATTGAAGGTAGTTCCAGTAGCATGAATAGGTAATTTGGCCGTGACAGCGAAACTGTAAACAGAGAGCTGCTTATCAAACATCCTGCTCCGGATGAGGCAGATTCTTAGGTTGTGATAGACATGAAACTTATTTTTCCAACAGCATTTCCCATTACACAGTGGATTATTCAATGCTGTATTTCCTTTCTCCTCTTCTACTGGCAGATGAATTTCATTCCCATCCTTTTTACTGTCGCCTAAAATGACACAGTTTGAACAGAAACTCATAGTTGCAAAAGGGAAGGATGAATGATTACAACAGGCTTTGTGTTTTGAGCAAATAACCATCTGAAGGGGACGGAGGCAGCTTAACACCTGGCCTGGCTGGAATTGGAGTGCATGATCCAGAGGACTGACTTCAGAGGAGCAAGCCCTTCCACTTTAGTTAAGAGGATTCCTTCTTTTGCTGGAATGTGGGATACAGGGGCCCTCTTTGCTTTGGAAGGGGAGCAGCATCAGTGTATAGAAAAAACCACTGCATTGTTTCTCCTCTCTGACTGCAGGAATTCCATGTAAAGAGAGTCAAAAAGCATGAGGAAACCACATTGCTTCTTTCAGAGTGAGCCACAGTCTAACTCTTTGGCTGCTGTATGTCTGAGTTACTTTGGACATATCTGGATGTAAGAGAAGGACTTATGCTATTTTTCTGGTATCCTGGTTGGAGCTGTTAAGAACTAAATATGATCAGTTGACTCTCAATGTATGCACAGTAAGTCTGACATATCCAGAAGTTGGATTTATGGCACATGAATGACAGAGTGCATGCACACAAATGTTTTCCTTGTTGAAATCCCGAGCAGATACATGAGAGCACCACATTTTGGGAAGAGGTATATTCTGTAGAGTGAAACTTGTCATATCTGGAGAAGTGAAAATACTCCAATGGTCAGCAGCTACCAAAGATAACCAGTTCAGTATTTGCTGATATTCTCTGATACAAATATGAAAGTATTCTCTGAACTAATGAAAGTTCATCCCGTTATCTCAATGTGTCATCCTACCAGGACAGGGCAGTGAGGATAAGCACCGTTGTGACCTTTCCCATGCTCATCCATCCCTACAAACTCACCAACAATCCTGTAGTCTCACAACCAGGCAATTGTACATCTAAGTACCTCTAATACTGCTCCCTCTGGCTCAGAAGATCTCCAATTTGTCTTTGACTTGAGTCTCCTAGAAAACTGTTTGGATTCTCATGAACTAAATGCTATTATAATGATTAATCTGTCCTCGTACTTTCAAGATGCAGCAGAAACATCTGCTAAGAGATCTAAGAGAAATCTTTCAAGATATCCTCAAAATCCAAAATTCCCTAAATTCTCACATTTAGTAGGATGTGCATTTAATACAAGTCAAAATTTGTGAGCTTATAAATCTGTGGTCTGGCACAACTCTAAAACTTAGTGTACTTAAGTTATCCAATATATGTATTTCTACAGCAATTCTACCTGCAGACATCCTGCCACAGAGAGACCAGATGTCAGTTCAACATCGGAAGGAATACCTCTGAGCCTCAGAAGAGCAAATTGTTTTTATACAAAAAATGAAGAACATCTGTCTAAACAATCTTATAAAAACAATACAGCATTCTAGAAAAAATAGCCCAAAAGCATGTAGCAATTAAAAAATTCTACTACAGAATATTATAGGCTATAATTTTCAGGTTACTACTGTGTGAGTTTGCTAAAAGTTGCACCTTTTGAAATATACTGAAGCGTCTTTCCACAGAGTTCATGCTAATATCCATTAAAGACTGGTTGATACCAAACTGGTATCAACCAAAATCAAGCTATTTGTGAAAATCAATTGCTTCTAGTATTTTTTTTTCAGGATAAGATTATTTTAAATGTACGTGTGTTTTAAATTAATTTTAATGATAATTTGATAGTTACCTCTAAGATATGACAGAAGAGCTTGAATATGGATGATGTTTGAACTGAATTTAAGAACAATATATACACTAGTAACACTGAAGAGTGTGGTTCAATATCTGTTAGATGGTGGGGGTCCTGACTTTGTATCAATTTGCAGGTGTTGCCTGCTGTACAACAGGAGGCACTCAGAGCTGTGCTCCCATTTCCCGTGCAAAATAGGGTGAGATTTAACTAGGCACACTCATTAAGGTGCATGAATGAGAGTATACAGATGAAAACCATCCATAAAAATAAAGTGCTTTAGAACTAGAATTGTATTAGTGCTGTTAAATTGAATTAGTGAAGTTTTTTCTTTCAAGATATCCTCAAGTATGGAACAGGTATTTTTGTCTCACCCTTCCTTTAGACTTGGATTCTGATAGCTATACAGAGCAAGTATCTCTAAAAGGAAAATTAAGAACTCAGTAATAGCTTCTAAGGGATGTCAGTTCCTCAAAAATGTGAATACATGTGCGATGGGGTCCCGGACCCCAAGCTCAGTTCGAGATCGGGTTAGCTGCTCAGTCAGAGCCCCACCGGGGCAGCTCGCTCTCGGGGACGGGCGAGGCGGCCGGGAACGGCGGAACTCTCGG
>VZRM01004557.1:699084-817976 GCA_013397955.1 Grantiella picta
CTGCTTTACTCCTAAGACTCGTCCTGCGGGGCACTGCCACTGTGCAGTGGGCTAGGGACGCTCAGCTGAGCCAGGGCCACAGCAACACATGTGTATTTTCTTAGGAATTGAAAAACAGATAGTTAAAACTGTCTCCTCTTTCATTTGTCTTTTGCTCCTCTTATTGACTAATTTGCACAGCATAGACACCCAACTGTTGTTTGTAAATAAATGGTTAAAGGATTAGAAACATACAGCAGTCACCCTGCCCGATTTATTGATGAGTTCTCAAACACACAAGCCCTTGTAGAAGGATTTAAGTAAACGAAAAGCATTATGTGATCTGTAGAGACTGAGACAAGAGCTACTTGCACTTGCCAGATTGCAAACAGTACTGTACAGAGGAAATAAATGGGCATTTAATTTCTGAAGGTGAATTGGGTTCAGCATCTTAACCATCCTGCTGCCTGGTGTGTATTGGTCCTTAGCCCACTGTTTCATGTTTCACAGAGAGAAAAATGTACTAAAGAATAAGCTTCACAAACATCAGCAGACAGTCCAAGCAACAGCCTCAGCTTTCCTGCAAGAAACACTGCCAAGGCTGGAGCTTGAGAGCTTGAGTGCTCATGGCCTTTCTAAGCTGCCATAAAGACTCACATTTACATCCTCTTCTAGACATCAGTGTCCATGTCACATTACTCTCTGTCTTGCAAAACACAGTATAAAACTGGTCTGATAAAAAAAGCTTCTGATATTTCACAGCCTGGCTGAGCTCAGGGGAGCAGTCAGCAAGCCAGCAAGTCAGCAAGCCAGAAGGAGAACCAGTACAAGGGCAAGGGCTCTGCCTTGCTTTTCCCTCTTCCCTCCACCACACACTCTTCATATCAAGCTCTGCCCAAACAGTAGAATGAGAAAGGAACAAAGAGCAGATGGGGTAAAAAAAAAAAAGAGAAAGTAGAAGTAGCTTCTACCTACTTTTTGCTGCTACCTACACTAACAACCTTCTTCCTTCTCAAAGCCTTCCCTGGCTGTTTAGCAAAACCATTTCCTGCTGCTAGAGGAGATTGAATGAAATAGTCTGGATAAAGCACTTAAATATTCAGTGGGACAAAGAGCTTAAAAAACCAGACTAATAGCCTTAGTAAGGACACATCCTGGGAAAAAATACACTTCAGTTTCTCCTCCAATAGGGATATTTATATGTAGAAAAGCAATGTTCAAAGGAAAGTTCAACAGATCTCTCTTGGACTACAGACACACAGACAATTTATATTCACTCCATGCCTCTTCACAAGCCAAAAGAAACCACAAAAATTAATGAACAGATTAAGCAACATCTTCAAGTCCTCCACATGCTGAAAGATTGCACTGAAACCCTGTCAGAGATGTACAATATCTGCTAGCAATCCCTTTGGAGCTTTTCACTGCAGTGAGAACATCTCATCCCGACTGCACCCACAGGCTGTCATGTCGTGACAGAGGTTTTTTCCCAGTACATCCTTGTTCTTGCACAGTCCTTGCTCTAAGCAGCACAGTGCCTTGCTCGAATAGCCAGCAGGGACAGTCATTCCCTGAGTGCTGGCGAGCAGCATCCTGCAGGAGAGCTCACTGAGAGCCCACAGAGCTCCCCAGACGAGCAGCCATTTCTTGGGGGGGGGNTTCTTTGTTTCTCTTTCTTTATGACTGGGTTGAAATTATCCAGTAAAATATCTACAAAGGCGAATCTGGATTTACCAGAGGGGCAAAGATCTATTCACGGTGTTAGATTTTGTTCCATGCTTCTCCCTTCATTGTAGGGCGAAGAACCATTACCAGTCTTGCTAAATGATGGAATTTCCTGCTCTGGTTATACTACACTTAAGGCTTTAAATTAACCCTCAACTGAATGTTTTCCTGGTTTAATTGCCAGGCTTTGAAAAGAGGCCTAGCACCCAGGCCCTGACAGGAGTGCAGCTCTGCAATATCCAGCTGGCTGCTGTCCCGAAGCAGCTAGAGCAGCCACTGAGGAGACAGATTTACACCCCCGTGGGATGAAATACTTGTAGCTTCTCTTGCAGAGCTCTACCATCCCCTGCTACTGTAACACGCACTTTCCAAGCGGCTGGGCTTTTTTGTCAGTCTTGCCAAGCCTTGGGAGAGCTCGATGGGCAGCTGGCTGCTGTGTCAGTCTGCAAATACTGCTAGAGGGCTGGATAATGCTGGGATCTGCCCTACATGCAGCATTGCCTCATGCTGGCTGAAAAATCTTTGCAGCTGAGTTTCTTCATGAGGAAGGGTGCTAGAGAACAACAGCTTCTGATTTTCTTTGGTTTAGACAAAGTATTTCCACTACTACTAATGCATAGGGTTCACTTGTTAATCTACATCCAAGAAAAAAGAATTCACTTCTTATTAACATCAATGTGATGGCTAACGTGCACTCATTCAGCTTGATTATGATGGTGGTATAAAGCCCCCGTTACTCCTTTCAGATTGTTTCTTTTCAGGCACTGGGCTCAATTCTGTCCCCAGCTCATTTGATTACTGTTATTTTACTCCTAAGATGAGACTGAGGTAATTACTAGCCACCACCTTTTATTTTTGACAAATGCTCAGTAATGGCAGTCCCCTCCAGATTCTTTTGCTTTTCCTGGGTTAGAAGGAGTGACAGACAGAATCAATCATTCACATGAAAAGGCTGTAGCAGACTCAGATATTCCTCTGTATTGCATCCAGGGCTGTTGTGCCAATGTTACCCATGTCCTCCTGGCTCTCATTGCACTGTCCCATTTCCTGAGCACTTTCCTGTAGAGTTTTCAGGGTGCTACTGGCAAAAATCTCCTGTGCAAACGATGCTGAGTACAGATCCCAGGTATAAAACTCACTTCCTAGTGATGTATACCCACTTCCAACCGCCCCATTGGTTTATGATCAGACCTCTGAAAGGTTACGGAAGCAATCCATTGGGTACACTGACGATCACAGTTGTTCTGGGGCCAGTTCCATAATTTTCCTGGTGCTTGCACAGACTGTGACTATTTCCCAGAGCTGGTTTTACCAAAGAAGCTGCTTGAATTTTATCATGGTGGTAGCGCAAGAAGAGTTAATGTCAAGTGACTTAAGCCAGAAGTAACTCTGATCTGCACACTGGTATTTGGGGCCTGGGACTGAGACCAGATCCTCACAACACTACACCTGTTGATCAGCCATGCAGCTAAGCCAGGATGCCTTTTCTCCAATGAGCAAGGAAGTCTCTCAGCTCTCAGAGGGCTAGAGGCCCTTATTAAGAGAGTCTGACCTTCTCTTCGAAGGCAGTATGAATGGAAAAGTACAGGGGTGTCAGTGCCAAGCTCCTCAGTTTGCTTGGGAAACAGCTGTAGCAGTTCAAAAAGAAAATATGTCACAGCTGCTCCAGACAGTAAATTCCTGGTGATTCAAAGTGATGAGAAGCAGAAGATGAATGCAGGAAAACACTTTAATGTATTTCACTACAAAGTTTAACCATTACCAAAATGACTTAACCTAATCTGTCTGTCTTGGCATTGGAAGGGCCAAGGAGGACTAACCCAGTTAACCTGAAATGCTCCTCAGCTGAAGGCCAGGAACCAGTAGATGAGAGTTCAAGGACACAGCAATGAGGTAACTGCAGTCCATACAATATGTCCTGAAGATTGTGAAACAGAAGCATGGCCCTGGCTTGGGTTGTTCTTTTAACCATATGTTGCTCAGACAGTGTGTTTCAAAGAATGATGGGAATGGATGCAGGACGTTCAAAAGCTCACTATGCCACAGCCCTAATCCCAGACCTATGGACATAATAATGTCTTTAGGTGTTCCAGATTAATGTCTTTTAAAGGCCCTTATTGAGGTGATTAATTAGCCTACAAGGTTAAAATATACTACAATTGAAGGTCAGGCTTTTAATAGAAACATATTGGGTTTAGGCATTCAAAGTGTATTGACTGTAACATCTTGGGCTTTATAAAACTAATTATCTGACATCCAGACAAAATATGGACATGACTGAAGTAGGCTTATGGATATCTGCTGTTTGCTGCATATGTTTTTTGTTATGAAAAGAGACATCCAGAGATTTCTTCAAAGAACATGGCGTGTGCATAAAATAGAGGAGATCTTGTTCACCTCAAATTGCCTTGATAGCTGAAGACACTTCTGGTGAATGTTGTCAAAGAAAATGGCACAGAAGATTACATTGAGACACAAGATGTCCCACAGAAAATACTGACAGATGGGAACTCCAAGTTTTAGAGACAGAGCAGAAGCAAGGCAGAGGAGCGTGACTTGCTATTTGTGCATTACTGATTTTGAAAAGCAACTTACTTTTTTTTTGCAGGCCACATTGTTGCAGGCTGTTACCCTGACCCTTGGAAAGCCGGGTAACTCAATGAAATGCCACTGCAAATTATGTTTTGTCAGCTCCCAAGAACATTGCATTCTTAAAACAGGAACTGGCAGAGTTCAACATGCAGCTAGTGTGGGGGAGGGCAGAAGCAGTGTCCAGAAGGGAAACGTCTTGAGGCACTGGTTCCAGGGAAGAGCCTGTTAGAGTATAAGAATAGAAAGCAAAACAAAGTGCACCAGAAGAGTAAAGCTCCAGGCAGTGCCTGCCAGAAATACAGGCTTTTTGCACCACTGAAGGAAGATGCTCTTCATTTTATGCCCTGGCTGCTCCCTCAGAGAAATAGCAATAGATCAAACAACATGCATGCATAGGAAGGAGAAACTTGGATTCCACCTTGGAATATTTCTCTTTCAGCTTTGATGCAAAGTAAATGCAACATAGCTGCAGTGCAGTATTTAAATCCATTGAGAAAAGGAAAACCTCTGGACAAAGTAACATTTTCAGAGAAATTTTACCCCTGTTGGTTGAGCTCACTGTTCCTCATCAAGATATTAGAGGAACAAACAGTGTTCTACATTTTGCTTAAGTGGATTTAAAATGTGCACAAAGTGAATATATCCTATATGTTCACTCCTGTTTCAGTATTGCCACAGCTTGCAGCTGTGGTTCAAATAACTATTGGCTGAATTACTTAGGCTGCATCAGGAAAACAAGGGAAGGATAGAAGGTGAACCTTAGAAAGAGGGAGGTCTGTGCCTGAGAAAGCAGTGACCAAAACCAAACTGCATACAGAAAACACACTGAGGAAAATTTAAAGATACACAGCTTTGGAAAGGGATGGGACAGGAGAAATGGGATAGTGTCATTGAAGATGGGGAATGGGGATCCTTTTCTTATAGTGTTTGGCTTTCTGATAGTGTTTGGAGAACAGTGATCAAAGATGTATGGTCAGGGAATCCTGTGTTTTTTCCAGCTAAACAAGGTGATTAAGTATAATTAATACACCCATTAAGAACAAATACAGCTGACTATACTGAGAAGTTACGAAAAGTAGGGGTGACTCAGGCAGCAACTAGAAGGCCATTTATCTCATCCTTGCACAAGCCAAAATACATGACAAATGAGCCTCCATGAAAGGGAAGCAGCTGAGCAATATGTAGTGCAGTATAGACTCTAATGCTCAGTGATAAGAAAGCACAAGCATGCAGGATATACACAACTTGTGGGGAATGCCTGTGATATGATAATAAGTTTGGCAGCTCTGCATATCACTGAAAAAAGAAGTTTCTCTTGTTTCTATTAACAGCTTGTGCAGTTAACACATTCCAGGACTGACAGTGGGCAATTCATTAGGGAAATGGATATTATTTTCACGCAGCCTTTGCGCCACATCACTTTTGTTGTTTATTTAGCTCTGATGACTTCTGAAGTAGATGGCCAAAATTCCCCAGAAAGGCAGTTCCCAGTGACCCTGCTGATTTGTATGCTCACATACTCATTCCCTTATAGTGAAAAATGTTTCTTACTGTGACTTTTTGTTCCCCTTGTTAAATCTAATGCAAATGAGGTCCAGAAGTTTGTACTATTAATGCAGCTCATCAAATCAGATCAATCAAGTTAATTTAACCTTGCTGTGATGTGTACAGTCAACGCTTTGGCACCAAGACTGTTGCATCCCTGTTATAATTGAAATATGACCGGACACAGACCATGTGCACACATTTACCAGTCACAGGCTGTAATATTTCACACTGTTCCTTCCCTTGCCTGCACAAGCAGTGCAAGAATCCAAAAAGTAAAAGGGGCATGTAAAGCATTGTTCCAGAGGCAATCTGGATTAGAGGTTTGGCTTTAACTTCCTTATCTTTACCCTTAACTTAAAGACAGGCTTTTATTTAGGAGATGGTTCTGACAAAGATTAAGAAAAGTCTCTGCTGGCTTTGTGACTACTACAGTATTATATACTGTTTTTTCACTGTATATAATTATAAAACATAAAGGTTAAACTAGAATGTAAATATTTTTATAAACAGGATGATATCTACAAAGAAAAATCAGGAATCTTTCCTGTTCAGTGGCATCTACAACCATTGTCTGTAGGAAAACAGTGCTGTGTTCATTGCACAAATAATTTTGCATTTATACAAGTTACACCTACTCCAAGTTAGAAAAACAATTCTGAGAATATATGTTGGGTAAATGTATTGACCTTTATAAAAGTATTTTTACTATGTATTTCTAATCTTTAGTCAAAGTATATTTGTGTTTCTCCTGAATCAAAAGATTTTAATATTTTTTTATTCAAAGCCTAAAAAAATAATTTTGGTTTATTACTTTTTATTATTTATAACAAAGGAGAACATTCTCTGCTCACCTTTCTCAGATATCAAATGGTTGACAATCATGTTCTTGCAATGATCATAAAGTCTGCCAGTTTTGATGCTGATGTCACTGTAGGCAGGACAACGTGTTTGAGCCTGTTTCCATGAAAGACACTAGAGAAAACTTCTCTGAATTTTCATGCCACAGAATGAAGATTCTTGAGGATGATCCATATTGCGTGGGTGTTAGATCTTTATTCAGAAGTCTCTGAGAGTTAAAAATGGACTGATTTGGTTGGCTTGAATCAATCATTAGCATGCTTTCCAGTCAGAAGTATATACCCATCCAGGATAATATGACATCTTGAACGATGCTGACTTTTTCCAGTGACCAAATAATGGTTAACACTGCAAACATAATTCTTTTAAAATCACATGATGCAGATATCTCATAAATAATATAGCATGTGTAGCAGCTTTCTCATTTAGATCTTCTAATGGCAGTACATAATGGGATTGTTTGCTTCAGGTTTTGTGTTTGTTTTCTAATTGTTGATGCAGGTACTAAGTCCTGCTATTGGGACAGTGTTTGAAGAACTGGTATGTCCAAGGGGAGAGAAATTTCAGATGAGAGAATAACAAATGCAGGGCACTTGGATTCATGTAATATTATTTTTGTGAATTCCAGCCTTATAATGCAGGCGACATCGCCTAATAATTGAAGGTGGAAAGCAGAGAGAAACTTTAAGTGCAATTACTACAGGCAACATTAGTACAAGTACAAACATTAATGTCAATTGTGGAATTTAACCCATGCTCTATTTATCTGTTATCAACACTTATTCCTGCTGATATGACAAAGGAAAAAGTCTTATTAATATAATGAAAGCAAAAGTGGAAGCTTGGCATTGCCTGCACCCAGTAATATCATCTGTGGCTCAGAAGGGGATTTTTCTGCTTATCTGGCAAAGTAATAATCAAAAGGATTTTTATTGATAAAGTGGATATTGTAGTAAAATGGAAGTAGTGCAGCTGTGCTAGAGGAACAACCCCTGTCACATACTAGTTCCCGGATTATGCAAAAACGAGTAAGTGAAATCTACTCACAGGCACCTTAAAACATCTGCTCATAGACAGCTATTTAAAAGCAGATAGTTTAAGTAATCACAGCAACCAACCTAAAGAAATACAAGATACAAAGGAAGCTATAAGAATGTACAACAGCCGTGAGCCTTGACAAACTCAGTAAAATCAGCTATTGACAGTAACCCATGGTAAGGTAAAGAAAGCATCGATTCCAATGAGGAAGAAAATTTCTGTATTTCCTACTGGCTCTCAGTTTGCTGGTTATAGTTTGGCAGATCCTTACAGACAGGCCAGGAGAAGCAAATAAAGATGACAACTCTGGAGTAGATGTTTAGTATGTCTCTCTAAAAGCAATCCAATGTTTGTTTTCCCCAAGTGAACTCCTCACTATCATCTCCATGGGTTTGCAACTTGTTTAGTATATAAAAAGTGCTGCCATAAATAATCACGGAAAAGCAATTTTAATCCATATTTTTATTCATTCCTAAAATCTCAGCTTATGCAAATTTTTACTGAACTTAATAGGACTTTCCCTTAGGTAAAGGCTGGAGGCACAAATAGACCATAAATCTGCTTAATATCAAGCCATTAATCTTCTGGGTTTAACTGAATGCCCATACACCTGCAGAGGCTGGATTAAAAATGTGCTTGACATGCCACAGACAAAAAACTCCTGTACTGTTACTTGGAGTTCAGGTGTCTGGGCCCAGGGGCAGAAGCTACAGAACTACTGTGATATTGGGCAATTGTCTTCTGCTGTATTGTGGCACCTTCTCAGGTGCTTTGGCTGCAGCTTCACAAATAGATTCCCAGGAGTGACCTGAAGGACCATGCCCTGACTCTAGTGAAAAACCTTCTTCTCTTTGCAACCTTTTTTGTCTGCCCTCTCTACAGAGAGGAAACCAAGGAGACTTCCTGCACAGAACTGCCCTCTTCTTCAGGTGAAAAGATTGTCCGTGGGAATATGGTATATCAGTATAACTGCTAGCCAGGGTGGTAGCAGACCTATTCTACCAGAAGGAAAAAAGAAGAAAGCCTTTTTTTCTGGCTCCCTCCAGAAGTCATGTTTGAAATAGTAATTATATCAGCATAGTACTTTTCTGTATTGCTTCTCATTGACTTCCAAGGTGGTCCCTTCTTTCCCCCTATTTCTTGCCATTACTGCAATTTTGCAGTATTCAAATAGGGATCACAAAGGATTTTTCCCCCTCTGTGCACACAATAATTTTCTATTTGAAAATCTTGCTTATCTTTTCAGAAGTCCTTGAGGTTCTCCTGAGTTGCCACATCTCTGATGTCTACTCTCAGCTCTGTGCCCTGGCCCCTTCTGGCAGAACAAAGTGTTGAGGGTCCCTTAGGAGACTCAGACCTGAGCATCAGTCACTGAAGCAGCCACTCCTGAGCGAAGAAGGGCTCCACAGAAGGGAAACAGAGTTTTCAAGGCTCTTGCAAACCTCTCAGGTTGGTGATACTGTGTAATATCATGCACTACATTTCCATTTACTGATGGCCAGGTGCAGGTTTGGGTGAAGCAAGGGGTGTGCACCATCCCTTCTCCACTGAGAATGGCTGGAAATAGTCTCTTGCTCTCATCCTGAATCCTGTATGTTTTCACCTTTCAAGAACATGAGAATGAAGTCACCAGACATGACAGAAACAGAAACTGAGGAAAACAACAGTAATGACGATAAACCTATCCAAACCAGGGGGTTTGCACATATTAGCTTTAATGCAGCAGCCTAGAGCCACAAGAACACATTCCATTGCCTCCTTCCTTTCTCAGGTTGTTCTTGACTTGTTATTTTTCCTGACTGTTGCTGCATCAAAGCACTCACAGTGAAAAGGGCCTGGCATGACATGTCAGGAACAAGATTATGCTCAGGCATGAAGCTTTAATCTTGGAGATTCTTCGGCTGAGTACAGTGCACAAAGGTGCATCCTTGGTACAAACTAGCAGAGGGAGAAAATTCTAGTGGGGAGTTTTGCCTGGTGAGTGAAGAGTTAGTACAGGTCAGTAGTAAAGGTTGTGTGTGCAGTTTTTTTTGTTGCTGATGCAGTTTTGAAACACTGAGCATATGCAGAGGAAGTCCTCACATGGTGGTAAGTTGCTGCATGCAGATTTTTTAAAATATTTCTACGTATTTTTAGATATGTAGAAGAAATTAAATCTTCAGCAGGATGTGTGAAATGAACTTGTGTTGCAATATGTGTTTGTAAACCAAATATGTACAGAGAAATAAATAGATAAGAGGTAAAGAAAAATATTCATATTTTTTTCAGACTCTTCCACAACTATTAATATCCAGCTCACACTGAGGAAATTTTCTCTACTCACTGTTTCAGTATGCTGCACTTTCAATATTTCTTTGGTCTCTTGATTCACAGCCATGGGTATGAAAACCAAACAAATACTTTTCCTTTGTTTTCTAGAACTCCTTGTTTTTTTCCATTATAAAAACCAACCTGACAGACTTTTCTATCACAGAGATAAAAAAGCAGATACAGAATGTACTGTGAACTTCTCTAAGGATAGGTGATACCTCTGTGAAGTAAACAAGCACAAGTCCCCCAGGGAGGTGCAGTATACTTACAAAAGGCTGGAACCTCACAGAGAATTTTTCATTAGGATGAGTGTGATGCTATCCGTGAGCAAAATCTGGTGTATTTAATCTTTTTTCCTTCTGCTTTTTATCTTTTGATCAAGGATGGACAGAACCTCAACAGGTGTTTTTAGACCATCATCAAGAAACCAAACTAAAACGACAGCTACAAATGTCAGTGTGCACATCACATCAGTGTTTTTGTCAAAAGCAGATGCGTACAGAAAACAATGTAAGCTAAGCAAACAGCATGAGAAATTTGGCCCAGCACACTTTACTCCATAAAGGCCACTACACACATCTTAAGACTCAGAATAAGATTTTAAAAGGTAAGGCTTCTGCACTGGACAAATTCCACCTTTACAGTTACAGCCACATAGTGACACTTCTTCTAGATTAGAAAACATTTTACAAGTTTGGAAAAAAGTGAGTATAGTTGGTAGAAGTGACAGTGTGCTAATGTCGACATCTGATGAATACAAAATGCAGGGGGAATAGCTTGTTGCTGAAATACATTAGATCACAGCAGCAGCAAAATGTAGCAGTGAGACGCCACCATCATCATTTCAACGTCTGTTCCATATAATTGCAGAGTGACTGCGAGCTAGCAGGGAAAGCTATCTGTCTTTGGGAGTCTTGTAAATGACATGCTATTTAAAATAAAACATCGAGACTGTGAAAAAAAACATTTAGAGGCTCTTCGACATCTATTGAATTGTGTACAGTGTTCGTGGAACATCATAAATGCAGTTCTCAGAGGAAGTAAATGGTTGTCTGAAGACATATTGCTACCAATGCCGTTAACACAACTCATCAGCTAACAAGAGCATACTCATCTGTCTAGACACAGATGATATTAGAAGAGTAATCACTACAGATCATATTCATGTCCCAGTCCTGAAGGAGCTTTGTGTGGTTCCATTCTGCCCCTGCCCCGGCCCACAGTCTGCACACAGCATCCTCACTCACAGGCACTGTCAGCTACCCGAGCTCTGCATGAGCAGCAGAGCTCCTGCTGTCTGGACCTGATGAAGTATCTGTCTGGTGCAGATAGAGAGCTCATTGCCAAGCCAAAGATTTAAAATGCTAAGGAAATAGCTCCTTGTCTCTCCTTCTCCCCTGACACTACACACAATGTTTAGAAGATTAGCGTAGATTAAATACACAGCTTTTTGAGAGGTAAAGAAAAAGGATATGATTTTTACGCAAGCTGTTAAAATGCTGGTCAAATACAGGAACACAAATATTTGTTTTTATATATAATGCTCTAGTTTTGATATAATGCTCTGTTACCATAATGGTTTGTCAGTCATCATTGTATTCAAGCAATGTATTCTGCTTGAAATTCATTAATATGTTTGACTCCCCCCACCCCGCTTTTTTTTTGCCTAATTCTGCACTTGGAAATTTTTCCAAAATCACGCTGCACCTTGGTGAAAAAGTATTTGTTTTCATTTGTTATTTTGCCACTTTTTTTCCATTTCATCTGTGCTCTCTTGTGAATGTCATTTCTATTTAGTGATCTTTGGGACAGCATGAATACAATTTTGGCCAGTTTTCCTAATTTTGTTATGCAAGGAATATCATCAATACAGAGCATATTTGTCCTGACTTGCTATATAATGTATCAGATTCAGAAATGGAAATAGTCCAAGTGTCCTCTTGAAATTGAATTTTTAATACAGGCAGTAGAGCACTATCTTTGTTTCTATCAAATGCACCTTATAGAAACAGCAAAGACTCAGAAATTAATTCAAATTTATTGAAGAACAAATTCATTGTCTAATTTTTTATGACTGTGAGCTTAGCCTAAGGACAGGACCCTTGGAAGATTTAAAAGCAAAAACATAGAGATAGAAATTACGCTACTTAAGCAGCTTCACATAACCAGCAAGCTGAAAGAAGACTTAAATTTCTTTTTCTCAAAAAAGAGAAACAATTGTCTCAGTATCTGAGATACTCAGTCTGTGAAATGTCTGTGACAAAGGTTGGTAAAACACATGTTTGTCCCATTACAGATTAGCAAAATACATTATATAGTGTCTGTACACCTTCAAACATTGCGCCAGATATGTTAAAATGTAATAATGGTTCTAGTGATTATTTGTTTGAGCATAGCTTTGCATGACAGCAGACTGAGGTAATGCTATGCGAATATAAAACATGAATCATACACAAGTCGTGCCTTTTCCACTGCCAAGTCTTATGCTGCCCATGAATAGCTAAGCAATGGTCAGAGTGCATTTCACAACAGTCTCGTGTCAGTTTAGGTTTGAAAAGCACAAGTATCAGCTTATATATCTGGAATTTATGTATTCTTTCCTTTTTGTTAGGACTCACCTTTTTTGGTTTTTTTCCTTCCCCAGAAGTTATTTCTGTAGTACTCTGAGAGGCAAAATATTTGCAGAAAGACTTATTTTCACTTAAATCAGGTAGCTTTGCAAATAAGTATGACACAACTGAGTAACACTTCCATTACAGTGCTGGAGCACAAGCAGAAGATTATTTTGACACCTACATTTTTAACATCTGCAGGATGAATATTGGAAGTGAGTTACTACAGAGGACAGTAGAGAGTAATAGAAGTTCCTAAACAAATTATGTTTGATTATTCCAGCTGTGGAAAGATAACCATACAGTTTAAACACACCATAGTGCTTGATTTTGTGTCTACTGAGTCACTGCAACAGAAAGAAAATAAGACAATGTTTGGAAAACAGCAGACTGGCTCCTCAGAAAACCTCTTCACGCACAGCTGCTGACAGGTAACTGTATTTTGCTCTAACTGAGATTTAGAAAGATGGGTGGAAAAAATGTACTCCTAGAAATTTTATAAAAGAGAATAGAAAGGTTACTATAGCTGACTAAACAAATCCAAATTAAATCAAAACATGTGTTAAATAACCTTTTCTTTGTGACAATTCAAAAACAGTTTTCAAAATGCGCCATTGCTGTGTTATCCAGACCACAGCACCCCACTCAGAAGGAGGTAAGCTAAGGTATCCAGTCCCATATGGAAGTCTGAGATCCAGGAGCAGAAGTAATAAAAGTTGGAAGCACATTCTACCCTCAGATTATCTGCTATCACATGAACCAGTCTGTGAGGCACACAGCCAAATGACTCTGCCTCTAGGTAAGGAAGGAGAACTGAGAGCCAGGACAATCCTGCAGCTCATCACCAGTGCATGGTCAGTCAATAGGTCATTGCACAGCTCTAGTTAAGACCTCAGTAAAATATGAGTGCTATGACTCTTTCAGGATGTTCTCTCCATCTCCATTCAGAACTGGTAAAAGTACCAGAGTTCTTGTGAAGACAGGAAGGTTAAAGAAATCAAACTTTCAATGCTACCAATACATTTCATATTCTTATGAAAAGTGAATTCCACCTGTTCTTGCTGTCAGCTACTAAACTTCTGTCATTTTAGGACATTATTCTTTTAATATCTTCATTACTACCTCAAAAAGAGCCTGCACTTGTTCCCAGATCTGAACTTAACATATCCTACAGATTTGTTGTTCTCCTGCATTTCAGAGTCTAGACAATTATGTATATACTCATTATGCAGAACAGTATCATCCTAAATCACAAGGATTTTTCATAACAGGAGAGAAAATAACAATAAAAAAATATAAAAGGTTCCAGGCAGCCAGACTTTGAGTACTGCAGAAATCTTTTATTGGCAGACAGCACAAAACATCATGCACTAAACTTGAGAGTGAGCTCTGAGTCTGCCCCCAATGGCATTGATCTCATTAGCAAACACACAAAGCTGCTTCTGGTTCAGAGCCAGCACAAGCTGCACAACATGTGCCCAAAGTTATTTAGTACATCACAGGCCAGAGAGCAGTCAAAGATGGACAATGTACTCACCTTCTCATCAAACACCAGATCTCAGGCACCCCAGGTGAAACCAGCTTCATTATAGACCATTTATTTCAAAGTAGTGTAAGTATATCCACAGGTAAAGAAACTCTGATTCTTTTTGCAGTGTTGGTAAAGAGACCACACGTTTGTTACCTTCAGAGAATTCAAGTAAACAGAAGCAACTGAGCTGCCGAAGCTCATTTGTGTCCCTAAAATTCGGGATTTTTAGGAAATCCAAGATTGAGGTGCTACTTGATAGTCCTGATGTGCTCCTGGTATCACACAAAATGACAAGGAGGACCTCACAGCAGACCTCTTCACTAGTGCAGCTTCCAGCCCTCTGGTAATAGGAATCCCAGTTCCACCAATGATACCACAATAACCTTGTAGGCAGCGGCTCACTCTCAGCCTACCAACAGACACTGCAGCTGAAAGCATCTGCTGACTTCCTGACACCTTCCACCTTTGCCTGCTACATGCTGGGCTTTTCCAGTTTCCATGCTGCTTTTCCCCATTTTCTGATATCTCAAGATAGACAGAAAAGTGAAATGTGAGAAAGAGACAAATGACAGAGAAAAATGAAGACCAATACAAAAAATCTGGAAGATAAAAGATGCCTCCAAGTTTATCCTGCAGCTTTCCTGCACAGTGAGAGTCTTCTGTTCTGCAGTGCTGCTGCTGACCTCAGTTCCTAGAAATGTCCTTCGAAACGATAAATCATACCATCAATCCCAAGAAAAAACATGCAACAAAGCTGAACCTTAACTGCTGCACAAACCAATCACTCCACTGTAAAGATCACACCTAGCTCAGGAAGATTTTTCTCTGACTCTTCTTCTGCCAAACCTGTGTCCACTTGTGCATCTGAATTCCTCTGTAGCCGTGTATTTACACATCTCACATGTATGTGATCTCATATATCTATCCAGAATACTTAAGTATAGAGTGGTGCTTATCTCCTCATCTCTCTGTATCATAACATCTTCGTTGTTCTCAAGACAAGAAGGAAACATACTCGAAAGTGTAAAGCTAGGGCACCGAACAATGGGTCTAAAATAAAGGTGGAGCAAAATTAGAAAAGGGCTAAATGAGATACAATTAGGAACAAACCTTCTGGGCAAGAGTGTATTTCTATAAATAGGTTATTAGTAAAAAGAAGACTAAGAAAAGAGTTGGTTTGCTGCTCGTAAGAGGGTAAAGAATTGAATTCATGAAGTCATTTCACTAGCACTAGTTGTACCAACAACAGATGGGTTAATATACCTGCCTGGAAGAGCAAAAAAGACAATAGAGAGTAGCTGGATGTTTTCAGTTCAGTTGATCAGGCTGATTTCATCATGGGTTATTTGCAGGAGTATGTGAAACAGTGTCACAAGCACTAGCAATTATCTCTCAGAGCTCATGAATATCGAATGAGGAGATCTAGGAAAAGCAAAAAAAAGCAATATCGTGCTCTAATTTAAAAGAGGTGAATGGAGGGGCTAGGGAATTTCAGACCAATCTGTGTAAATACTGTAGCAGCAGCAGAGTTTTGTAGCCTAGTGTAGAGATACACACCAGAAAGGGTTACAGATGGGGAGACATAACGAATTTTATTAAGATAAATGACATAATATATTAAAAAACCTCAGAGATGGTTTCAGGAACAAAAACCTTTCAAAAACAGTCAGGAAAAGTAGCAAATAAACAAACTACTTCAAAGATCTTAGATGAAGGGTCGGGAGGAGAGAGAGAAGAGTAAAAGCTAATAATGGATTTGCTAAGAACAAGTCATGTCAAGGTATCATAATTTCCCTCTTTGTCTAAGAAGCAGACCTGGCAATAGAAAAGAATAAATGCACGTCATATATCTTGACTTATTAAGACTTTTGACACTGTTTCTCTTGATATTTCCTAGCACAAACAGGCTAGGGAAATACAGTCTAAATGACACTATGGGAAGATGGATACAGAACTTGTTGGGGAAATACCTACACATGGAAACCCAGCAGAATGTCACTTTCAAAGGGAAGGGTACAGAGATGGGGCAGCAAAATCTGCAACCATCTGGTCTCACCTCGTGTTTGCATGGGAATGTGAGTTTATTGCACTCAGAGGTGACAGAACTCCAACAGGGCACAAACTATTTGGGCAACAGAATTAAACAGACCCACCTTGCTAATACGTCTTACCCACCACTTCTAACTCCAGTGTCTTCAAGGTCCTCCTTGGGCTTAGCACGGCCCTCTGAGCAAAAGGTGAGGAGGAATGGGGGACAATAGAGTGAATTCATGCATTTGAGGATATTCTAGGTTCAAGGAAGACTGAAAAACATACTGGAAGCATATTAAGGTAGATATTGCAGAAAAAAAAGGAAGAAAAAAAGAAAAAAGAGAAAAAGAAAAAGAAAAAGAAAAAGAAAAAGAAAAAGAAAAAGAAAAAGAAACTTGAAAAATCAAACAAACTGTATTCATAGTGGTCATTTTTCCTGTCCTATCCCAGCTAAGAGGTATGATGGAGATCTTCATTAGAAACTGAATAGCAAAGGATACACTGCAGATAAATACAGTTTATTTGCTCTTGTACATGCAGAATCATGGAGCCATTTTTTAAAAATATTTTTGTTCCTCTGCTATAAGATAAAATCTAGTCTCTGTTTATTAAACAAGTGAGCTTTGCTCACCAATACTTCAGCTGAATTTTAAAAGTGAAACAACATAGAAAGAATTTGCCTCCACTAAAACTTGGTCAGGTGTGCTTATCTTTAAATTACACATAATTTTATTGTGATTATTGAACTGGTGCACTGCCTGCAGCATTTACTACCCAGAAGCCACTGCTTCCCACAAATGAACAGTAAAGATCAGTAACACAGACATGTGCATTTTGCATTAGATTTGGTGAAGCAAACAAAGGAAGCTACGCAAGTCTCCTGGCTCAAGACTGTTTTTACAGTTCATATCCAGCTGAGTTTACAGCGCAGCAGCAAGCAAATGGTATAACAAAAATCTTTCACATAGGCAATTTGAAAATGTAATTAGTTGAAGTCATTGTCAGTGCCAACAGGGGCACAAGTTTATGGGACAACTGGTAACAGAACAGAAATAGTACTTGTGTGAAAACTACTGTGTGTTTAACTACATGAAAATTAGCGTGTAGTGGCAGGCTGACAACACAGTGAGCACCATATCATTACAAGATTATAGCCTTCCCAACCACAAGGCCAGAATACAGGTTATATGCTAATTAGTTTTGGATCTACTAAAGGTAATTACATGGTAATCTCCACGTAGTTACATGGTGTTTAATAGGAAACCCTATTAACTAATCATATAATTAAAGAGTAATTGCAAGATACTCCTTTCCTGTGACATCCATGGTGGCCAGATAAATTAAAAGTGATAGAACTTCACAGCATAACCTGTTCTTGTTATCAGCCTTCAGGGCAATATCATGCCTCTCAAAACATTGAAGTGGATGGGAAAACATACCAAAAGTCAGGGTGCTTATCATTCTCTCAAAACAGAAAATAGCACCTCATACCCAGAACCACTGTTTGTTTCCAGAAAATTACTAGAAAGGGAATCTCACCGTGTTTTTTGGTTTTTTTCCTCACTTGATTTTCCTCTTTCTTTTTTCTCCCCACTCTTGTCTTTAATTTCAATTTCTGTAGCTTCTCAGTCAGAGGCTTCCTGTCTTTTCACTCAATATGTTTAAAACAACATGGAGTCAACTCTTGCTCCATTACTTTCACTTTTTTTCCCTTTTCTTCCTCAAACAAACTTAACAGTAATTTTGCTAATTTTTTTTAATGTGAAAACTCCATCAACTTTTTCCTTATTATTTCTTTCCCCGTTTAAGCTTTCTTTTCCTAGGACTCTCATTGTTTCCTCTCCTTTTTGCAGAGGACACTGCCATGAAAATGATAAATAAAGTTATTGAAACCTTCCCCTCAGGCTTTCCAAAGCCAGGACTGCAGCTAGCAAGGCTCCTCCAGCTTTGCTCCATTATCCAGGCATCCTTTCTGCCTGGCCTCAGCAGAAGCTGCTCACCGCTGTCTCAGTCTTTTCCCCAGACTGATACTTAGACAACCTTTCTAGTGCTTCCTGGCAGGTCACACCACTGACCACAGCAAAAGTTGCACAGCACAGCCAGCTGGAAAGAGGTGGACAAGCAGTGCAGACCAGCACACAGTGCTGGCCAATTTCTAAATGTCTCTCACATGAACTACTGAAGTTGCAAAAACAATTTCATCCCAGAGTGGACTGAAAAATCGGAATTTCCCACAAAATGGGATTAAAAATCCAGTAAATCAAAACATCCCATTCTTGTTTTCACTTTTTTAAATTATTCTGCATACTAAGCCTTTATCCAGGACTTCCCTAGGCTGTTGGGGATGCAGAAATCACCATTCAAAAATGAAAAAGCAGGTGAAATGCCAGACTAATAAACTGCTAAGAGCCCAATGTGCTATCACCCATGATACCACGGACTGTGAAAGGACTATGGACTCTGCTTAGTTTTAAAATACCAAGTCTCACGCACTGATCTAAGGAAGCCTGAGCCTCAAAATGTTGCTGAGCCCCCCAGCAGAGAAAGAAATGCTCCCAACCTTCCTTTTTTTCTTTTTTTTTTTTTTGACAGAACCCATTCTGCCTAACCAGAGCACAGCATAGCACCAGCAGTGGATGCTGCTCCATCCTCACAGACAGGAATAAAATAAAAAAGGGTATGAATTCTGCAAGCATCACCATGGTATAAACCCACGCAAAGGTCAGAAAACTACGGGTGAGTACAATGGCACAGGAACACTGAGAGACAGAATGAGAATTAAAATACTGTCCACAAAAATGGAGTAGGCAAGAGAGAGCCAAAGGGATGATCGATGGTGTCATTCAATACAAGAAATGCTCTGTTCTCACCTTTCACTGTTTTATTTCACATTTGTTAACTGCTTTTTATTCAGGTCTAGACCCAACAATACCCAAGGACCCTGGGGAGACTGCTGTTACCCTAGAACTGCCTGCTGCAGCCAGATGAGTGAGCTGTGCTCAGAGGCAAGAGAGATCAGGTAAGAGCATAGGAAATACATCCGTTTGGTCTTTCTGCTGAGCTTTTCTGGTGGGAAGATACAGCTGCTTCTGTCCTCCCACCTGAGGGAGTTTGAAGAACCATGACAGACTGGATCAAGTCCAACGTGCCAGTGCAGCAGTGATGCTTGGAAATACCATTACTCCCAGTAACTTGGCCCACAGCTTCTAACTGTGTAGCTCCTAGCAGGGTAAATACAATGCCTGTGAAGTTTGAAGGTAGAGGTAACATCTCTTGTTAG
Organism: Grantiella picta; assembly: GCA_013397955.1. Taxonomy (NCBI): domain Eukaryota; kingdom Metazoa; phylum Chordata; class Aves; order Passeriformes; family Meliphagidae; genus Grantiella; species Grantiella picta. Next base: position 718,589 of record VZRM01004557.1, read on the forward strand.
AGCAGCTGGTAGAGTCGAAAGGCGGGACAAGATTTTGGGTGTCTTCATTGCTACAGCAGCCCCAGTATGGTGAGTTTAAACTTGAGCTTCTGTTTCTTGAATGTCTTTCTGTTTATTAATCAGCTTTTTCTGGCTCTCCCAGCTGATATCCTGAGATATTCCTTCCACCTGCAAACTTCACATTGCTTATATTGTTGGTCTACCACAACTGCAACAAAGTACAGTAACAACTTGCATGTGCAGGTTGGTACCCAGCGGGGCCCAATGAAACCCCTTGGTTACACCCCACTATGAATTACAGCTCACAGGGCAAGGGGCTGGATTTTGTGTGAGAGTATCACACTCATGGCATTGCACTGTTAGCATGCCAATTTAGACTATCTGCCCTAACTAAAGAATTTGGGGGTTTTGCATTTCTTTTTCAGCTTAACTTATCTATATTTCAGTCCATCTCCTAGTATAATCCTCCAAAACAGAGGTTCAGAGGGCATTGTGAAGCTAAAGAGAAGGGGAAGAAAGTGGGAAAATAACTGCTTTCTTGGCCACTGCTACCTTGTTGGAAGGAAAGGGAGGCAGTGGGCAAACCATAAAAAGCCCTCCCAACTCTCATGGCAGGTTTTACTACCCCATCTCTGAGCACCTCATGGCTGTTCAGAAAGAAGAAAACAAAAGCCTGTGTCAGGAGAGTTCCCTGAAAGGGAATGCAACACTGAAAAATTATGTCTGATTGTGAGGCATTTTGGCACTGAAACAAGTCTGCTGGGCCAGCACATTCAGAGCACACAGCCGTTCCCACGTGTTCAGCATTACATGGGCAGCTTGCTAACTAACTTAGTCCCTAAGAGCAGGGGAACACATTAGCATATGGACTTGGCATCCAGGTTAGTCAGTGCTGACTCAAATGTCTGCACAATTAAGTAAAGCTAAGCAGGAAGCACGAGTAGCTCACAGTATTACTTCAATTTGGAGATAACAAAGACTTATTAATTAAGAACAGCAATTAATAGAGTAAAAGAGGTTATGAACTCTTTTTTTCCACTATAAAAGTCTGTATACAAGTCTACATACTGTGCTGACATTGACACTTTTCAGGAAGGCAATTCCATTTTATTAGCATACAGAAATAAGCTTCTGAAGCAGATTATGGCTTAGTAAAAGACACTGGAGTGCAGAGATGTTTCTCTCCATCACTGCTTCTCTTTCCACCACCACTGGGAGCATTATGACCCAGTCTCACAACACCTACTTCAGCCCCAAAGCTGTGACATCGTTGCCTTCTTTCTCCTCACCCTGTGCAGCTCTGGGTCACTGCTTTAGCAGCTGTGCAGCTGTTGGAAAGCACTGCAGGCTATTATTCCAGATGCAACCTGCAAGGGAGCTGACGAGAAGAGCAGCACTACTCCTCACAGGCACAGAGCAAGTCAATCTCTGAGCTCCCAAAACAACCTTTACTCACTGGTATGATTCATTTCAAATATCAATTATGTCACAATTTACAAAACAGTTACAAAACGCCCAGAATCCCTGGGGTTACTGTGACTAAGGAGCAGCCAGCAGCTGGTGGAATATAACAAGGTCGGTCAGAACCAGGTGCCCACAAGTCAAATGGAAACCTGCTGGAGATGTGGAAAACTGGTGCTTTCCTAGGCTGTGGGAACAGCCAGTGACCCGGGGATCTCAGGATGGAAGGGCTGTACATAGGAATGGTAAAAGAACCTGATGATGAGCTTTAAGAACCATCACTTGCCACACACAGTGATCTGGGACCATAGCTCTAAATTTATACAGAAAACACACCGACTCAGCTGGCAACTGCGATCGAGACATTTTAGTTGGCCAGAAACACCAGCCTTTACATGTTTAGTAGATACCAGTTGTTAATGCTCATGCTGGGAATATGCTTCCTTGTGTGTCCTTTTCTTCTCTCCCTCTGTCCTGGGTGGGAATATCTCACCTCTTTGCCCTTCACCACACACACAGGCTGTTGTTACTGAGATCTTTGTGCTGGCACTCTTTCATCAGACCAAGGAAGAACAAAGTGAGAGGACGTACAAATAGGACAGCAGTACGTATGAAGAAAAAATCTGAACAAAAAGTCAAAAAAATAAATTCATATGGATCATTCACCCCTTCACCTCTCTGGTTATTTATGCACATTTGAGACTATGTCTGAATCTGAGGACATTAGGCACACTGTCATGATGAAAGATTCTAAGAGAACATAAGAAGCTCAGCAGAAATTATGAATAAATACAATAAAACTTAGTTTTTTAAAAAGTTAAGATTTTTACCAGCCTGGGAGAAGCAGGGCGTAGGACCAGGGAGACAAAGGCAGAAAGCCTGCTTGTAAATACTTTCAATTAAAAAAATTAATTACATGGACAAAGAATTTTTTTAAATGTAGGCAGAGCTTCTGTGTGAGCCATGTAAAATAAATCCTTCATCTCCATGCAGGCTTACCTTCCTGGATCCTTGAACACCTGATGCCAACCTGTCAAGGAACACAACTTGGACTAAGATGCTATAGGACTAGGAAGATTGCAGCATTGACCACTGGCAGAACAAAAGGGATAAAAAAGTAGGAAGGAGAGGAGGACAGGACCTAGAAGGAGACGGAAGAGAAATAGATAATAATATGTGAACACTTGCGTTTCTTCAGTCACCATTTATTGATGAAGCACTATTTTCCAGAAGTTCCCCAAGCAGCTGACCTGGTGTCTCATAAATCAGGGATACAGCTTATTTCAGTCTCAGGGTTATTTGTACTAACCTGCTTGGTACATAAGAGCAGAAATCAGAGCAATTACGTTACTGCACAGAGCCCTGAGCAGGCCTTTTGTTCAAGCGTCAGTAGGAAGTCAGTGCTGAGAACCATCACCCACCCTGCCCCTGCCTGGGACTCCCACCAAGGCAGGTTTGGGCCTCCTGAAAGAGCAAATACTTGCCATAGGGGGTGGCATCCCAGGAGGGGGAGTTTCTGTGTTTGTCTAATGTCAAAGAGGGCATGAGGATGTTTGCATCCAGCAAAGTCACTCATACTTTTCACTCTGGTCCATCTAATTCAGGAGATAAGCGAGCTCCTCCAAAGAGGCATTCTGTCAGAGACCCTCATTCACTTAATAGTTACAATTTGTCACATTGCAGCCACTGTCTGCCACAGGATTTCCCATCGTGGATTAGCCCTATCTGCAACCTTTTTCACCCAAAGGCCACAGCAGATGCATCAAAATGGGGCTACAGAAAACTAATCCTCTCTTTCAGTTCCTAAGCAGTAATTAAACAGTAATAGGGTTTTGCTGTGTATCTCCACAATCTGCAATTTTGCCAACTTTCATAATTTCATTAAGACACTCCTGTTTTTTTTCCCCTTCATGCTGCAGCTCTGGGAGTTGACTTCCACTAAAACAAACTAGTACAGTTCTGGTCTCCATAGCTGCAGAAACCTGTAAACAGAGTTTTAAACAGTCTCAAAAACAACAGGCAAATAAAAAGGGGAATTTGAGTGGTTGGTTGTCTGCCTTACCAGTTTTCTAGTTCTCCCTAAGCAGATCATGAGTTTTATACAGCCTGAAGGTTTGCAAATTCAGTTTTGGCAGTACTGAACTTAAGACCACTCTAAGTCAGCATTACCTTCACTTTCATTTGCCTAGAGAGGTAGTCACATTAAGAAATATTAAATGTGTTTTAAAATATTCACCTTTTTGAGCCACATATTGGCTGCATTTTAGCCACTCTGACCTCTTTCTCCCCTAGAAATAAAGCCACGAAAGGCCAGTGATGACTGAATTCTCTCTTTATAGCATCAGCTGGTGCCAGCTGAAGTCTGTGAGAGCTGTTTGAAAGGTGTCACAGGAGAGGAACCTTATGGTGTCTGAAGTCATCTGTTTTCAAGCTGTATAAAAGTGTTTTGCACTTCACAGTCATTTCTCAATTCTTGCTCAGCTTTAATTATGCTAAATTGTGCAAATACACCAAGAACTCCCATGGTCTGTTCCTTTGTCACTCAGATTGCTATTTCGATAATGCTCTCTCTGCAATGCTGTGTAAAATCAGCAGATTAGAAAAGAGACTTTAGGATTTAAAATTTTCCTTTAATTCACATTGTACAGAAGAATCAATGCTCAGCAAAGTCCAGGTGCCTCAACAGTCCATATGCAGAGTGTGCCAGCTCGATAATGATGACTTCTTTAGTTGATATGCCATGCATATAAGGAGGAATATCATGCATAAAAGCATATTGAAAACAGAGAGGCTATAACTTTCTCATCAAAGCTCCAAGTCACTAGGATGTAACCTTGAAACACAAATCCAGGAGGTGAAAATGTAAGCTCTAACAAGCCACATCTCAGCATCTCAGAAAATAAAAAAAAAAAATTGGTAACAGACATCAGAAGAATCTGGATGACTGGACTGCAGGCTAAGGCAACCATTCTAATGCAAAATCATAAAGCAAATCTGGATACTGGTTTTAACTCTTTAAATTATTCACAGTCAGTGGGGACCTTCCAGGGTTGTGTTCCCTGTTCAGCATTTCGCTGTCTCATTGTATTGAAAAGATATTTTCCCTGACCTTTGCAAAGTTTTGTGCGCTCTCTGCTCTCTTGACAGAAAATACAGATATGTACAGCAGGTACAAAGTGAAAAAAAATCAAACACAAAGGTATTTTGTCACTTCTCTGTAAAGGATATCTCAAACATAAATTCTTAATTCTTTTTTTAAAAAAATATGTATTAAACAGCAAGTGCTTATTAATAAATTATGAGGCAACCGGATGTAGAAGTCACTTTCAATGTGTTGTTGAAGCTGTTATGTCAATGAAACAAGCAGAGTAATTTTTAGACGTTTGTTTGCATGGGGTAAACACTAAAATAAGGTCATACTAAGCAACTTTGAATTAGATGGATAGCTCCCTATTGTTCTTAAAGAACATCTGGCTGTATTTGTTCATACACACTTAAGGTGACTTTTCCTCGTTAGAAGTGATTTCCACTCCCCAGTTTCCAAACGAAATTCCAGAGAGTCCCCTATCCTATAAAATCACGAGTCATACCTAGATAGCTGAACTGAAATAAACAATGGCTTGTTAGAGCTTACATTCAGCTAGTTCAGACCTGTTCGTTCCCTGGAGCAGAGATTCTTTTGTATGCCAAATTTGAGTAAGTGGTATTTTCGGTAGAATTATACCTTCAAGATATGCAGGCATAAAGTATGCAGGATGCAAATGAAGATTACATCTTTGTACAAATTGTATTCAAGGCAGTTGTACTGTAGACTGAGATAATTCCAGCCCTTTTGTGTATTTTTTTTAATGTTATAAAATTGGGCTAAAGCCCAGTTCTCCTCCTCTAGATGAAAATTACCTAAGTTAAGCCGTGATCTGTGCCATCTCCTTGTATTTCATTTTAGCAATACAACAGAGTGTATTTCTTAAGCATAAGTTTCCTTGCCTCAGCTGCTAATATTTGTGACAAACCTATTTGTTTTGTAGATCTCAGAGGAAGAGCCCAGTGGCATCTGATCAAACTATCTCCAAACTGGACAAAAAGAACAGAGGTTGCAAGGCAGATCTCTAATTCATCACCTCACCGAGCCACACCAGGTGTGCCATACAAAGGGGGAGGAGGATTGCTCTCTTTTCCTTTTTGAAATCACACGATTAATATAAGATGGGCCAAAATAATGTTATAAAGGTACATTGTAGCATATGCTGAAATATAAATTGCAAGCTTGTAGAAGAAAATGTTGCAAAAAAATAGTCAAAATCAACTAGCTGGATTTAGAAGCAACTATACATGGTATATATCCTATCATTATACACTTAAAAAAAGATCTAAGGCAATTTGCACATCTATTTATTTTTGTCATAGCATTTTAAAATAATGCACATAATTTTAACAATGGCCTGGTATACAATATACCAAAATTTGGAAAAAAAATCCTTAAGAAATATGTTGTGATTCCTTCCTGTTTGAAAATCAAAGCCTTCATATTACCAATTCTGTTTTGAAAAATGTAAAGAAAATATATATATATTCTAAAAGGACACATAAATGTCTTGAAAAAAACTTACTTTAACATATTGTATGGGTAGGCATATAAATATGAAATTATCGAGGAACATAAGTTTCTTGGCATCTGTCACGAAGATAAAGCCAAGAAAAAAAAGGGTATTTTCTGGTAAAGAACTAAATTAATGGAATCTACCTCAAATGACTCTACTGCTTGGGTTGGTGCATTCTGAAAGTATTCACCCAAATGTTGCTGCCAGCTCCAAAGCCTCCTGCTACTCAGAACTTAAAATCTAGTTCAATGTTCTCTGTTGAATAACTGATTCATTTAAAGAAAGCAGAAAAAGTAAGAAACCGGGGAGGTTTGGTTGGTTGTTTTAGTTTTGTTTGGATGGTTTTTTTGTTGGTTTTTTTTTAATAATGAAAGGCAAAAGAAAAGTCAATGAAAAGAAAACAACTGATTTTTCAAGGGAAAAATCTTTTATCAATAAAAGTGTTCATGTCTCATGTGTCTGCCTCTCTGTGAATACAGTTTTCATGGTTTGTGTGGTCAGCTACAAAAAAGCACTCCAGCAAGTTTCTAAGAAATATAATCTGATTTTTAAATCCTGTTATTATCAAAGATCATCAAGAGATAGAGAGCTATGCATTACTTCATTCTGTTACAGTCACTTAAAGAAACATCCTTGTTGATGGAGCAAAAGGACCAAGCCAAACTGCTTTTGCTGAAGGGTTTAGCGCTGTGACTTTACTTTGATGTTAAAAAGGTGACTACATGACACAACAGCGTAACTCTGATTTCTAAGGTGCTTGCACTGCAGAATGAACCTTACGGGTAAAAATCCTGCCCCCAAGCCACTTACTTCCTTTTATATTAGTAAAGGCTGTTATTTCATCCCCTAATTGACTAGTGAAATTAAAATTATGAAAGGAAACAACTTGTTTTGGGAAGGTATGTCAAGAAGGGTGACTCTTACAGCCATTTTGAGGAAAAAAGGTCACATTTCTCTTTGAAAGGGAGTAACTAGGTCAGATTTCTAACTCAGAGAATTAGTGCATTAGTTACATATGTAAGAGCTTGCTTGTACAACTCTAAATAAAACTTGCAGTTAGTTTGCAAACACACACTCAGACTTCTGTGTATCTCTGTATTTCTGTGTACTCCCAGTACTCAGCTTTGCATGCAGAACTTCATTCCCTGTTAACACTGTCACCACCTGTGCCTTCCACCAAGCGTGGCACCCGACCAGCCCATACCTGACACATACATCTTGCTCCAGTTCCAAGGAAAGGGCAGGAAGTGCTGGGTAGGACACAAAAGGGTTCTGTAACACCTGGATTTGATTTACAGCCTCCAGAATGAAATAGTGAAATCCATCGGGAAGCAGGAGGGCTGTGCCATGCCCTCACCATGGGCTCTGAGAGATGAGCGTTGCCCAGCCTGTCACTGAGCCCCAAGGCTGTGGGCCATTCCCACACTCTACTCTCTCCCAGGGGGTCACTTGGTTGGGAAAATTTGTCACACCAAGAAACACTAGGAAAAGCACCTCCATTTTACAGCTCTCTTAGCTGTAAATCAGCTGATTTTCCTCTTTCAAGAGGAAGCTCTGTGTTTTGAGCCTGTGTAACGCAAGGAGAGGGGGTGGCCGAGAGTGCATATTACGAACACCAACACACACAGTGTCCTGCAGTCCACCCTTCAGCAGGACCACCCCAATCCCTGCCCCAGCTGTGATAAGCCAGCAAGGGCCCACAGCAGAGCAGCCAGAAAAGCAGCATTGGCACCCTGGCACACCATGGCACTGCCTGGCAGCCGGACTGGTCTGCAGAGGGAGAGTCCACCCTAAAGAGAAGCCAGGCTGCAGATGACCACTGACTGCTAGAAATACAGTCCAGCTGCATCTGACCTGCTGGAAGCAGTGTGATCTCCTGCTGTTGTCAGATCACTTGACATTGCTTACACCAAAACAACGGCTGAAGAAAACAAAATGACAAACACTGGTAATGAGCAGTTAATACAAACTCCTGGATGAAGTAGCTTTGACAGTATTTCTGCTCTTGTGGAACCTCTGCTTCACAAGTCCATCTTCCAATGCAGCTCATCAAAAGAGCACAAATCCTCAAAATTCCCTTCAGGGAAGCAAAGCTTGAAGTGAGTCAGGGAGAGAGGTTTCCTGAGGTTTCCTGGGTGAGATGATAAATCGGTACAACTTCCGCAATGCATGCCTCCCCCAGGCACACACAGAGCTGTGCACCTCAGGCTGGAGGTCAGTCAATGATTTTTGGACCATGTGCCAAAATAAACTCTCAGATTTCTTGTGGGAAAAAATCCCTGGAGGTTAAAATTCAGCAGTTTCAAGGGCTGAATCAAATAGTTTGTGTACAATCATGACAAAAAATTGATCTTAATCAAAATGAAATAATCCTCAAGAGCTTGGCATTCATTGCTAGGAAACTTCACTGCTGCTGTCTTGCAAGCTGTTAACTGGCCCTCTACAGAGATAGAGTGATCCAGCTCTCCCCAACACATCACAGGAGTGAAATGAATTCTTTTCTACAACTAGGGACTAGTAATCATTGTATTTCTAATTTGCAGAGAGATCATTACTCAGAGCTTGGCTCTGAGACACAGGCAATTTACCTTCTCTATGCTACCATGCAAATAACAAATCTACCTCTCTGCAATTTATGTTGACCCCTTCTGCTCCGTGGATGCCAGGCCCTATTATTTTATATCTTACTAAGATAGAGAGCAGAGGTTACAGAAAATATGCATTTCATATGTCATATCAGAAACTATAAAACTGTGTCATAAGCAGTTTTCTGAGTTTTCTTAGTTGAACATATTAAACACTGCTAGTTTTTAAAAGAAAACAGTTCTTTTAAAGATTATGAACAACACACTTTGAAAATAACTTCAGGACCAATAACAGAGTTAGAAATACCTTCACATTTGCTCCAAGTCATGCTGGACAAATGCACATTAGAATAGTAAAGGTTTATTCAAAATTTAGTTACTTAAACAGAAACCAATCAAAAGTATACTCCTATTTTTGCAGTTGAACCCCAGTGGAAGTCAGGAGAGGTACTGACTCCAAGACAGACCCGCTTCTGGCAACCGTCGAGCTGTCAGCAACAGTGGTAGCACTTCTGGGATAATGTGTTTAAGGAGGGAAAAAAAGTGTTATTGGGCAGAAGCAAATTACAGCCAGAGAAGAAAGAACATGTGCGAATTCTGCAGACACCAGGATCAGTGAAGAAGGAGAAGCAGGAGATGCTCCAGGCAGCGGAGCAGAGATTCCCCTGCAGCCCATGGTGCAGACCATGGTGAGGCAGTTGTGCCACTGCAGCCCATGGACATCCAGGGTGCAGCAGAGTTCCACCTGCAACCCATGGAGAACCCCATCCAGGAGCAGGTGACGCTGTGGGAAGCCCATGCTGGAGGAGGCTCCTGGCAAGACCTGTGGTCCCATGGAGTACCCACACTGGAGCAGCTCATTAAAAATTGCAGCTTGTGGGAAGGACTCACTTTGGAGAAGTTTTTGGATGGCTGCCTCCTGCTGGAGCAGGTGAAGAGTGTGAGGAGTCCTCCCCATGATGAGGAAAGAGCAACAGAGACAACATGGGATGAACTGACCAGAGCTCCCATTCCTGGTTATCCTGTGCTGCAGCTGGGGAGAAGGTAGAGAATTCAAGAGTGAAGTTCACCCCAGGAAGAAGGCAATGATGAATGAAAAATGTTTTAAAATTTGGGTGTATTTCTCATCATCCTATGCTGATCTGATTGGTAACAAATTAAACTAATTTCCCCAAGTTGCGTCTGTTTTACCCATGACTGTATTCAGTGAGTGATCTCTCCGGGCCCTTTTCTTGATCCACAAGCCTTCCATTGTATTTTCTCTAATTTCTCTCATTTCACGTTCAAACACAACATGGCAGGCTATTTCCTCATACCATTTTGTTGACCCTTAGCTAACTCCGTCCCAACAGGCCCAAGTAAGTCCTTAATGAGAGTGGACAGCTCTGCCACTCTCTCCCAGGGCCCATGCAGAGCTCTTCCCAAAACGGTGGCGTCTCAAGGGTAAGGTGCCATTTCCAGAGGGTCATCCTCAGTGCAGGATTTTATCCTGGGAATGGTAACACTTTAGAATTACAGGGTCATGTACTGCCTGCAGATACACAGCATTACTCAGAGGGAAAACAAATCAAAGCAGAGACCAGAGCCTGTACCAACTGCAAGGTCTGCTCCAGGTGCAGAACATGACCATGGCTCCCAAGTGTCACACACAGCACCCATCCTTCTGCAAACAGAACAGCAGCAACAAACACTGCCCAGCGCCAGCCCTGGCAGGGACATGGCACAGGCTGATAAGAAGCACCAACACTCTATGGAGTAAATAGATCCCTGTTTTCCCAGGGAGAGTAGATTGCAATGTGAAGAACAAACATTTCAGTGAGTCACTTCCTGTGCTAGGGACATGCAAATCTGTGGTCTAAAGGTTCGATGCTGACATAGTTTCAGGGTGTGACTTTTCTCAACAGCAAATCACAGAATGAGTTTGGAGTTCACCTAGGAGGCAAAAACTGCTGTTAAAATGCTGCTGGCTCCTCCAGGGCAGTGTAAGAACATGCTGCATCTAGAACCTGGGTTCAACAGGTGTATTTTCATGATCCTTAACTGTGATCATTAACTCATCTGATTTTCAAATCAAAGGATTGCATTTTATCTGCCACAGTTCTTTATTTTTTCCATGCCAATGACAGTAAGGTTAAATAGAGAAATTCATATATACAAAGAAAAAGAGCTTCATGTTGTTTGTTGGTTTGTATTCTCAAGGTATGATTAATGCCTCGTTTAGAAGAGTTCCAATCTGACTACCCAAAATCATGTCCAATTGGTATCTTCCCTTCTGGTGGCTGTAGTTCTTAAAAACTAAACAGCAAATAAAGAACGACTCTACAACTGACCAATTTGTTTTAAAGAAGATGATACAATCTCATGTCGAAGCATGAAACTCCTTCTAGGAGCCTCTGTACATAAATCTTTTCATCTTTACCTGAGGAACCAGCAGTAGTAGAGTGCTGGAAATGGAAATATGAAACCTTTCTTATAGAAAAAAAAAATGACTGGAATAGAATGAAACTTCAAGTTACTGCATATTAAGCTCAGGTACAATAATGCAGCAAGATATTCAAAATTTTCCTGACACATGGTATCTCCCAAATGTGAGGAGAAGTACTTTGCAGAGATTATGTATCTTCTTATTGAATTCAACTTCAGCTCCTGTGAAAAAGACAGCTAAAATGCTAACTTTAATAAACGACCACCCTGGGATGGCACATTATCTGGTGTGAAGCAGACTGACCAAGAAGTGAGACATCCCATTCCTCAAGGAACATTCTGTAGCAACTATTTTCAACTATTCACTTGTAAATACATTTTTCAGTTGTTTTCCTAAATTGCAGAAACTGTGTCATAAATGAGGGCTCCTGGTGGTCTGCTGAATCCTGTCATCTCTCTGAAGCACCAGGATCAACACATGGTCACATGGCTGTACATTTATGGCAGAAGTGGGAAAGATACATTTTCCATTTTATTTTGAGAGTATAATGTTTTATTTCCTTTCATATGCCAGTCGCATTTACCAGCTAATAAAACATCCCTTGCTTTGCCCCAAGTCACCTGCCTTCACTAAAAATGCAAGCCTGCTTTTATTTTTGCTGTGCCAAAAAAATTCCTATTGCTTCCTGACATGAGGTCATTCCAGGCAAATACTGGTACGTCATCTCCCTTCCCTCCTGTCACCTGCAGAGTCATACTCAGGATTCTGCACACAGGCACTGATAGGGAATAGTATGTAACACATCTGTCATATTCTTTGTGAATATGGCAGACCTTTTCAGGCAGGGGAAAGCAATTCATTTCAACAGCAAAGAGCTTGTCCAAACATCCTAAATACTATTTCTTTCTCAGCAAAACATATTTTAAAAAAATCTATGAATGAAAGTATTTCAAATTAATTACTCTAGTGTACTGTTTTCAATGTTCACAAACTGCAAGCTCTAAATAATTAACAGGCATTTTATCAGCAGTTTCATTTCGTTTTAATGAAGATGTATATCCCACCAGGACAACAAAATCACCGACATTCACTGAGACAGTGACTACAATTTCCTATATTAACCCTACAGGGAAGAAGGTATTCAGCATTAAACAGCCCTGTCATTTCTTTCTCTAGAGAAGTACCTTTCTAGATGTGTTGCCAATAGCAAGGAAAACTGTTTTACAAAAAGATTTACACTGTCAAGAAATTAAGCCAAAAGTGAAGTAGCACTGTCTGTGCTAATAAGAAATGGATTTACAAAAAAGTGCTAACAAGCCACAATTCAAGCCACAATTCAGAGGCTTTCTAAAAGCTTGGGATATTAAGACATTGCAAAAGACATGCCAGTGCTGGCATGGGGCTGGTTTCAAAGCCTATATGTTTAGCAGGTGCATTTTCCCAGCCTTTTAACACTTGCTTTAAAATCTAACTCTCCAAAATAGCCATTGGGCCCCATATGCTCCATGGGGAGTGGGAAAAGGAAAGTGCAGAGTGGGAACCCAAAACCTCCCAACTTCATCCAAAATGTAGTAGGAGGCCTCAACATATCACAGACAAAAGCCCATTTATATGGATATCCCTCCTCTGAAAGACATGTAGATATTTCCCAATTCAGCCAAGAAATCAGTGTGGAAACTCATTCTTTCCTATCTGACCAGCTACAGACACATCTCACATCACCCTCAAATGCCCACAGCTGAGCAGGAGAGTGTTCTGGCTCCTGAACTTCAGTTCAATTAGCACTTTCCCTTACTGAGATACAGAATATTTGTAACATTTACACAGTGGAGAAATGCTCCAAAATTACATCCACAGAATGTGGGTTTGGCTAAATAAGATAATTTCTCACCCTATTTATTTCTCTTAGATATGCAGCCAAACTGGGCTTTAAAAACACATTATAGCATTTCTTCCATATTAATTTGGGAAACAGAAATAGTCCCTAAAAGTAAAAAGCACTTATAAGAACCATTAGAAAGTCATAAGCTAACACTTTTCAGAAAAAGTAACCACAAGTTTGTATTTTTAAAACAGACCTTGTTTAGTAACAGGAAGCATACATGATGGAGGCAAGTGTGGGGAGTCTCTTGGAGCCTTTCTCTCAAAGAAAAAAGAAAACCTCTGGACCACAGGAAATAACAAAAGTTTCAGAAAATCCCATTGGTATGAGAGAAAACACTTCAAATAAATAAGCCCACAAAACAATGTCAAAGGACAGCAGATGTTCTTCCCCCCCACTAGCTTGTCCGAAGACTCACACACTCCCTAGGAGAAGTTCTTTATTTGTATTGATTAGAGTGGGTATTCAGATCCAGACTCATACAAATGGAGAAACTGAGACAAATAGGTGCATAGGGAAGGACAGGCTGTCCCTGTCATCTGCTTGCTAAAATACACCCATTCTCTCTGAATACACAAAGATAATGGAAAAATACAGACCTTTGAATATACTTTTTTCCTCTGACTTTAGTATCTTTATAATGTAAAACAGAGCCTGCAAAAAAAAAAAACCAAAAAAAAAACCAAAAAAAAACAAAAAAANATGTTCTTCCCCCCCACTAGCTTGTCCGAAGACTCACACACTCCCTAGGAGAAGTTCTTTATTTGTATTGATTAGAGTGGGTATTCAGATCCAGACTCATACAAATGGAGAAACTGAGACAAATAGGTGCATAAGGAAGGACAGGCTGTCCCTGTCCTCTGCTTGCTAAAAAACACCCATTCTCTCTGAATATACAAAGATAATGGAAATCAGCAATTCAAATTCATCTTATGGTCAACCATTCTNGGAAGTCTTAAACTTAGGCTGGAAACTACTTTGGGAATAAATTTTTTCTTTTGCTGCATTGTGATATGTGACTGACATAGCAGTGCCTTGGCTGAAATGCTGCCAAAATAAAATACAATCATCACCGTAACTCCTTCCATTATAAGTAAATTCTGAAATTAAATCAGCAATTCAGATTCATCTTATGGTCAACCATTCTTATGTAGGAGGTTTTCCCCCAGCCATCTCCATCAGGCCGTTATTTCTGTATATTTCTGTTAAATAAAAGTGACAACAACAATATGGGCCCAGATGTGGCCATGAGAAAATAAAACAACATGTGGGTATCAAAATCCAAAAGCAAAACCCCAGAGCTTTATCTCAAATCTGTAAGCAGCTAAAATGCCAGGCATTAGCCTAAGAATTGGTAATTTTATTCACAGACTCACTAGATAAAAGCCATCAATAAGGCTGGGAACAAAGATCAAAGCCCAGCCCACACCATTAAGCAAAAAAAAAAAAAAATACAACAACCTAGCTATGATTAGGACTATGTTCCTTATTTCTTCCACAAGCCATACAGCTTCATCAGGAGTGATGAACATTCCATGATGGTTCCAAGCAAAGACTAAACCAGGTGACTGAAGACCTCCTCTAAGTTTAGGAACTATGGATTTGAATCTTCTTAACCAAACCTGAGTGTAGAACACGTTTCTTGCACAACTACTGCAAACCATGTAGAAAAACAAGCATGGAGATCATACCCCCACCGATACCTGAAAGAACAGGAGCAGTTCTGTGACTTGGGTAGTTGGGTACTGAGCTCATGTGTCAGTCTCAGGGCTGGGGATGCTCTGTAAAAAGCTTTGCACACAAGTACCAAAATTGCAAAATTTAAATTGCTGCATAAGTACCAAAATTTAAATTGTCACACAGCATCTCCAGTGCCTTAACCTTTGCAAATCAGTTCTGTAGCCCACAGAGCCTCCCACAGCTCTTCGATTTTTCACCTAAGCAACAGAAAGGACTGTTTTTTCTTGCTGCTCTCATGCTGCTATTCTCCCATGTACATTCCTGCACCTGCAAGCCCTCTAACGGCAGGTTCTCTGGAACCTGGAGACGTTCCCACTGTCATAAGATCTACCCCTTCTTTATTCCCCTTTTCTCCTCCTTGCTTGCAGCCTTTGGCTTACATTAGGGGGCCCAGTAATAGCCTGAACACAATTTACCAACAAAGCAGCATGCAGCAGCTGCCTCAGATCAGTCTTTTCTAATCAGCACCACTGCATTCATCATAAGCATGCAAAACCTAACAGGGAGTTTGAGTCAGTTCAGGTGAAACCCACACTTACTAGGGGAAAGATAAAAGGGGTTCCACCTGCTGAACTGGATCCAAGTGAGTCCAACTATCTGAAGAAATTTCTGAATTACAAGGGGGGGATTTGTTAATTCACTGAAATTACCTGTGCCTGCAATTTCTCCTCTGCATTAATATTAATTCATAATCATGATCACCAATCAGAGCAACTAAAATGGGTTGTAGCTTGAACTCTAATTGAATTAGTAGAGAAAAACTGACTTGCAAACTACATTTTTCTCATAACTTCAAATAGCAATTAAAATTTTGTTGTGAGAAATCTAACACCCAAACTATTGTACAAACCATAGCCTCAGAGGCTGAACAATTCATTAGCCGAACACAGCAGAAAAATTAAATAGCAAAATACTTCACTGTCACGAACAATTCTGTAACTTCCTTCAGTTTCATTAAAAGCAAAACTTCTGAAAGCCAAGAAATGCACTGTGTTAAGACACCATGCAATCCTTCCACAAAACTGTTAACTAAATATGAATTTTCAGACTGGCACAGAAACCATGCTTAATCATTACAAAATAGTTTCTTGATAAAGGCATCCAAAATAATTCTGCAGTTGAAAGATTTGACAGAGCGAAACCACAGTACTTAATTAAAAGGGGGAAAAAAAGGTAAAAAGGAGTAAAAATAAAAGAACATTTGAAAGCAAATTTCATCCTTCAACTAACCCAAGAAATAATGAGAAAGAAACAAAAGGGAAGACAAACAACCATCTATCTGTATGTTGATTGTTCACCCAGTCTTAACACGACCTGGGTGTCAGACACATTCAAAAACTTTTTAACAGAATGAAAATTTCAAATACTGATATTCAGATTGTATCACTGTGTTTTGCTAAAAACCAGTCAGAAATCTTAGTTTTTCCACTGACATATAAGATTATACTATGTCAAAACAATCACAGGATTATTTACAGACATGTATATCAACAATTATGATACATACAGCAAAGTGAATGAATATGTAGAGATAAAACTTAATTTTAAAAAATGTTATCAATCAAGTATAAAAGAGCAAAACACAAAGCCTGCTTTAATTTTTCCAAAATATATCAGACAAATGAAAGGAAGCGAGTATTTTGTCAGTTCTACAGACCACAATAATACACTACTGAAAAAGTGGACCACTGATAAAATCTCATGGGGGAGGGTGCAGGGAAGGAGGTTCAGAGATTGACTTGAAGCAAAAAAATCAAAAGTTTCAGACTATACAATTTACATATTTACAAAATCATACAAGCTTGAAATTCAACTCATCACCTGTGTCTAGATTTTTCATGTAAACTCTGGGTACCTATTATTTAAATATTCCTAATGTAAATGTATACCAAGCTTTTATGTTGCATCACTTCAGTAGGAAAAAACAACTACATCCAAAATTTTGACTAAGTACTTGGAATACAGGGAAAACTTTGGTTCCTCAGAGCTCAATAGCAGAACCCCCTAGTATGGTTAAATTCACTTTATGGTAGGGTTACTATGTATATTTAAGATACCCACACTTGACTGTGTAGATGGAAAAGCCTAAATGTCAACTCAAACATCTAATTGTAAATGAAAATTCATTCCCTGAATGTATAATCTTTTACTTCCACACACCAACCCAAAAATAAAGATAACAGGCAAATAAAAAACAAACCAGAAGGCCATGTAGTTTGAAGACCAAATATTTCTTTACTTCAAAAGTATACCTTTATATTCAAAATCCAAGTTGCTGCACTGTAGTAGGAATATGCAATCATAAATGTAATTTATCTTAATCATTGCATTCCCTGGCAAACTGAGCTCAGGGAAAACATCTGGTTTTCAGTGAAGACCTCAGTTACCTTGTCCTCTGTCTGGGTTCATTATAATGCAAAACAGTCGAGAAATAAGCCTCAGGGTCATGTAATCCATTCTCCACTAAACTGTGAATTGCCTCACGATCGAACTTCATCCAATAATGAATGAATTTGCTCATCATCCATCACAAGAACTCTTCAGAGCATATGTGGAATTCTAAAATTTCCTTTTAAGATGAACACAGAAAAGTACAGGAGCTGCACAACTGATTTTGTTTCTTAAAATCTTGAAGAACAAGGTCAGTTTGATAGTTAACCATGTAAAAAGCTGAACCAAAATAGACAGAAATTATAAAATTGAAAACTTAATTTTTTCACCAGGATTGATGCCTTGGCATACCTCTAATCATTCTCCTTGCATGGAGAGGCTGTTTTTCATTCTTGACCTTAAAATAGGACACACGGGAAAAATGTACTTCATCCGTTCTTGCTTGATGGTGCTACAATTCAGTAGTTAAATATTGTCTGCCATCATTTGCATACTTGAATCCATTTGGACATGGCCAAACAATGACTTTAAAAACAGTAATTATCACAATCAAACTTAACCTCTGGTAAATGAATTCCTAAAGAAGTTCTTAGAGCTAGCATATGGCCTCCCCATAATTTGGTAGCAGTACTCTTCTGAATTGGCTGCATCAAAGATCACTTTTTTAATAAGTTTCAGTGGTAAATGCTTCAAGCAGGAGGTACTGGTAGTCTTCTTACTATTTCCATAGCTGTCTTTAGATAGGCTTTAGCCTGCAAAAACAGAAACATATACTGAGCACCTTCCATCTTCTATAAAAAGGCGTATTTCACAATTAATTAGGTATTTGTTCTTTCACATACATAAAGAAAACCAAGGATGTTTAAATAAGTGGGTTCAATTTAGCCTGTATTCAGGAAAAATGATGCATTAATAGAGAGAATAAGGACAAGCATTATATAAAATATTGGTGGGGAGGGAGTTTGTAAAATTTAACTTGGGTATTATTCTGAGAATAGAACTTCAGTGTACAATTTAACAGCAAACAGAGTCTATAGTGTTCTGAAAGAGAAGTGATGTAGAGGACATAGACTCTTTAGTCCCACAGGTACTATTAATTATAAACCTCCCCTATCCTGACAACCAAGATGCACCGTGCACAGGATAGAGAATCAGAGAAAATAACATTCAAAAAACTTTTTTTAGAGACAATTAATTCATTACAGGTTAGACTATCGCAATGGAGTTTCCTATTCAGACATTTAAAAATAAAGTATTTTCAAAAAAGCCATCTTTCCAAAAGACTGTAGTGGGTATTGAAGAGAACTAATTCTGCAACACTATGAGTCCACACAGTTAAATCTCTTTCACACCAATCTGTGGCATCTGGTCAGACACCTTGAGCTGAAGGGCACAACAGCACAGAACTGCAGGACTGTGGAGAGCAATCCAAGTAAGCAGACTTACATTAAAACCTCTAAAAACGACGACACAGCTAGGACCATGATCAGTCCAACATTCAAGTATTAACAAATTTAATGTCAAGGGACATATATAAAAACACAGCATAAAGTCTAACGCAGAACAAACCACAAAATTAAACCAAATTATTCCTATACGAAGCTCAACAACTTGTAGTCAAAATAGAACATCTTTTAAAAATCTCAAATACTGGTATAACAATTACTAGTTAAAACAGTATCTTTGCGTGTATGTATATACACATTGCACATTATTCCAGAGGTTGATTACTTCCACTGTGGAAAATGCACACCTTATCTATAATTTGAATTTATCATACTTCCATTTCCAGCTGCTGCATCATGATCTGTGTCTGTCTAGCACACTAGTCCTCTAACTGAGCTTGCTCCTCTGCTCCTACTCTGTTAGATGGTAACCCATCTACTTCATCTTCTCCAGCAAGTCTGCACACAGAGCCACACTGACAACCTTCCCTGTTTTCCCCAAACACATCCCCACAATACTCCCTACCACGCTGATCTTCCCTGCCTCCTTTAGGATGGCTCTAACCACAAATTAGACCTTGCATGCCTGATGAGCCTTTAAAATAGCAAACAAACTGACACATGCCAGAGGCCAGAGCTTGAGGGGCAGGAAGAAAAGGTCTGTCTGTCACACCAGGGCCACCAGCACCCACTGTCACTAGTCTGAACGAGCTGTCAGCATTTTGTAGGGGCACATAACTGCTCACATGTCTCCTCTTTTATAGGGATTGCACCTGGCTTGTAGAATTTTCTTTTCTGGCACTACAACCCTCAACACCTCATAGTCTTAATGCTCACATCCCCTTAAAGCTAAAGCCAAACAATTTTCTGGGTTTGTAAGGAATGCACCAAGGTAGAATTGTTTTCATGGAAGACTTTGTGGCAAGAATGATGGAATGAACTATAGATCTTAATTCACAATCACAAATTTCAAACTTCTGTGGTTACAGTTGCAGTCAGTTGGGTAACAGCCTGTGGGCAACACTCACCTCACTCAGCTCTTAACTCCCTGGGTGGGCCAGCTACTCCCCAGCCAACCACTCACCTACACGAGATAATGGACAAATTCGAAATAAGGTGATTGACTGCAGTCAAGCTGCCTTTGCAGGTTAGTATTTGACTAATCGGTGTAGGGCGCTCCAGGTGGGAATTCTGAACTATCTTGAACAGCCCCGCAGGCAGCTCCCACTTTGCACTGATCAATTCATGCGTTCCAATGAGTCAATTAACAACCTGCATACAAAATCTGGCCCCTTCTAAAGACTGGCCAGGCTGTTTGCGTGCTCCAGAGTCGACCAAATTGTACACAGAATTAGAAATCCATTGTAAACAGACTCGATTGCTCGTATAAGTGTTATCCTATGTCAAGGTCCCAATAAATTCAAGATACTTTGCCCACAAAACGCTGTTAATGAGTGTCTGAGCAACACTTCCCCAATTACACTGACTCTCGTTTGCCAAGCAGCTGATCTGCCACTTTGCAACAGGAGGTTGCTGGTGCAGCTCTTCGCAACCAGGATGCCAGCATTACCTAGACATAGTGTTCTCAGCAAATAGTCTTGCCTGCTAGGCTTTGGGATTTTTGTTTTCCTGGACCACTACTTAGTCTGTTGAACAGACCAGTATCTCATACATGTCCTTACAGAACTCTACCAGAAACCTGGCTTTGCCAAAAAAATATTTTGAGCCTTGGTTTCCTAACTTTGAACAAATCATCATTAGCTATAAGCAATGACCTCTTTATCAATCAACATACCTGAAAGGTCTAAATGGAATCTTGGTGGCTTTCAACATGCATTACATAAAAACAACCCTATGTGTATTGAATGATTTCTCCTACTAATTATCTTTTCAGTGTGGCATCTGTAGACTAAGAGCACAGCTCAGTTCAGCTGTTAAATCCACCATTTCTAAGCAAAAGAACTTGGGTTGCAACTGAAAATGGACAGGGTTTACTATTTCCTTTCTGAGTGGAAAACCAGTGGAGAAAAAGTAAAGGATGAGCTCTTATTCATCACTTGTAACCATTTTCATTTTAATAGGGCAAAAGCAAACTTCTCAGGTCAGTTATTCCCTTTATGTTTGAAAGCTCTAAAGGAATGGTTTATAGACTTTCTAAAAACCATTTTTTTTGCTGATGGACAAGTTTCTATTTATTAACAATGTATCAGTTCTTCCCCCCACTTCATGAGGATGAAGAAGTCCACAGGAAGACAGAATGCCCTAAAACTAGACCAAACTTGCTTATTATGAGCACTGCCTTGATGGGGTCTGAGACCAGCACTGGGAAGGGCAGAGGTAGAGCTGGAAGCTGACGTTCGCAGAGTGAAAAAAAAAGCCAGGAAACAGCCACATGAGACGCTGCTCACCTCTCAAACACTGGTACAAACAGGGCCAGACCTCAGGGGCACAGCTGATGATGAAGTGGCTGATGACAGCATAGATGGTGGAGTATTATTCCATAGACATGTAATGAAGTTCACCAGGAAATGCAGTGAGAAGTCTGACTTGACCTAAATTGTCAGAACATCCTGATTCATTACTCTGTAATGAATCTGTATTATCATGGGCTAATAGATGTGGGGTAGATTTAAACTGCAAGACTTTTTACTAGCCGATCCAATTAAGCCCTACAGTAATCCTAAGGAAACATAGCCTTTCAGTTATGGCATTTCATTCTCCCTGAAAATCTTACCTGTGAGGGAAGTATGCATCATTGCCAAGATTACTGCAGACTGTACAGGTCATGGCTGACTCTGCCCTGCTCCCATGGACTGGATTGGTTTGGCCTGACCTGCTGGTTTGCTCTCCACTGGAGTGCAGATCTTAGCCTGCCAACAGCTCACCACAGTGGCTACCAGTACCTGGTGCAATGGCCACACAAACACAGAACCCAACTTATCAACAAAGTCAAAGCAGATAGGAGCTGATATGACATTTTCCGTCACCCAAACCACTGCATACAAACAACTTCAGACCAGCAAATCAGAAAACATACACTGATCCGATCACTGAGTTGTAGACCTCATATACCACAGGATATAAATCCCATTACTGACATGGTATCTAATGTCTATTTGTGATTACAAAATCCTGAGACTATTAAGTGCTTTATCCAGACCTGCAATCCAAAGGAGAATCTGTGCAAGTCCTGACTGTCTGGAATATCAAATGCTGTGGATGCTACTATACCTATAAAGAAGAAAAAGGAATTTACATCTGCTCAACTGACCTGTTAGGGCTTGTACTTTATGAATTGCTGAAGGCAAGTGGCAACCATGAGCAACTAATCAAATAGTGACTATCACAAGGACAAATACTAGATCTAGCTACCATCTACAGGAAAATACTCACAGCCAGCCAGTCATTGATAACTTTTGTTCTTAGCACTCTCTGAGTAACCATGTTCCATTTTCCAGTTCAATTAGGTTTTTAAATAGCTTAAATTTCCACAGAAATTACTTCTACACAGCTCCAGCCTTACATGACTGAAGCTGTCCTCCAATGTTTGTATTTTACTGTGGTCAACTCAGAAGGCACTGAAAGCATGATGACAAACACAGTTTTAAATGAGCCCACTTCAGATAAAAGTTTCATGTCACTCAGAAAACTTCCTGATTGCTACAAGAGGTCCAGAGCCTTTCCCACTCTATCTTCCTCTGGGCAGGTCTACCATAAGATTCTTCTTTGCATGTACTGGAAACTCTTGCCAAAATACAATGAAGTCTCAGGTCAGAAAAGGAAACTTAATGAGACAATAAAAGTCAATTCATACATTATAACATGAAATGGAGGAGATGGGTAAGTAAGTTGGATTTATGAAACTAAAACCTCAAAAAAATCTTTAGAGCACATGGGAAATTTCCTATTAATCCTGTGTATCGGGAGTTTTAACAGCCAAGCCATTCTCAGACAGAGCCCCAGCTGGGTAATACTGCTATCCCAAGGTGCCATTACAGACATCTAAAGAGACCTCCTGCCCAAAAAACATGGGTAAGTAGAACAGTGCAAATCAAATGCAGTACAGTAACATCCTTCAAACAGGCTATCCTACCACTTGGCATTTTCTTCAGCAGACAGAAGCATAAATGAGGTCTGATGATGCATTGTACTATCTACACCCTGAATGAAGGATTTGAACCTACACATATCAAACGTTACTGTGATCGTTCAAAGGGAGCCTTGATGATAAGGCATATTATAAATCATATCATGCAGCCTCCTTTGGGGTTTGCTTTTCTTTTAAAAATATCACACCCTGGATTGACCGCTCATTAAATGAAATTATTGATGACAGCTAAACCACCGAACAGGATTCTATGATTATTTGCTACCGGTACTTCAATTTCTCTCCAGCTACTTCTTGCAATCTTTAAAAGGCTGTATGTTTTTATCCTACTTATATATCACCCTTTCAGAAGAATTCTACAGAAAAAGTGTTTCTGAATACAAATTTCAGTTGCCTCTTTGGCTAGCACCACAGTAATGTTTGTAACATTCTGATGTAATTGAAAAGGGATTATTAAACAGACATTTTGCCCTGTTTCATCAGACTGCTGATGTCTTGTGTCCCTGCTTTCCACCTGACTGGGCTTTTTCTCTTCCCTTATAGATCAGTGTGCAACTGATTGGACTCAAAATCCTTCACCTACATATATGGGATGTGAATGGACACACTGGTACAGCAGATGTATTTACGCTTGTTTGAGCTGCTTCTTTGGCCTTAAGACAGGTGGGAGTTTGTTGCTCAACAGCCACAGACAGCCTGTCTGTTCTACCAAGGTATTAATAAACCTATCGTGCCATCAAGGCTGTGGCATACTCAAAAGTTTCTAGCAGGAATTCCTCACAAGATAACCCCCAGCTGCTCCACAACTCCCTGGGCTTTACACTCACAGATGGAAGAGCTCTTAGGTACCTCTACTTATCTTTCTCCCAGTGTGATGGAGAGTTCACTGGGCATTTAAACAACTCATTTGGTGGAAGAATAACTCCACTGCAATTAGTCATGTTCTATATCTCTTGCTGTGCTTCTAGTCTTCTTATCTGCAAGCTTCAGGAAGCCTCTTCCAAACACCTGTTTGCTGTTGGCTCCTTTCCCATGGTCCATAGGAAGCTCCAGTACATCTGACTATAATCAATTTCCCCTGGTTTTAGTGATTCCTCCTTTGTTTTCCCTACTCTACCTTTTCCCCTACTGTTTTTCCCCTATTCTACCACTTTAGCAGCATTCCTGATTTTCCTGTACTAGCTTTTGCTGTCCAGTATTCCTTTCATACATTTGAAAAAGAAAAAAAATGGAGACCTAGTCAGCTAATCCACCTCCACAGTGTGATGGAGGGGAAAAATGCTCAATTAATCTCCAGAAGGGTCTCACTCCAGAAGGTAAGTCCTCACTGTTGACTTAACTAAGTAATCATTAGCTTCTTGTAGAAGATCTTGGGTCACTCCCAGCTGCTGCATGAGGCTGACATGCGAGTACAGCAATATTCCATTTCTACAGCACATAACAAAGTTTTGTCAATGAGAAGTATTAAGAAAAAGCCACAACTTAAACAACTAAGCTGACAGGAACACTAACGTAGACAATGTTATACCATGAGCAAAATCATTTTACCAGCACTATTTATTTCTCCCTGGGGACTGACTCAAGCTTTACCAGAAGAAAACTCCAGCTATCAAACCTTCATATCCTTTAGCTATTGTCAGTCCTTTCCATAAGCAGATTAGTCTTGTGTATTCTGTGCCTTCCCTGAGGAAGAACTTTTTTAAGTTCACATATGCACCATTCTACAAGTAATTTTCTTTTTCAGTTGTTAGTAATTTCCTTGTCATTTGTGAAAAGAAAACCCCGTTTTCACCAACTTCATCTAAGCTTCAAAATAATAAATTTAGACAAGTTTGCTTAGACATTTTGAAATTCTAGTGTAAAGTCGAAACTATACTTTTATATATCTGCAAAGCAAGATGAACCCCATGGCAGATATGTAAGCAAAAATGTATTAACTGACATATTTTAGAAACACCCTTTTATTCTAGTCTTGACGGAGCTTAGAAGGTGTGACAGCATGCTGGGTTTCTAAGAAGTTAATCACCATACCTATTTCCTATTGTTTGAATCAGTTAGGTATTATTTCAGGTCTATGATTCTGTATTTGATTTTAAGTGTGTTCCAACAAAATCAGCATAAAATTTTATGTGAAAATCCCCATCACATTTAAGGGACAAGACCAGAGCTTATTTCAGCAGACATTGTTCTCTATCTGAAAAGTTTTGATTGTTGCTGCCTGAATAGCCACAATTTCAGTTTATTTGAGAAACATGATGATGACTGTCATGTATTAAAGATTAGAATCTGACCTTATATGACCTCTCCCACCATCAGTTATGTGCTAAGAATTTAATTTTTCTTTGAAAATGTAAGAGAACAACAATATTTTTTCTGTCTTTAAAATGAGAAGCAAACTAGGGATAAAAGGAAATTCTTTTCCATTCTGTAGAGATTAGTGACCTTTTAAAAAATACATTCTCAGAGGACAGTGATTATCTCAGACACAATGGCAGAGAAGGATATTAGGAGTTCTCCCCAGAGTCACACATATTTGTCAATCTTTATTCCTCCACATATTTAACTTAATTGCCACAAATGGTGATTATAAACCATCCTTTTGTTATCAATAACATAGTTCAAGGAGGAACAGATGGCAACACAACAGACTTTGTTGTCTTTTTTATTTTCAGAACGCTCTCTTACATGACTGAATTCTTAGATCAATAGTCCAGCAGGCTACAGACTCTTGGTTATTACAGATTTCAGACACTGAGAGCTGTGAACCTCCCATCTTAGTTTCCCAGCTGTTTTATTTCAAATGTGACCAAAGCCATGCATCCATTCAAATCCTCATGTTGGTGACCAAACTTCCCAGACCAAAACTACCATGTGGATCGTAGGGATTCCTTTTTGAATGGACCTGGACTCAAGATTATTCCATAGCATTATTCCATAGCCTTAAACATCCCCAAACCTAGCAAAAATATGGCATTCAATTAGAAGTTAACACACCATAGTACTGCTGTTTCTCTTTCAAAACTACCATTTTAAGACTGTCACTGTTCTTCCAGAATTCCGTTCAGTATGTTAATAACACTGGATTAACAATGTTAATCCCCTCCTCCCTTTTTTTTCCTTCTAAAATACTGGGAATGAAAAAAAGCATTTCCGAATGTGCCCAGCAATCATGATACTAAAAAAGCTACCAATATTCGAATGTTCCATAGGTGCAGTCTACCTTATCTTGAATTGATTCTACCATCTGTTATCAGCATTCATCACTTTTTTCACTATACGTCCTTACATCTAAGCAGCAGTCAAAAGAGGGGCTGCATTATGCCGTATATTGTGCACTACATCCTGCCCTACAGAGCCTGGCAGACAAACTCTAGCAGCTAAGAAGGACAATACTCCAGAGGAAAATTTTACTCTATCAGCATTAACACAATTCTGTATGCACAACTACTTTTCTTTACACACTTGAGTATTTGACTTCCACCACCTCACCAACTCATATTTCCCGCTGAAAATAAAATGTTATGGTAAATGCACTGAAAAATCTGTTTCCTCTTTGGTGCAAATTGCTCCACTTCCTGCTGAAAACAACCCAGGGACAGAGAATATGAAGTATTGTCCCAAACACCTTTGGATAGGACCCTTTGACAGTTTCCAGGCTCAGCTACCAAAGGTTCAACTGACAGTTTTAGAGGACCTACATTAGCTGCAAGGTCTCACGAGGCTTGACACTGACCTTTCCTCCCCTTAGTATGCCAGGACCTGGATCACATCTTCTCTCTTCTGAATGATCCAGCCTAATTAAACAAAACCAAACCCACAGAAGCAGAACAGATGACCAGCACTCCAAAATTAAGAGCCTGAGTTCCTTACTGATACTACCTTCTTTTACTTTATGTCCTTGATTTCCATTCAGATACACATTTCTTTTCAAACAGCAATAACAAGCAGCACTCTCTACTCACTTTCAGAGGAGAGCTTTCTGTTGTTTTAAGTGCAATGCATCAAACTTACAGCATCACTTTGAGGCTGAGAGATCACAACAGGCTGTCCTGAATCACACGTCTCCCGTATATTAACATGCAGTGGAATGTCTCCTGCATCAAAAACAGCAAGATACACATATGTGAAGACCTAACATTTCTTAAATGATTCTTTAAAATAACCCTAAAGTAACTGAAATCAAATTCCAATTTGAATTGCTTAATCTTCAGAAATCAACATTTAAAATGAAAATTGACTGCAGTACAGTTTCCTTATATCCATAATGAATAATGCCAAATGCATTTTGGATTTTTCATTCTCTGAATAGAAAAGACCATGCTTTAGTCATGTATTAGATACGGTAGAGCTTTTTGCCTCAAACACACAGGAAAACACAGGCTGAGACACAAATTATTTTGGGTACATTAAATAAATTGGCTGAATGTTAGGCAATTGCTCATCATGCAACTTACTGTTCAGCCTATTTGCTCACTGTATATTCTTTTCAGTGCGTTTTAAGATTTGAATCACTGTTCAAAGACTTCTTTGAATACTTAATTTACAAATAATAACATTTGTTATTGTCCTTATTAGGCCTTGGATCCAAGCCAAAGGTGGACAACTATTCAGTTCGTTCTTCTTTCCACCTTCTTATATAAAGAAGGTTCTTCTGCTTTTATAATGAACAGGGAACTGTCAGAGAGGAAAGGAACTTCTAAAGGAGAATCAATTAGCAGCCCTATTTCATTCTGAAACATACTTTCTGAAACACAGATTTCAGCGCTACAAAAAACTTGGAGATTCCTCTGTTTAGGTCACTGGTACATAAATAATTTTGAAGTGAACTGAAGACCAACTTTCTTTTAATGGAAAACACAGCTACATTTAAATTTACATCATGGATGAATGCAGACAGAACAGCCTACCTTAGTTCAGTCCTGAAATATCAGAAACTGTATCAGTTGAATTCATACTTTAGCACTTTATTTAACTCAAACCAAGGCCAGTGTAAATTACCAAGATTCAATGTATTCAGAAAAAGAAACATTAAAAAAACTGCCTGAAAATTGACAAAGTTTAAGAGAGAAAAAAACAGAATCCAAAGAAAGCAATAATACAAACAAACAAAACCAAACAAATAGCAAACCCAAAAGCTGTGGCTCCATGATTAGTGTGCTGAATCTTTGAAAAACTTTATCATTTATGATAATTACAGTCCACTTTCTTCAAATTTAAGTTTTTCTTATCTATTTCAGTCATGAATAAATTTAGGCAAAAAAGTCTGTTCATGTATTCATTTTTTAAAAAATCAGGGAGTCCTCTGAAAGTTTTTTTAACCATAAACATTCTTAATGGAATAACAGTAACTTTGTAAATCTCCCTGACATTCACTTCCTACCTTTACTTTATGTAGAGACTAATCTTCGCCTTTTTCCTAAGGATGTTTTGTTAATGAAAAAATACTTCTTCACTATCAGCTTAATAACAATCTCAGATAATAAAAAAATGGCAGCCTCTCTCTTTTCCTCCTCAGATTTACAAAGATATGCTGGTACTACAGAAGAATAACAGGACTTGCATGAACAGAAATGCAGTCAGAAGATAAAGAAAAATGTATTCTTAATTTAAAAAAAAAATCAAAATTCTATTATATAAGCAGAAGACATCACAACCATTGCACAGCTGTTTGGGTGATAGGGGTTTGAGGAAGATAAAACTTTTGCATTACTCTTCACTATGCAAAGTGATGGGAACTTGTCATTGCACATTTTTCTGATATTAACAACTACTGCTGACTGCAAAGAAAGAGAATCATTTAAATTTATTGTAGGAAGCAAAACCAAAAAATTTTAAAAACAAAGTCATTGCTACTGGTCAGAAACCAGAGTGAATTAAAAAAGTTCAGAATTGCAAAGGTCAGAATGGAAGGTACAGAAATTATTATCTCAGTATCATCAAGTATCATCAGTGGTACAGCTTTCTGGTCATGGTTACAGCCACCAAACTCGGGAATAAAAATTTCAGAGACTGGGAGAGAAAAATCAGCAGTACAAAGTCTCTCACAAACCTCTGTTGCACTTTTCTTTTGAGAACAGTAAAAAAACAAAGACAATCAGAAGTACATGAAATAATGAACTGCAGTTGAAAGTGTCCTGGCAACTGCTAATTGTCTTCTTCATAAACAAAAATAAGGTATTCAGTAATATTAATGACAGCCAACTCCAAGCAAGTGGAAAGAAAATACTTTTAAATCCTGCACACTGTTTACTTGAAGAATTTGTCAGATGCTACCTTGTCAGGTTTCAAAGGAAGACTAGGTGCTTATCTAAACAAACAGAACAGCCATTGGTGGTGGAAAATACAGGCAAAACAAATTCAGAATTACTCATTTTAAATACATGTATTTTACAGATATATACGCAAAAATATGCCCTCAAGGTTTTGGGGCAGAATTCAAGTAATACTGAGATAAAACTTCCATTTGGGATGGATTAATGTAAAATCTGTGAGCAGTAATTCTTACAATACCATATGGTATTCTTATATAATGGTCGTCCCTGGAAGGAGGAGCGTACTAATCAGATCAAGCACTGTAAATCTAAATTTAACCCTTGGGGCATTATTCTTAATCTTAGTCTAGTTCTACATTGACAGTTTGAAGATAAACTTCACTCTGCTTTATTTCACAAATCTCATGTATCCTCTGCGACATCTGTACATCTCTCACATCACTCCTAATTAAATACAATCACGATCAGTTCTGCATACCTAGGAAATAACAAAAACCACCTACGGGACCAATGGCATGGTACATCATTTGTGCCTGTGTATCTAAATTCACGTTTGATTCAACCGCTTGCAGAGCATTTTCATCCATCCACATAACCCAGGGCTGCAGAAGTCCCCTTAGGCTCTGATCACAACTCATTATATATTCAGAAAACTAAAAGATAGCCCAAAAGCATGTCTTTAATTATGTGTTGCCTTGCTATCTTATGTCTGTGTCAGACCTTCATGTTTCTGTGTTGATCTTTTTAAGTGAGCTTCCTGGTTCTTTTTAATGAATTAGGTATGGAAAATCATTGAGATAATTACAGTAATACAGGGAAACACATCATTAGCACATGTAATTACTGCATTTACCAACTTAATTACGCTGTGTTATATTCTTTACTTACAGCACAGGTTGAACCATGCCTTTTTAAAACCGTAATGTATATTTTAAAGATCTATGCATAGTTTAGCCTACAGGCATGTCAGATAGCTTAATCATAGCTAATCACAGAATGGCTTCTGTTGGAAGGGACCTTAAACATCACCTGGTTCCAACCCCCCTGCTGTGGACAGGGACACCTTCGAGTAGACCAGGTGGCTCAGAGCCCCATCCACTCTGCCCTTGAACATTTTCAGGCATAGAGCACCCCCAACTCTGAGCACCCTGTGCAAGTCTCTCACCACTCTCACAGAAAGAATTTCTGCCTAATATCTAATCTAAATCTACCCTCCTTCAGTTTAAAATAATTCTCCATTGTCCTATCATTGTCTGCCTTTGCAAAGACTCTCCAGCTTTCTTGTAAGCCCCCTTTAGGTATCAGAGGACTGCTATAAGGTCTCCACCAAGTCAATATGTAACAATTCATTTCATTCAAATGAAATAAATTAGAAAACATTTATTGATGTTACTGGACAGAGTTTAGTCTGTCCTAAGACTAAATAGAATTCTTGGTTATTTGTAAAAAATGCTGTATAACAAATAACATAATGAATTTCAGGTAAAACAGCACATTGCTATCAAAACAATTTATGTTCTGGACTGTTTGCAAATACCAAGAGATTTAAGATGCAAATCAAGAAATTTCATATCCAGTCAACATCACCATTACAACACTGACAAGGAACAGAGCACACTACTTATTAGTTCTATTACACCTGAACACTGTCTGAATATAGAGTAATCTAGGATTATGCAGTTCCATAGTTCAGTTAATGCTTCATGCACACCATTTAATTTTTCTTCAAAAATAAAAACCATTTCCATATTCTTACCCAAAATATCCAATCCAAGGGTTCTTGCTAGACCTCTTACACCATCAGCTCCAAAAATATGTGTCTCATGCTTACATTTGGGACATTGGAAAACACTCATATTTTGAATCAGTCCTAAAACCTGTTAAAGTAAAGCAAAGGAAAGGATGTTCAAATCTAGCATTCAAGCATTGGTATTTCCATTATTAATCTCGGACAATAAATAATAGATTATTGACTAAGAATCAACACAGAGTAGTTATTTAAAATAGGACTCAGACTCATTAACATCATTATCAGCTCTTATTGGCCATCTCAGTGGCACCATCGTCTGTGCATTATTTCAATTTTTTCACATTTATACCTCTCAGAGATTAGCAGCCTTATTTGTAACAAAAAGTATCTCTTGCACAATCCTAACTTGCCAAGAACTCTCCCAGTATTTCATCTTCAAAATCTCAATACTGGAAGTATTTTCATGCTGTGTTTTACGGTTTTGTACTTCACAGTTTCAGGAAAGACAAAATAAAAACATACCATTACAAGAAATTACACAATCAGACACGCTTTTAAGGTATTTTTATAAGTTATCCTGTAGGGAAATGTTTTCAAAAAGAACCAGATTTGCTATTCTTCTGAAGAACAGAAACACATTTTAAAGATCAAACAAAAGGAATAATTATGTGAAACTAAGTGACAAAATCCACAGCATAAAAATCTGATAGGCACATCCTGGGTACCTTTCTGTTGATGCCAGTTTTCAACATCATCCTTACAAAATATGTCAAATAAAAATCTGCCAAGTCATTCACACAAAAAATCTTCTTTCATAATGTGAAATAATGCTAATGATAGCATTGATCTCATTTTATTCATATAGTAAACAAAACTCTTCATTGAGGCAGAGCAAAATTTCCAGAAGTGATGAAAACGGTGCTCAAACACTACAGGGTGAAAGCTTCTATACACCTGCTAATGAACAGAACACCTGCTACAAGAGATTCCATGTTACAATATTTCCCTTTCAGATTTATATGTTACCTAGGTATGTCACACAAACTATAGCTGAGTTTTAAAAATTACTATGCAATTTATATTGTCATATACTTTGCAGAATTTTGTAATTCTATGTTTCCCTGAGCCTTCTAAGTTTTGTGCTTGAACAAGGTGCTCTAGCTACTAGAGAAGAAATATATCCACTATGCTAATGAAGCATATCTAAGAGGAAACACCAGTATTCAATGCAACCAACAAATATAAAGTTATTTATTAGAAGTGAATGTACAACTTCTGGCACTGAACTTGAAAATAAAAAAGTATGTTGTTTACAATATCCTAATAAAAGTTTCCTTAGCTGTAAGCTGAAAATTATCAAAAAATGTTTTTCCTTACCACCACAAAGGATATTTGCTACATCTTCCTCTACTTACGTAAAGGTCTCAGAGGGTTTAAAGCAAGGAACGTTTTAAGAAATAATAACATTAAAAAGATTTACTTACTTCTGATTTAACACCTCAAACTGACTTTCCCCCTTTTCTACTCTCTCCCAGGGACTGCCAGAACACATTTTTATTTACTGGCACGATATTACAGGTAATTTTATCATCCAGTTCTTAAATGAGGAGAGACATGAAATATTACAAGTCCAAGGGTAAAAGGTGCAGGGATGGTAAAAAGGGAACTCTACAGCCACAGCCTTCTACAGATGACCTCTAAGCAGACAGTCATCCTGCTCTCCCTAAAGTCAAGTCATGGAGTTTTGACTGTGTTGGTAAACTGGAGGACACTGGAATGAGTATTAATTGAAAAAAAAAACCAAAAAAAAAAAAAAAAAACCAACTATTTTCACCAGGATATAGGGAGGCCATTTCTAATAGTAGAGAGGCAAAAAAAAGTAATCTGAATTTTACACTTTAATTAATTTTCAGGTATCTTGGGGTTTGAACTTTCTTTTCTCCTCAAAGTACTCATACAACAATTACGGTTCAGCAAATTTAGAATCAAAGAAAAAGTTACGTTGTCTACTATTGTTTTGTGAGTAGTTAAAGGTTATTACAGCTGTTTTGTTAATACTTTAATAACCTAAGAAGTCCTTCTGCCAATGCAAAAACAAATGCTAAGATACAGTTATATCTCCAATGCTGTATCATTTTTAGAGGCATTATTCAGTGTCCTTTTTGTTTCCATTTAAACAAATCTTACTGAAAGTAAATAACATTTCAGCATTACTCAATAATTTTAATTTTTCAGTGTTGGTCCTGTTTGTCAGCCAATGAATGATGCATATTTAATAATATGTAATTTATTCTTCAGGAATATTAAGATGCCACTTAAAAATACTAAGTAAAATATAGAATATTTGCAAACACACAACTTTACTGCTCAAGTCTATTTTTACCATGCACATTTCTGCACATATATTTAAAGAAAGGAGCTCCTTATGACCTTCAGAGCTTTAAAATCTACAAAGCAATAGGTCTTGCTAATGAAGTCAGTAATAACTCTCATTTCCCTATGCAAATAATACACTTGTAATCGCTTCGAAGCAGCTGTTACTGTCTACACAAACTACCCCATAAGTGTGAGTGCATTCTATTCTAGTCCTTAGTGAGCCTGGCAATCTTGGCTCAGGAATGACATGAAAACACAACACAGGAGCTGTGTACAATACACAATATGGTAGCAGCATGGACCTGTAGTCCATTTAGTCTAATTGTTACTTTAAAGGGTGAAGAGGCATCTGGCAAGAAATAACAAGAAGTCAAAACCCTTTCATTATGAATTATCTGCACACTGTCACATCAAGAAACATTCAGTTTCTGAATGTTTACGTATTTCTTGTGCTCAACTAACCTTTTGGTTACACAATAAATCATGCCTAAATCCAAACATACAACCTTCTAAGTTAAAGAAAATAGAGTGATAAAATGAAAGCTTTCTGTATTTACACTAGGAAACAATTCTTGAAAAACCCACTTAAATCATTCACTGTACTTAAGGACAGGTGGTGCTGAGGTCTGACTTCAATCTGATGGGGACTGAATTGACCAGGGTTCCAGTTCTTCAGTCTGCCATCAACTTCCTACATGACCATCAGTCAGTCACTTCACATTGTAGTGCTTCAAGTAAACATGCACAATATTTCTGCCTTCCTACCTTTCATCTTATAATGCGCAATTTTTGCCTCTAGTATCTGCTCCCAACATGAAGCCATATTCCTGGCTGATTACTCTGGATGCTTCAGAAACACCAGCAAGAACATAGCCAAATAAGCAATTTCAATACAACTCAGAAGGAAATACATAGCTGAGTTTATCTAAGCAGTTTTTTGAAATCTGTGAAATCGAAAACATAACCTTGCAATTCATGGAGACTTCCAGAAAAGCTGCAGATTTAACTAAAACCCAGTCTTTTCTTTCAAAGATACAATTGATAAGATAAACTATAATGAACTGAACTCAGCCTCAGCAGGTGGAAATAGGCAATATTTTTTCCTAAATACTCAAAATTATTCACCTTGAGTCACCCTCAGGAATGTAAGACAACATTGGGCGAACTCACATAATAGACAAGAATCTTGAAACTTGCTGTGATAGGAGTCAGCATCACTTCACACACTCCCTCCTCCCTGTAAGTGTAGGTGTGCTGCACTCCACTGCACAAGCGATGTCACTCCTCTTTTAATGACTATATCATATGACTGAAAATATGAATTTTGCCCTGTAATCCTGGTTTTAATGATAACTCTCCTTGCCAGATTTTCATTAGTTCCTTCAGTCATTCTATTTCAATTTCAATAAAGGACAAACAAACAACATTAACAATTGTGACTTTACTGCAGTAATATTACATTTGCCATCTGAGTCTTTGACAACTAATAACAGTGGGTGGAATATGTAGGCCTGTATGCACGTGGGAGATTCTGCAGATCATTAAATATGAGAAAGCATACTCAAGAGTTCAGCAACCTATAGACTCTCTACTTCTTTGAAAAGTTAGCTCTTTGCAAGCACTTTCTGAAAGACTGAAGATTTTAGAGGTTAAAAATTTAAAGATCAGTTAATTATGTAATCAGGATATGTAATTTTAACACAGACCCACAGATTCCACCTCTTTGACATAAACCTCAGGTCTGAAGTTGTCCATCAAAAGTTATGTCCCTACTTTCTTTAGATCCTCATAGTTAGTTGACATTTAGAAATGTAGTGCACAGACAGCAGTTGCTTTACAACTGAAATAAATTACTCATGTACATACAGGGCAGAATAAAGTGAAGCAGGGTAGAATAAAATGAAGCAGGGTAGAATAAAATGAAGCAGCATCATGAAAAAGGTAAGACCTGATAACTGGTTCAAGGGCATTCAGACTCAACATGTGGTGTAACAGCTTTATTGTGACTTTTCATTTGATTTAACAAGATCTGATAATTCCAATGAACCAAAATAGATCATACTTAATATCTTATCTTTCAGTAGTCATGTTACTATTAGCCAAGCCTATCTTAGAATGCATGGTTTTCTTAGCAGCAATTCTCTTCAAAGGACATAGAAAAAAATGGTCTTAGAAAGAAATCTTGGTCATTTCTCACTAAAACAAAAGGAAAATTCAGTGAAGTACTAACTTGAACACAATTTAAATTGAAGAAAATAATTTTACATCATTTGAGCAAACCCAAACATAAAATCAAAACAAAATGCTCTGTACATTATTATTCTTGTTTTCCCTCTGGCAGCAAATTATAAATGCTACAATACTTTCATTTTGACCCAAATATGCTTAAAGAATAGTTAGTAATAAGGAATTAATCAAAGTATTTCTTTTGTTAAGCTATTCTGTAAATTTAAAATACGGGAAAGCATTCACTTCAAATTTCTTATGCGTTTTTTTTAATTAACAAAGCATTAGCTATGAAAGAAATTTCCTTTCTTACGGAAGAGTGACAGTAATCTTCAAACAAGTAAGCAAAAAAAAAATCTTTTTTTCCTTACAGTTTATGATAAGGAAGCATTTCAATTTATATTTTCTAATCAACTGCCCATTTCAAAGTAAAAATGAATCTCTACATAAACCTACTCTAGAGTATAACATTCAGTTACTTAGCAACTTGTAGCACACAGAGAAAATATCAAGTCAAGGATGTAAGCCTGTTTAATATTTTCTCCTAATTGCAGATATTCTTTAATTTTACATTTCTCAAACAATTAAGCTAAGATATGAGCTACTGACCTCATGAAATACAATAATTAGACAGCCTTCTACTTCTCATGATAGTTACGGAGCCCTTCAAATGGCAAAATAACTAGATATATGCATATTTCCACAAAAATTTGAGTTTGCTTCTTAAAAAATACCAATAAATTATTTCTCTACATTTCACAAAATTTTAGATTTTAAGCCCAACACAGACAATGCTGAAGAGGACATATAATGAGGACAAACAGCATAACTGAAAGGCACACATTACTTCCTAAGATATTCTGTTTCGCAATCTGATCCACTCCACATGATTAAACAGATTTAAAAGAAATCAATCATTATTATGACCTCAGCCTCAGAAAATTCTCTCCTTTCTGTTAAAGCAAGTTTCTGATACAGACAAAACGTGGATTCTAAGCCTTTTAACAAGAATTTATTAAATTTAAGTGATTTCTGAATGTTCACCTATTGCTGCATATGGAAATTTTTTTACGATTTGGAAAAAAAAAATCTACAGGTATTTTTCACGTAGAGACTTACAGGTACATGGACTTTTCTAAACATTTCAGCTCCTTTGTGTGCATCCAATAACGCCACGTCTTGTGGAGTGGAGACAATCACAGCCCCTGGGAAAAGAAAATATGAAACCCCATTAAAATGCATATTATTAATTATACCACCAAATATTTTGATTACTTAGTACATGCTACTAAATTCAAAGTAATCACACATTTATATGCTTTTAAGGAAGAAAATTATCCCATGTTGTTTATTATACAATGATCAAAACAACTGTGCTTTGCATGACAAAACAACAAAGTGATAAAAATATTTTAGATGCCTTCATCATAACTTTTTGTACATATTTTCTATATATTTCATTTATACTTTCTAAATGAGAAAAATTATCTAGTGTCATATGACCATGGATAGAAGACAATGGTCCACATGCTGACAGATAGCAGAGGTGCTACTCTGGGAATATCTACACAGTAACAGTCCCATGCCATAATTATATTTGAAAGCTTTTAATTTAACAATAAGCCTTGTTTTAAAATCAGGAGGCACCTGCTAGTAATCAGACTGTTGTTTTCTGGACCTGCTAGGCTTTCTCAAACCATGTCACACTAGACACACAAGTGCATTTGTATGAATGATACCACAAAGGAAGAGGCCAACTCCTGCACGCTTGCACAAGGTTTGAATGTAGTGTAGCGTTGCTCACTGCTCAGACATGACTCCAGGTCACCTGATAATTAGTATTCCCAAGAGTCATTAAGCATATAAAACAGCTAGAGATCTTTGTCAAAGTTAGACTCTAAAGGCAAGTACGCCTACAGATAATACAATAACCCTATACTGTATTACCGTATTACTTCTTGATTAATACAGCATACAGAACCAATACAGACATCTGAATATTCTACATCAATTCACAGAGCATCTTTTTCCAAATGCTATGGGGTTTCAAATATGATTTCCTCAAAACTTGCAACAAAAAACTCTTGGTGCTCATCCCTATTTTGGAAAAATGTAATGTACAAGGGAGCATTATTGGTCAGTTGATTAGCTTTGGTTTCACACTGACCATCTAGCGTCAAATGTCTGTTACAAAAAGATTTCTGTAGAGTCACATTTTGCCAACCACGCACAAGAAATTTGTGTCAAACTTCACACTAACAGCAGTTACAACAGACAACTCTAGATGCTTGGGACAGTTTCATACTTGGCCTGCAGTTCCCAGTCCTCCGTGCACATGGCAAAGGAAGAGGTGGGTAGATTTCCAGAGGCACACACCCCTGGCATCACTGGCAGGGACCGGAGCACCAGAAGCCCTGGCATTCTGAGAGCACTCCTGGCTCTGGCAGCCCTGGGACAGGAGCCCTGCCCCTTGCACCACCCGCCTACTGCCGGTGGGCTCTTGCCTGCTGACAGCCAGCCGTTTCCAAACACCGCCTTCAATGTTTTCAACCATCATTCTTAACCTCTAATTTGTGAAAGAAAAATACAATCTGGCACCTCACTCCTGAAAAGCTGCCAATCTCTGCCTTACACAGTATTATACACAAGTCCAAAAACTGAACAGCGCATGTAATGTACCAAGCAAATGCAATTTCCCTATTGTTTGCTAAAACTCTGACATCCAAATAATTAGCTGACATTCCCAAGCCAACCTGTTTCCAATGGCATCACAAAGAATAATGTGTAACCCTTTCAGTTACATTGAAGTCACCTTAGCTCCTCACTTCACCAAATGCAGGGTTACACTTTACAGGCAGCATTGAAATGTAAGGTTAATTCCCCAAAATGAATGCACCATTCTACAAGTAAACAATCTAGACTCAGTGTCTTGAGTTTTCTGCATATTTGTAAAACAAAGATCTTTCAACACTTGGGAAAAAATGCTTATTACTGCTTTCTTTCCAAACAAAACTGGAAATATGTGCCTTGTGTGTATATGCTCATGTTAGTTGCTTCACACTTTTATTCACATGCTTCTCTCTGAAGATGCTGGCTCAGCATTCCCTGGATCTTCAAACAGAAGCTAATATGCAGTCAACAAGACTGATGTCTACATTTTCTGGTTCACTATTAATTGTTTTAAGAATCTGGAAATTGGCATGGCTTGAGGGACGAAGACTGAAACGACAAAAACACTCACTAGAACCACAAGCAGCTTAACAGAGAGATATTTTTGACTAACAAATTCTCATTCAAAGGCAAAAAGCAAAAATGCCAAAAAGACCCAATCACACATTACAGAATTTGGGCTGCCACAAACATCAACTGTCTGTACAAAAAACCTCTGGCTTCTGAAGTATATGAGTTCAAATCATGCTCGTGGACAATTTGCATGGCTTCTTCCACAGAATGAAAGCCAACATGCTCAAGAAGCTGCACTTGAAGGTGTTATAGAGGTTTCTCTCCTATTCTCCTTTTTACTCTGAGCTGGTTACAGGAAAAATTTATTCACAGCCAGCTCGTACTGACTTATACCAACGCCCTATAAAATAAGTATCTCCTCTTTTTTCTTCGGTACAACTACTAGTCCAGCAAACCCAACCTGAAGTTCAAGAATTCAAATTATTTGCAGCATAATTTCCTTTACTAGCAAACGAATATGGCAAATGAGACTTTTCACAGTGCTCCCCTCCCTGAATAAGTTTGCATACGTTTAATTCGGAAAGCGATTCAAATGAAAAGCAAGAAAGAATGCAGCCTACACTTTCCTTGCTATCATGACTCTACACAGTTAACAGGAATATCAAACAGGAAAGAGTTATTTTGATCAATAAAGTAATGAAATATGACCGAATTCATTCACGCAGTATGCCTCTTGAAGCAATACGTGCAATGTTTACACAAGAGTCTGAATGAGGCAAACTAAGGCTGACAAACTGAACTGAGAAGCTGCAGAAACTATAATGCCATCACATTACACATTGAAACATACAAATTCTGCATTTGCAACTGCGTGCAGAAAAATAGTTTCTGTGCCTTAAGCATACTAAGGATATCTAGAGTAGAAATCTAAGTAGAGTATACTTATGTTTAACTGACTAATCTACTTGTTCAGGCATTCCTTTTATTTTTTAAATATCAATGTATTTCAGTTGACAAAAAGCTGATGTATGTTCATTGAACCATACAGGATCTGTTATGGGTCAGGTTGGAATCCCCCTGCTTAAGCAGCGTCCCTTAGAGCATGTTAGTATGGATTCTGTCCAGATGATTTTTGAGTATCTTTGGTGATGGAGACTCCACAACCTGCACATTAAACAAGTTCTTGCTCATGTTCAGGTAGAATTTCCTGTACATCAGTTTCTGCCCATTGCCTTTCTTCCTACTGCTCAGCACCACCAAGAAAAGTATAGCTACTTCTTCCTAACACACTCTATTCAGATACCGATCTACACTGATAAGATCCCCTCTCAGTCTTTTCTTCTCCAGGCTAAACAGCGCCAGCTTCCCCTAACTGACATGCTGCCATCTCCTATTCTTCACAGCCCTTTCCTGGTCTGCCTACAGGAGCTCCACGACTCTTTTGTACTGAGGGATCCAGAACTGGACTCCAGGTGAGACTGTATGAGTAAAAGCTATCTTAATTGTATTTTTAATCCTTAGGACACATTATATATAGAGATAGAACTCCCTGTAACACTGATGCTTGCCTTTCTTTTTCAACCCCAGGTTCTTAACTCTCAGCAAAAGAAAGGTTTGCCTGCACAGCACACTGGTACGCACCCTTCTAGGGGACTGGTGTTCAGGAAATTGCAAGTGCTGAAAAGCCTTTAATTTCTGTGTTAAGAAAATATCACTTATATTCACTACATCATTAAGGTTTGCATTAGATGCTCTGAGATACAAAGCATTAGGTGAAATCTTACCAAACCTTAGCTATAATCAATTTGTACCTGAGCAAAAAAACCACGGAGGTCTAAAATGCAGCCAATCAGCAGGAATGTAGAAGGTCTACCTTAGGATGAAAAGGATCGCCCTAATATATATTCTCATTTCCCTCCTCACAGACAGATTTCAGAATCAGGCTACATGCCCCTCATCCAAGACAGATGATTAAGGATCCCACCACACACAAGTATTAGACCATGTCTTATATCATCCTCTTAAACAAACAGTGTCACCTCAAAAGCTGTGAAGTATAACTGACCAGGGAGACTGACAAGAGTTCTGGAGGATAGAGACAGAATCTGCTGACTGACAGGCACTGAATGCTCTTGGTGAGGAGCCACATTCAGGCTTCAGTACAGCTGTAGAAGGCCTGATCTGACCACACCACTCATGCACTTTTGGAGCTTTTGCTACCCTCTCCACTGCATTAATTTCAAACTTCTAGGTGAGATTTTCCAGTTACAAATAGCTTGGTTAACCTGAATGCTCTCTACCGAGCATCTCTTCAGAGCCCCTCTGATCTTCTGTTAAAATGCTTGTCACTTCATAGATAAAATGTGCCCACAATTACAGACACAGTTTGCACTTGAAGATGCAGAAAAAGGCCTTGCAAAAACAAAGACTTCTGTATTTGCTGTAATTTCAATTAGCACTGATTAGAGATAAATGAACATTAGAAAATGGCTCATCTCCTTGAACAAATCTTATAAAGAAGTTCCTTTAGCTTTTGAGTGTGGCATCTTGTTACAATCAGCAAATGAGAAGAAACACAAATGTGTGTGATTTTCCATGACAGGATCCTCACTTCAAACTCCTAATAACTGTTCCAAAAGCTGGATCCTGGCTGTATCACACCTCCTGACTGCTTTCTACCTTCTTAGTGGAGTCACTGAACAACCATTTAGACATGCAATGCTTCCAACAGCCATACATCCTTTTCTGCTCTAGAACTAGCAGGTAGTTGGAGACCAGGACACTACTGACTTGCCCACATGAAAAGAGAACAGAAATCTTAGAGCAAGATTCTTCC
Organism: Grantiella picta; assembly: GCA_013397955.1. Lineage (NCBI taxonomy): Eukaryota > Metazoa > Chordata > Aves > Passeriformes > Meliphagidae > Grantiella > Grantiella picta. The sequence continues at coordinate 759,870 of VZRM01004557.1, forward strand.
TTCTGCTCAGTGGAACGGTCAGTGAAATCACTGAGCAGAGGAATACCACAAGCTGGATAAAGCTGTCACCCTAAAGCTAAACTGCCCTCACCTAAACTGATCAGTAAGTATTAAAACACCCATTTCACACCAGATCACATGGAGAAAGATGTGGGAAGACAACTCTCACTGTGGTAAAATGTTTGGTTGTGGGCATGACAAACTGAATACACAGGCCACACTAATGCAATTTACAATCAAATTTGTATTTAGTAAAGTGAAAACACTGAAAACATTCATAATAACATCTGTAAACAAGCACTATCTTCAAAGTACAGACATAAAACAAAAAACTACCCCCTCACAGACACTGCCACTTTGCACTCTTCCTTAGCTATCTGAATTAGCATTTTTCTTCTCCACTCTATTCCACCTCCTGCTTTCAAGGGCATTTGCCAATCATGTTCAAATTATTATGAGAATTGCACTAGGCAAGAGAAAAGTCAAAATAGTCGGTCTGACAAATGAATATGATTTTTTTTTTTAAATGCGAGGTCCTAATCCAAAGAGGAGAATTGGGTAAAAGAGTAATTCTACTGCAGAAAAAATGACAACAGTGAGATTACTTCAATCAGCTTCCTCAAACCATTTTATTCTTTACCTTTTTCTCCTGGAGGTAGGGATGGCAAGGAGCAGATTTGAACATTTACTTTTTTCAGAAGAAAAAGCTTGAGGAGAAAATGCAGTGCCATTATTCAAATGAATTTCTCTCACCTTTAGCAATTGCCAGCTGAACACTAGGCTAGTTTGTTCTTCCTATTCAGAATAATTGGTCTAAAAACAAACAAGGCAACTGCAGTTAATCTAGTACTTAACATACACTTAGCCACTGTTGCCAGACCTCAAAGAGCCCAGTTTGCAAAGCCCCTATACTTCACAATTTTTTGCAATACCTGGAAACTATTTTTCAGAAATCATAAAATTTAAGGAACTTGCACTGAAAATACTATCACTTCAGCTTCAACAGGCAATGTCTGTTAAATCAATCTCCATGAGCCAAGAATGAAATTTAAATTTATATTGAAAGTGTGTGTGATATTAATGTGTAAACTCATACTGTATTTTGGTCTCCAAATTAAATTTACAGAGTCTACTGAGTCTGACAGTTCATAATGAAGCACCAGGAGTGTCCAAAGCTAAGATAACCCTGACAATAATTTGCATTTGTCAACTACATTTCTTTTGACAACAGAAGCAAACTATTTCAGCATGCAAATTATATTTGGATGAATACTGTTTTAAAATCCCCACTGGTGAGACTAAGGGGTTTTTTTTTTGTTTTTCAATCTACCCTAAACCTACATGCCTTTCCTTTCCTGCAGCTATTTAAAACATCAAAATACAGCATGAAAGAAGGAGTAAATCTACATCAAAATCTGATATTAAAACTATCTGCCATTCAAAATTAGATCAGTAAAGTAAAATTTACTATTGCCCAAATGGCTCCCATAAAACAGCTTCAAAAATTTACGGCAGAAACTGATTATGTACCTTCAACACAGAAGAAGAAAGTAAGCTCAGAAATTGAGAAAAACATTATCTATTACCATTAAACTAAAAGGAAAGATCAGATGTCTGGCAACTGTGGTTTGCACAGAATTAAGAGCTGTGCAATGAGGGGCAAACAAACACTTATACAAAGAGCAATGACAGAATACAGATACACTTCTAATCTCAAACTGTATGCTACACACAATTTGTAATGTAGCACTGAGCTTTTTTTATCATTTCTTTTCAGCAAAGACGAGAGAACAGCACCGTACCTATTCAGCTTTCTATTTCAGATAACTTAAAAAGTCAACTTTATACAAGTCAAAATTCTTTTTTATACTAAATCATGCAAAATTTTATAAAACATCAACAGTATCTTTTAAAAGCTGGTTTGAAATTCTCCATTTACTGTTTTTAATGTTCATTTCTGAAGAGACAATCTACTCATCACCTGGAACTCCCTGTTCTTGTACATTACAAGATCTGGTTCTGCTCAGTCCCACACACTGCTATAAAATAGCTGCACACAAAGCTACACCCTGGTCTGTGTGACGCTGACATAAATATGAATAAATAATTTGGTTTGTGAGTTTGGTGTGTCACATTACATAAAGAATTTAAAAATGCTAAATGTCTTCAAGCTGGTGGCATCCATCTATTTTTTCCAGTTCAACATACATTGAATAGACATAACACTTTTAATGTTTAATCAGTAGAGACAAAAAAGTGCTTTTTGGTTTTATTTAAAACAATCTATCAAAATACTGCTGCCAAAAGAAATACTATCAATTACAATTCTTTTAAAAGTCATATTTGAACTAACAAAAATTCCTTTAAGAAATATTTCAGCCTTATTTGAAAAAGGCATTCAGGAGATAAGTAAGATGTAGATATTGCTGAAAAATGCAAACATTCAGAAAAAACACACCGTTTATAGGATATAGCAACAAAAAAAGGTAGGAACTCTGTGTTATGTTGACTTTATATTTGAGAGGTGGTGAAAGTAATTTCCTGTATGACTAGCAATGGCAATGCTTCTGCTTTTACAGAACTTGAGAGAAACAAAATAGTATTCACATTGCTTTCACTTTACTTATCTTGACTAACTGTATTTCTAATTTTTATTAACAACCTTTTTAGAGCTTATTATCGTAAAATTATAACAATATGTGCTTCGTATGGGAAAAAGAAAGTTACTTTGTAAAGGTGGAGAAAATTGAGAGCAATGGAATAAAACCTGAAGCCTTTTACCTTTAGGTCACCTCTAAAAACCCAGTTCAATACTCATTACTGTAATTATTAAAAGATTGCTCAGCAAAATGTGAAATTATTTGTTAGTCTCAGCCAGCTTCCCACTGGGCAGAGATATACTTTTAATGGTCTTCACTGCTACAGCATCTCAATATCCAAAGAAAAGGGTGATACGACAAACTTTAGCAAATGAAACAATTCCAGTATTAACCTGGAGCTGGTTCTGCCAATTGAGACAGTGTCAGTCTCTAGAGCTGTCAAGCTGTCACACTTCACTAACACTGACTCCCTTGAACGTTAATAAGGAGAGGGCAGCAGACAGCTAATTTAATGGTCAGCTCCCACAATGCAGCTTCCCCACGAGGCAGAAACACTCGTGCAGGGCTCTGAGATCACCTCTCAAACAGAGATGCTCTTGCTGCTGCCCACACAGCCCTCACACTCCAAAGGGAGAAAATAATAAGCTTCTCTCACAGTCTTTAGGGAGGCTAAGCATCCATCTCCAATAGTATTTATTAATTTTTCTTACGACTCCTTCGGCTAAACGATCAAAACCCACAGATTTCTCAATTTAGCAACTAGGAAAAGCAAATGAACCATAAGCCTTATTTTTCATAGTATCATTAGTTCACACTGTATCTTGATGGCAAACATCAAAACATCATCTGAAACCCCGTTTTAAAAATGTTTTAAAAGCTGGAAAATGTGTAAGGATGTTTCTAACTTTTCCAAGCATGCATGATCTATACAAGATAAAGAACCCACTTCTGGAGCTTTTGCTCATGCAAAAGATGGAACAGAAGACAGAAATAGAAGTAAGGAAGTAGAACTCAACACAAATTAACTAACAATGGACATGAACAAAGCTATTTTCTCCAGCTTGACCCTGGATTTCTATTTGGAAAACAAACTTGCATCTGAAGGAAGCAGTGGTTATTTATACAGAAATATGCATCACATTTTCAAAGCTATCATAACATTCTTCATACTAGTTTGCTGAAGAATGACTGCAACATGAGTAAAGTTACAGATGATTAAAGAACAATATGCTAAATAAGATGTGTCTCCTTGTAAGGTGACTAAGACTAATAAAAACAAAATCAAAAGCCACAGCAGTTTCCTTTCCCACCTTCTTTGAAAGAAGGAAAAGCACCCACACAAAATTTTTGCTCCAGCCAAGGTTGTGTGGGGCTGATAGTCTCTTTAATGACTACTGGAATTACAGGACATATCTTGTTTTTCTTTTACACCTATTAGGTATTCCTCTAGTCTCCTTTTGACTCAAGAAAGCTATGGGACCTGTGATGCAGGAAAAGAAAACAGTCTTGTAAAATGAAAACACAATACCATTTCACACATCCTATCAGTGTCTCTTATACGCTCAGATGTTGCAAACCTGCAGTTCTTCGTGCCCCATCTGCCCAAACCCACCACAAATAAAACATCTTTACCAGTGCTCTTTCTCACACAGAAAATTCTGTAAGTGGCTGGCAATAATAGGTGTGTGGGTTTTGTGAATTTATTTGGAGGCAATATATTCTGCTCTGTCTATCCCGAGGAAGCCACAGATTAATAATGAAGGAACCATAATGCAAATACTGTATCTCACATATGCATGCATGCAAATCAAAGAACAACTTTCATGCAAATTAGATAATGCACTTCTAAATTTACTAAACTAAGATATATATGGTGTCTCTGAGGAAAAACAGAGGAATTATTCCACTAATACCATGACTGTTCAAGGCATCTTCAAAGGATAAAGAAAGAAAAAACAAGAAAACTGGAGAGGGAACAGAGTCGCACAACACCAAATACTTTCTGTAACAGAGTAAAAGACAACCCAGGGCTTAGAAAATAGGAATTGCAAATGAAGATGGAGTCCGCAAACTAACAGAATTCTGTGGACTGCTCCAAAGATATGATCATCAAGATCTGTACCACTCTCTTCCACACCCTTGAAAGGAACAAAGTTGAAGAAAATAAAAGCATGCTAAGCAATGCTGTGGACTCTTTGAGAAAAGAGACGGAAAGCAAGTAATGAGCAAAAGAAGAAAGCACAATTCAAGCTGTAATACACAAAAATAAGTCCTTCCAATGAAGGCGAAAAATAGCCACAATAAACAAGAGAGAAAATTCTTCCTAAATCAGAAATTCATAAAGCCAGTAAAAACACAGGGAATTACACATCTTATCCCTCCTTGTCTGCTTTGTTTGTCTTCATCAAAAGCGAAATACATTTATTTTTTTTTAATTTCAAGATTCAACTTCAGCATGGTCAACAAAACCAGCTAATGGACAAGACAAATGTAAAGTGATGCTATCACTCCTAATTTTATTAAGATAGGATTGACAAAAAATAAGCTTCACTGAGCAACTGCAGAAACAATGGAAAGCTATTTCAGAATTCAAATAAAAATGCTGTCTTCAGTTAGGAAGTTGTAAAAGTATACACTTGTATAAATAAATAAAATTTTAAAAACCCTAAAAACTATGCTAGAAACCTATAGGGAAGAGTTTGTAGAGGGACATGTGCAAGAATATCTCTCCTTTTATGGCACATCAGGAAAGCCTTAATTGCTTGTTTTCGTATTAAACCTGCTCCCCTTTTCTTCTTTTAAATCAACATCTTGTCTACTTTGACTTGCCTCATAACCTGATTTAACAGGTATGAATACCACAGGTTTCCAACAGCCAAATGGAAAACTAATGAAAAAACTGAATAAAAATTATTTACTGAATAAAAATTACTTAGTCTTAATTCTTTACTTTGTTACATCTACACAACCATGAGGACATTGCTGTAGTTGGCAAGAAAATCCAGCTTTTTTTAAAACTTGTTTTGTTTTTTTTTAACACTTACTGCATACTATGAAGATGTTAAGCATTATGAAAACAAAAATAAATTAAGGTTTCCGTTTACTTATGTAGTTTATCAGTTAGAAAGATCTCGTGACATTTCACAACCAGATGTCAGCAAAATTTAGAAGAAATACAGGATTAAAGTAATTTCCATCACCCCTCTGCCCCAGAGGACCCAGTGCACCACCATAACCACTCACACCCCTGAAAGCAGTGCAGAGTTCCACAGGGAAAGGGCACAACAAACATTCCCTTGAGGATTAAGAGTCTAATGACCTTTTCTATGTTAAATCAGGACATTTAGGTGCATTGCAGTAAACAGAAATTATCAGTACCCATTGCACTTAAAAAAACCCCTACTAACGAGGCTGCAACTCTTCAACTGCATAATTTTATTGCCCTTATATACATGACTAAATTAAATTCTACCTTATCAAAAACTTCTGTGCCACAGTCATGTTCCACCTCATTGCTTAAAACCCTGGGAGTAAAAGGCCCTCCTGCTTTGCTACTGACACATGCAACCTACTAAGCACTGCATTTAAGAAAATGGGTATGAATCATAGCTTGCTTTTTATTATGTGCTCCAGGTCACTGACAAAGTGAGGCACTAGAAGCTTGGTCTTACTTCTTCTGCGAAGGAATCGTTATATTTTTTATTACAACTCTGTTGATTTGCTCTCTTCCATCACTCAAAACAATCACAGACAGCAGAAAGAACATCCCATGATTATTAACAATTCCAGGGCAATAATGTTGTGGCTGAGTTAGCATGTGTCTGAACATTTAAGTTTTATCTGTCAAAAGATTTAAGTTTTTCTGAACTTGACATCACTGAAGATTAGGAGCTCCTCTCCATGCAGCCTTGACACTAAATTTAACAATTTGTCAAAAAATTTGTCTTCCAAATATATATATATATATATCCAAATATATCTATATGTATACTGTGGTTATCATGTTCAACTGACTGAAGCTGAGACGTGACTATGTTAAGGAAAAAGCCTGATTGTTAAAGGGCTCCTTTCAATTCTGTAGACATCGCTGTCCTGTTAATGGTATTGCTGTGAACACAGGATGTATATCCCAAAATCCATTAGCTCTCGTCTCCTTACAGAGGGATCTGTCTTCCACCTGTATCCCAAGCTAACTCTTTAATCCTATCCTATGAAGTTTTAGAGATACACAGTTCTTTATTAATTACACTTACAGACAGTCCGGTAAGAGCTCTACACCTAAGTGAAAGAAAAACCAATTTAATATTTAGCAGATTCACTTCAGTGTGTTACTGCTACCAAAGTGCAGAGACAAAGGAGTGCTGGAGGGAAGCAGGGCCTGTGCACATGAGCCTGTCAGCACGCAGGGAAGAGTGAGTGTAGCCAAAGATTCTACCATTTCAGGTTTGTATTGACACACCTGTCTGATCCCATTAAAATTGGAGCAAGCAATCCTGACCCCTTCTAACTCGTACTCACAAAATTGTTAGTTAGAAAAGGTTAGTTAGAAGACCTCTCTGAGAGGTATAGATAAGGCCAGGTGGGGATTTGTCTAGTATGATCTGGACAACTACCAAGAATGAAGATCCCATGGGCTCCCCTCCTGTAGAAAAGCCATAGCAATTATTAAATTGGTCCTGGGACTGTAAGGATTGCTTTTGCTCTTTCACCACTAAGCTCCTAACACTGTTTATGTTGGTTATTGATGACTGCTTCTGTTGAAGCATGTCAGACAGGTAATAAACCATTACAGTCTTTTAGACCTCGCAAGAGGCTTGAGCATTCATTCAGAAGCAGAATTTCTACATCTCACTGAAAATGAGATTAGAGGGCAGCCTGCATACAGCAAGATTGATTTGTCAAAGTCTAAATCCCCTACAAAAAGTCAAATTGATAACAGAAAAGGGAAAAGAATGCATTAGCATATTACAGTGCCGAATACTTATCTAAATAAATGTTGTAAACTAACCGTGTCTAACTAAAAAGCAATCATGAGACAAACTATTTTATTGTATTAGATTTACTATGTAGTAGGTACAAACAAGGAAATTGTTTTCTACTATAAAACTTAGCAATTTTTGGCATGACTGTCTTTACTTCAAGAGTAACAGCTGACTTCTCCATCTTTTCAAAACTTAGCTTAAAAAAAAGTAATACAAGTGTAATGTCAACGTGTTAAAAATCACTGATAATGCTTCCAACACCAGGCAAGTGGTAAAACAATTTCTTAGGATGCTGGGAAAAAAATAAAATAATTTTTGACTGATGTTTTAAAATGAGATTTTTCTAAAGCTACCAAACTTCATTAACTTCAAATCTCTGAAACAGTAAAGCAATACACATACCTGCAATTGGAATATTCTGTGATACTGACAGCTGTACATCTCCAGTCCCAGGTGGCATGTCAATTACTAAATAGTCCAGTTGACCCCAGTCAACCTACAAGACAACAATATGAACATATGTGGAGATTTAAGTGATTTTATTTAAGGCATTTTGTGATTAAGTGCAGTCCTGGTAATACTATGAACAAGTGAACCAAGGACACCTCAAAAGGATGCTGAGATGCCCTCTGAGTCACACTTCCAGCACAGGATCAAGACATTATTTTTCTGAGACACAATCTTTGGTGATTACTCAAAACTATGACTGCAGCTTTAATATTAATTTCATTGGCATAGTTCTTATTTAATTATTCCCCCAAAAAAAATTAGCAATAACTTAAGACTTTTACTTTGCAGCTGTTTAATCAACGGTTAGAAGAAAATGTTAGGTGAAACTCAGGCTAAAAATCAGGGGTTTGTGCAACAAATATCGCTTAGGAATTGTTTCCATTAATTTAAGACTACTTTTGCTTCCTTCTTATCACTTGTTAAAACTACATATCAATATTTAACCTTTTCTGCTTTGTTATGCAGTTAGAGCTATCAGTACTGGATTTTTTCTAGGAAAAAGAGGTGTCAAAAGAAAAGAAAAATAAAGAAAAAAAACACCCCAGATTTGTTAAGTTAAAATCACCAGGTATAATTATACAGACTTACAACATTCTTAACATCATAAAATAAATTTAATGGTTGCTAGACATTAAATAAGATCAGCCATTAAAGATATTAGACTCCAACATGAGAATGCTGAGATTACTTATGTTTTTACTATGACAAATTTCCAGGAGAGCCAAAAAACTCTTCCTAGAGCATGGTGCACCAAGATAAATGTTCTCTTATTGAGAACAGAAATGGTCTTAGGCCTAGTCTATATAATGGACAGTCTACCAATACTTTATCTAAACATTTTCCAACAGATATAATGGAATTATATGGTATGTTTATGATTCATACATATACAAGAGAGAACTGTATGAGCCGCTTTAATACAGGAAAATGCCAAACCAGAGCATTGTATTTTACACATTCCCTCACATGTCATTTTAACAGCAACAAATAATCAACACTTTGCCAGTCCCCTACTTATTGTCATGGAATACCAGACCCTGTCAGGTCAACACTCATTCATTTTTACTCAGTTCTTGTATGGATGATGATCTTCTAGGGAAGCAGATGTGATGTGAAATCCAGATCACTAATCCACTGTGCACTCCAGTGAGAAATACAATTTTTCAAGGCAGACTAATGAAGAAGGGAGATTTCAGAGCACTTATGAGACAACATGTATGGGGAAGGTGAGCTGAAAATTCTAACTTACGGTGTCTACATTAGGGACTCTCAGGCACACCTCCCATTTCTCCTCTTCTACACAAAGGCTGCAGGAACACTAAATGGTGCCTAAGACAGTCTAGCTAAACAGGAAATGCCTCTTACGTTAACCACAGCAAACACTGCACTTTTTCACATTTGATATTGATCAACGTAATCTATAATATCGATATTTTGTCAACAAAAATGACCTATGCCTAGCAGATTTCTAAAATCAATTAGCATTCATAATCATATTGAGACTATATAATGCACAGAAAAGCTACATATATGTGCAAAAATATACATACTGAAACAATCATGGGTAGAGAAGATGTTTTATCTGAAAATGTCTGGTTTTTACTTTGGTTTTCTTAACTAATCCTGCTCAGTTATTCACCAGATAAATACCAGTGCTGACGAATGCCTCCTTTTCCAGTAAAAACTACTTTGCTCATATGGAGGCATGAACTTCAAATTTCTATGTTTCTTAATTAAAAAGCAAACATTATAAAGGTGACAAATTGAAATTATACAGATGTAGTAGTTTACAACATTAATAAAGCCACATTCCTTGAAGATTTGCAATTAAACACACAGATTTTCTGCAAGTAATGTGCATAAATCTCAAAATGCAAACTCAGATCTTTCATAATAATCACAACCATTTTGAAATGCTAGGTAGGTATAGGCAGTTTTAGTTTTTAATAAGGATTAATTCAAAATACCTCCCCCCTCCCATGTCTTCATGAAGGCTGATTCTGGCATCTTTTGTTAAATCCACATATATATTATATATAATAGAATTCCAGTAATCATATTCCCCTTCCTTAAATGCTTCTACAGAATAGAATGAATAAACTGGTTTTTTGCTTTCTGCCCTGCAGCAAGATGCAGTCTGGAAACACATTTATGAGTGGCATAGCACTACTATCATTCTGACACAGTTTCTAATCACTTTGTCTGCCAGAAAATACTTGGTTCTTGCATATATTCTTGGGAAAAAAACTTGGATATTTAGTAGTTTTCAGCCCTTTTCTGCAGGAGCTCAAATTTAAGCCCTTTCATGTACAGCACTGCCTTATGGAGTAGTACAAAATGATCCAAATCCCACCTTATCAGAAGTAACAGGAATGAAAAATATTTTCTCCTCAAGCTAAAAGCTGTCTGGTTTTGCATACACTTGCAGGCCCTAACTTTAAGATAGCTCCCCCTGTAAAACAAAGTGACTTTCTGGGCTTGACCTACAGCTTTTCTTTTTACCCTTACCAGATGTTTTGCTCCTCCAACCTCTTCAAGCACTAGTCTCCTTCATCGAGTTCCATGCGATCATGGAACATACCAAGCATTACAGTTGTGCAATGCTACTGGAAGTGACTGCAAACACCAGTGCTCAAATCCTTTCCTAGACATTCAGATTTGTAGAGATACACAAATTTGTGCTCAAGAAATTCACCCCATGTAGCAGGGGGGAGAAAGGGTACAGAAATCGGAGGGCACCAGAGCTTTCTGTCTCAAGCTTCCTTAGTAAGTGACCCCAAACATACACTTTCTGGATTGTCCCATAGTAATGATTTTTAATAAAGTTATAAACCTTTGAAAACTGAAGTTAATAAAGGAATCTTCAGCACATGGTAAATCTCATTGCTAGGCAACAGGAAAAATACTCTGTTAACACATAGTGCAACTAAACTATAAAGCTTTATTTAAGTTATGGCACTGAAAACATCTTATTTCACATTCTTTCTTCAAATTCATGGATTGAAAATAAAAAGAAATGAGCTGTCTATCAAATTGAGTGTGCTCTGTTATAATACTTACAAGTTTGAGCACAGAAAAATGGAGACACTACACCATCCCAACAACAGTGGAGAGGACATCTTGCCACTGTGTAGAGCAGGAGGAAGACAGGCTTTTGTCCCACAAGTTCAGAAAAAGCCATAGCAAATATGCCAAGGTTTGTAAGTTCTGAATACATGAGAGAACTACCCTCCACAAACCTCTCTGAGTCAGGCCACTGCTGTGGTGCTGAACTGGTGAAAATCAGGTGGCAAACTAGATTGGAAAACCACTCCTAAATAAAACTAAGCTTGTTTTTTATCTTGAATGTAGTCAAGGAGTTAGTTATCCTCACGATTTCATTTTCTTCTTTTTCATTTGTAATTCAGGGCCAGAAGGGAGAGCTGCACCAAAATGATATAGCCATAATTTCTGTAAAGAACTGAGCTAGTATATCTGCCTGGGCAGTAGCCTCTAGACATATAGGTTTGGTCAGACTTGGTTTGCACATAACCCCATTTCTTACTGTGGACTTCCTCTTTTTTGCTTCTATTCTGCAAGGATTGGGTGATGTTCGGTTGCTCCTCCATCACCCTCCCACAGGAATACAGCAGCATGGAAATCTTTTATTTAATAAATTATTGAATGTAATTTGTATAATTTGTTACAGAAACGTACACTTTATTTAATGGGAGAAGAAATTCCAGGTCTGTTACTAATTTTCAGCAGAGTACAAAGAGAGGAACGACACGTTAAATTAAATTTAGAACTGGAATATAAAATCAGGAGTGGCTTTTTGAAATCTACTATTGCCATTCACTCAACATTATTAAAATGAAACATATAATCAGGCTGTGATATAAAACACTAATTTGAATGCAAATCTTGTTTATATGCAACAATTTACCAAATCAGGACCACTGTCCTCATGTTCTCAATGAGTTCCAAGAAGTGTGTCTGTATGCAAATGTGGTTTCACACAAGAAAATGAGTTCAGATTAACAGCACATTACAGTAAATGAGTTCCCTTTGCAAGCAATAGGTGGACAACTACAAAAGCCTGCCTTGTAGCATCTGAAATCTGTCAGCACCTTTGCATGTACGGAGGTGTTAATGTCTTTGCCCCTATAATGTATACAGTGTGTAAAACATTTCAAAGCATAGAAATGTAATTGCATTTTCCTTAAGCACAGCATTCATCTTTTTTTAAAAAGGTTTAACTTGACATTTATTGTTAAGCAGTGTAATTAAGAGCCATGTGCTTCTGTGTATTTTCCCTTGCTCAGAAACGCCAGGAATGCTTCTATGTAAATTGCTTTAATCAATCATTCTGTTTATGTGACAATCCATAATCAAAATACCAGATATGCATTTTGAGGAAGGGATCTAAATAGCAAGTTGAACTCAAGGTAGAACATAGAGATATAGATGACATTTCTGCTGAGGAATGAAGCCTGAGCATGCTATGTGCATGAGGCAGAAATGATAGTGTATTAGCACAGAAGAGGGATTGCTACTTAAGACTTTGAAGTAATCCTCGTGTTTGGTTGTTTGGTAAATAACAGAAGATATTATTTACTTGTTCCTATTAAGAGGAATACATGCAGAGTTACAATCAAGCATTATGCAGGTGCAAACTTGGCAGCAACCAGCCAAGCTCTGAACACCAGTATCAGAAAAACATTAAGAGCTACACTGCAGGCAGCTTAAGTTCTACTCCTGCCAGCTCCTTCTTCCTCTCCTAATTACTTTGTGTGTATATTAATGATTTAACACAGGCGAACAGCTGAACAAAGTACAGATAAAAAATTATGCTCTTAAATGAAGATTCATATACCTGTTCACATGGACTTACGTGTTCAGATAAAACATGCATTTAAAATAAACCCATGTATTTTAAAATAAAACATCTATTTAAAAATAATTCCTTGAAAAATTACTTACAAGATGCTACTTAGACACACACAGTCATTAGGAACAAGTAAGTAATTTCAGAATGTAAGGAAACAGATAATTTAGGAATAGTATAATGAAACACAGCATTTTAATCAAATTTTCAATCTATTTTCACGAGTATTTGATAACGAAAGGAGACATTCCTCAGACATAAACCAGAATATTTTTAGACCCTATGGAAACTTTCTCTTTAGTATTATCATAACAGGATATGCCACAGTGCTTAACACAACTCGACACTTTCTGAACAAACACAACTGCCCCTCTGACACTTAACGAATCTCAAAGCCTTGCAATGTAACACCATGAAAGCAGATGCACTGCAACAGTTCAAATTCACTCCAAGGTATTTCTAAGCAGTCTGTTCTGCCAAGTTCAGAGAGAAATTGAGGTGAAGCATAAGAACAGTTTGCTACAAAGATATCCTCAAGGAGGAGGAAATTCTCTTCGTCTTTCTCAATATAGGGGAAGAGTAACTTTTAGACATAAATGCCTGGGAAGGATGCCAGAGTCCTGTTCAATTCAACAACCAAAACAGAAACTGGCCTCCTCCTCTTCCTCCCTGATGGCTTTTAATAATTTAAGAACTGAAGGCAAACACAGTAACCTGAAGTTTCTGTCACCTTCATTTGTGTAACCAACAAAACTAAACAATTCCTAGAAAACAATAAAGAGGTTATTCTGCGTGAGGTGTTCAGGAGATGGAGGGAAGGCACTCAACATCAAGCTTCTTCAGGAAGCCCTGCCAGCATCTTATCAGCTTGAAGGGAAGATGAAACCCAGCTGTGGGGCAGTCTGGAATGCCCACGAGAGCCTGGGAATGATCTCTGGGGATGACTGAAAAGGAGTAATTCTGATGAAGACTGTATCAGCACTAGTACACATAAAAGGCTCTTCCTCCAGGTTCAAGCTGCTATTACAAAGAGCTTTTGTGAGCTCTGATTCCCATTTCCCAGGGTTTGTTCTCTAAAACATGACAGTTTGTAAAGCAAACTTCTATTATGCAGTCTTGAGCCTGACCATTGGTCTGCTGCTCTCTCTATGCTTGAATCACAGCCTGCACTACATAACTTGCAGAAACCTTTCTTCAGAAACACATCATCATTTTTTTTTTCCAAGTTCTACAATACAGAACTGCCTGTAGTTCAGCTACTGAATAATGACATCAGGAAAAGAAATATGGAATGAGGCAAGTATCTATTTCCATGCCTATCTGCAATAAAACTAAGCACAAAAGTTAAGTAACATAAAGGCAAATAAATCGGAAGAAACTGGGCTGGCATCCCATCTTCTAATTAAACTAGTCATCAGGTTGATATAGCTATGTTAAACATATCATCTAAGCTACAAATTCTCTCTGAGTTCTCTTTACTAATACACAAAGGTAAAATCACTGTTTAGCTATCAAACCCAAAGTCAACAACACATTTTTAAGGCAGTATTATCAGGACTCAGCTTAAGCTCATAAAATTTATATAAGCTGTCTGAATGAGATTTTCCCCACAATAACAACAGAAGGAAATATTGCAAGTGTTGGCAACAAATATCAAAAGGGAGAAGATTAAAGAACCCAGTCCCCATATGTATTTCAGCCTATATTTCTGTAATGATGTTAAAAGCTGATATATAATTTAAGAATGAATGCTTAAGCTATGCAATGGAAAGCAATGTTCCTAAATTGCTTCACAGGTTATTTAACTTCCTTAAGTTTCAATTCATTTTCTGGTACAAGAAAAAGAATTTATAAATTCCTTGCTAGGGTACTAACAGACTATTATAGTTACCATTTCATGACCATAACTGAAACACTGATTTTAAATCAGCACTTAAACTAAAAATCAACAGATTAAAAATGTCAGAAAATTCTGTTTCTCAGCTACAACGTATAATCCTTTTTTGTACAGAAAAGGGAACTTCTACAGAGGCCAGTCTAAGGCCTTCTAAAAAAGGATTATCAAAGAAAGTAATATGATAGGTGTTATTCAAGTCACTTCAAATGCTGCTGAAGAAAACTCTCCAATATTACCAAAAATAGTGCAACATGAAAACTGAAACAGGATCAGTTAGATGCAGACCACCAAACTGAGGTCAAAAGACAGTAAATCTCAATATAGAACTTTGTTTTCTGCCTGATGAGATGTTATCAGGCTTTTAAGTAACTAGCCTTGAGCTGAAACACAAATTCTAAATAATAAAATGCTGGCTTTTTTTTTTTTTAATAATCCATTTTTTCACAAATATGGATAAAAAATTGTCCTCCAAAATTTCTGTACTTAAATTCACAAGTATATCTACCTCTGTCACTGAATTCAAAAGTCACCCATTGCAAACGAAACTAGTGTTGGAGAGTCTGCTTGAATTACCTCAAAGCACAACAATCAATATTTCCAACAAGAAGTAACAACAAGGCTGCACAAAATATAGAACCTTTCAATTCTACAGAAGATTGAAGAAGATAAGAGTGCGAGAAAAGAATGCAAGCAAGAGTACATGTGAGGGTGAACAGAGTAGATTCAACACCATGGGACTGTGATTGTGAAATTGGTATATGTTTTCTGTCAAAAAAAACTGTCTTTAGGTCAGAAAGGAGCAAGAAAAATTGCATATACATTGTTCTTACAAAGAGCAGAACACAGAAAGTGCATTAAAGACACAGAGAAGATGTAAAAATGAAAACAAATAAACTTTAACACTATACACATTTTGCAGTCACATACACACCATAGCCACAATTTAAAGATGTGTGGAATGTCATACTCCTAGAGTAGTAAGAGTATTTACAATCAATTTGACAACAGATAATCTGTGAAAGCATCAAATACAGATTGCCAAAATAACTGTTGTACCCACAGAACCATGCTTTTGCATTCACCAGTGACCTCAGTTAGGAATCTGCAACAATAAAATGTTACTAGTATTCTAAACCTAATTAAAATCATTCCTTGAAGGTGCTGATACCATGAGTTTCAGGGACATCCAGCGATTGCTGCCAAGCAATGGACAGTTTTCATATTTTCATTTACTCCCTGGCTTTTTCTTTAGCTCCAGTTCTTATTTAATGAGATTTAAAGTTTTTAAACAGGATAAAAATCTAGCAGAAAAAGCATTTTAAAAGGGTATCCAGTTTGGTTTCATAATAAGAGCTGTATTCCAAAGGCAGCACTCTGCTAGGAGAACATAATCTTTCTTTTAAAAGATACTATTGATGGAGCAAAGCACAGTAAGTCGACAGCTTCATAAATAGTACAAAAAAAGCAGATATTTCTTTGTTAGGGAGGGGGAGGGGAGAAAACCCCATGACACTAATCTCTGGTACCTTAAGCACAATTACTTTACGTTTGTGTCAATCACCTGGGATGTGAGAAATAATCACTTTCTACAAAGAATACTGGTACAAAACCTGCTGCTATTCTTGGATATCTGCAGTTATTTTCTGCAAGCAAAAGAGATATAGGAGGATGGTTTGAGTGAAGGATCAATCTGTCAGCTTCCAACAGCCAGAATGCAAACCGGATTATTAAAAAGAAAAAGAAATGAAAAAACTCTATGCAATCAGTTTAACATATATTAGTTCAACATTAATTTTTAAGAGCTGTTTATACAGTTACATTCATAGTTATTTAATAGGTAAAACTAATGTGAAATGCTAAACAATGTGTCAATGTTCAATCAATGTTCAGAGGTAGTGAGGTTCCACATTTGTTTTGATCAAAATGATGAAAAAGAAAGGCTGAAAAACTGGGAAAAAAACATGCTCAAAAAGAAGCTCCACCTATGCATTCTCCCAAATGCTCAGGAAGGGAAATAGAAAATCACTACTGAGCATAAAATTTCAACCTGAAGCCCATTTGGGATCCATTAATTACGCACACATTTGTGGGAAAGGAGCAAGTCTTACAAGCCCAATCTAGCATGCACTCTCTAACTGCACCTGCCACTGGCAGCACTGAACCCAACACAAAGCTGAGCACACGTGGCCATTAAAACACAAAAGAATCAAACCAAAACCAATATTTCAAAGCCCATGGTTCTGCTGTTATAATAGCAACTGCTCACTATCACAATTAGACATATGAGGGAAACTAACTACAAATGGAAGAGACCAGTTTTAATTTCCCAGGCAGGTGGCATTAACCTGGGTGAAATTATTGAAGCAAGAATGCGTAAGCCACAGAAGCCACCATGATCCTATACAAGGCCAGCAGCTGAGGTATTCACCTGGAAAGCTAAAACTTCAGCTTAACTGAATTTCCCACACAGATCTAGTCCTGGCCTCAGGAATCTTGCATTCCCAGCTGTAGAGCAGAGGGTTAGGACTCCTGTATGTGACTTCAGGGCACTCTCCTGGGTAGCAGGTAACACAGCCTTAAATGCTAAACTGATAATGCCACCAAACTTGCACCTCTCATGTGCAGGCTTCTACGGCTGTTATTATGAATAGAGAATAAGCCTGTGAAGTTCAACTGAAAGAAGAGTCTTGGCACGTAACAGAGGAGGCTCAATTTTGGTTTTAAATCTTCACACAGCTGTCCAGTAAGGTTACATTTAGGTGCTGAAATCCAGGACAGAGACAGAAAGTGAGACAGCTCACAGGCTTTTCCTTATCACCCTCTTGTTCAACATGTTCAGTACTGCTCAATTCCAGCTGGCAAACCTACTCCCATTAACTTACACCATTAATTTCCACTTACTCCACACCAAACTCTAAATTTCAGCACTCCGAGGTACAGCCCCTGTTCGGCTGAGGCATTGCCAAAGGGTCTGAAAGTACTCTCAGGAGGGCAAAGTAGCCCCTCAGTACCACTGGGAATGACAAATTATTTATTCCCATCACCCCAGGTATGCAGTGGCTCCAGCCTAGGCTTTAGTTTAATTTCTCATTCCTGCAGGCAGGATATCAAACTCTTAGGCACAGCACAGCAATGCCCTTGTCCCTTTTCGCATGTAACCTACAGCAGCTATAAACAAAGAACAAAGCCTCTTATCAGTGGAGGAGAACAGAGAAAGTAGAAGAGTAGCATTAGGTGTCTAATTTTTTTTTCAAAAAGTTTACATAAATAATGGACGTTCCATTTAGAAAAGAAAACAAGCAGTCCCTTCTCTCTCCCTCATTCCTCTACCACCAGTATTCCTGTTTATCAAACACTTCAGATCATGCTTAAATCACTACCTCTTTCCAAGAATGATGCTGGATGCCATTTAGGCACAAAGTTCTGAACTCTGCTGCAGAGAAAGCTTAGACCTCAAAACAGTTTCCTTTAAAACTTTGAAGGGGAAAAAAAGAAAAAAAAAACCTAACCCCAGCACTTTGAGACACTACAAGGTCTCTGCCATTTCTTCCCGTCTAGTCAACAAACCCAGCTAAACAGTTGCACGTTTTGCATTTGTTTTGTTTTATGCAAAGGAAGGCAGACACATGCGTACCTGTGTAATGTGTACGAGAAATGAGACTACTGGAAGCAGAGCAAAGAAAACACTCTCACAGGCTGTTCCCACAGCAGCAGTAACTGCACAGTCATAACCATGACAGCTGAGGAACCAAGCTAAGAAATGTTTGCTGTAAATACATTCTCAATATGCTGTTAGGCTTTTTTCTCCTTTTTTTTTTCATCCTCAAAGACATTTAAAATACATTTGCTGCAAATGCTTCTAGTTCAGCAGTAAGAGGTTGGCTAATGTTTTTGTGCTTTTCTGACTTTCTCAACACTTCTTTCTATGATTGTCAATTCCTTTCAGTGACTCCAATTCCTCTTCATATCAGCTGCTAATGCAAGCCAATAAAGCAACAGGGAGCTGTATGGATCCTGCTTCATTAAGGGAAGAAAGGCTAAAGAACAGGTTCTGTAGCTTCAGCTGGAAACAGAAAGAATCAAGCCCATATTAATTCAGTCACACCCACCCAAAAACATATAGGAACACTCAAGTCAAAGGGTCACAAGAGGCGTACTCTAACTGGGGGCCAGAGGAGTGGAAAGAAAGAGCTTTCTGCCATCTCCCACACTCCTGGCTACAGTACATCTCTGCATCAATGTTCAGCTTCTGATCTCCAGGAAGTACAATCATTTACTTTAAATATGTACATACGTATTGGGACTGGTTAAGGCAGTTCTCTCTGGACAGACAGGAGTTTTCAAGGTGATTACTAACATATGAGAAAATTAACGATGGTTATACAAATTCCTGTAGCGGGCTTTTCTAAACATCAACATCATAGCTGAAGTACAGTGTAGAAATTAGCGTCATGATTTGCACTGATTTAAGGGGGTTCCAAAAGAGAAGAAACTAGCTTATTTGTCCTTTAGTCTTAGCAGGATAAATGTAACAAAAAATTAGTGTAAGAATTTTAACAAATTCTTTTGTAAGGTATGAAAAATCTTATCTTGCCCTTGAAACAGTTTCCGTAACTCTAATGACAAAGCAAGGGAATGAAACGTGACCCTCCTTGATTTAAAGGAAAGCTTATTAAAGACTTCAGAAAAAATCTCACAAGCATTCAGAGTTATTGTTTACCATCTGCCAGCTGTAGATGCAGTCTTAGTGGCATATCCTTGTGCAGTTTCAGCACTCAAAGTTCACTCAACATTTATTACTGAGCATTGCCCCTCTTCTCAAAATACTTCCAATAGCAGATCTTGACCTTTCTAAATAGAACAAATACATAATACCAATGATCCTATGTGTAGAGATGAAATGTCTGTATCTTTTCATTCTCATACGCTAGATCACAAAAATAAAAATAGAAAAGCTTTCCAACTCCCTAAAGATGCAACTGCTCTTAATGCTTTGATTAACAATGATGTCTCACATTTTTTTTTCCTTTTTCCAAAACTATAAGGTAGCAGACTTCAATCTGACCTAACCATCTTTATCTCCACCTCAGGCTAAGGAAACTCAAATCAGAAGAAATAAACAGAAGACATATTTTTGTAATTGTGGAAAAGCTGGCAAATTTTCCACTGTAGTGACACCTGGTAAGACTACTGTATTTTAGAATCATGCACTGCAAATATAAACACATCTTGGTAGTTTATAATATAAGCACATATATATAGCAGCTTTGTTTAGCTCTGTGAAATGCAAACTGTAAATATCTGCTACTGACTATCTGCCTCAATTACTTGGAGATAAACTGGATAAATACATGAATATTGTGAAACACGTATCAATTTTGAAATTAGCAGATATTCTAAGATGGATATTTGCCAAAACACAAAATATAGAAAAGAGGAAAACAGTGCTAATCTGCACTAAGCATATACAATTCTGGTACATATCTTCTGTTGATACACAAACTAGTGTGCATATAATCTTACATTTGTACTAGAACACTAAAAGATTAGCAAAGTTTGATGAACAAAGAGCTATTTGTGTTTCTTACCCCTTCTGCTAAAATTTCCCATTGGACTATCTCACTCTTTACCTGTCTTTAATTTAAAAAAAAAATTAGTGCCATAATGCATTTTAAATGCCTTCAATGTTCATCTCTTGATAGAGTTCCCTTCCTAAACCAAAAAGTGTTAAAAATAAAATCCATACACACAAAAAAAGAATCATCTGGTTTCACAGCAGTGCTCCTTCTTCACTCGCTCTTTACATTTACAATAAGGATAATTTTCAGCATTGATTCACTATTACTATTCTGGGCATCCTTTCAATTCGTTTAAAATATTGCTACAAAAAATCAGAGCCATCAAATTGTTATTGTCTTCCTCCTGACCCCATACGTGCCATTCTCAGCTAAATCCCATTTCATTACTCCCTCTCATCCACCAATACTGTCTCACTAATTTTGTACTGATGAGACTTTTTTTTGCCCACACTAATAATAATTTCATCTTTGACATTTTCCATCTAAGTGACAAAACAGCAAAAATGGTACTTTCTGCCAATTTGCTCAAGAAATGGATCCAAAGGATGGCAAGTTTTTGCTATCCTTAAAATCCAAGATTTGCACCTATTATCCTAAGACACTGCCAAAGAGTATGGAGGTAAATCCAGGAGGGGAAAATAATCCCTCAGATAGTGCCACTCTTCTACTCTTTTTTGCTAATGAAGGGGTCTGTGCTTTCCTTCTAGCTGCTGTAGGTTAGATTTAAAAAGGGGCACTGGTATTGCTGCACTGAAAACCAATGCTTAGGCTGGAGCTACTGCATATCTGAGGTGCTGAGAACACATCATTTGTCATTCCCGGTGGTACTGGTTTCACTTTTCATTCCTGCAGGCAGGACACCAACCTCTGAAGCACTGCAATATTTAGTGCAGCAATACCAATGCTCCTTTTTGCATCTAACCTACAGCAGCAAGAAAGAAAGCACAGACCCCTTTGTTAGTAAAAAAGAATAGAAGAGTGTCATTAGGTTTTTCCTGTAGCCCACATTTTGAAATTTTCCATATAAATATCACCAGTATTTCTGTTTAGCAAATACTTAAAAACACGGTAGCCTTCAATTCATATCTCCAGGGTCCACTCCTGAGCTCATTTCTACTTGCCTTTCTTCTAAAAAAATTTGACATAAAAGATTTATTCTACTTGTTATTTTAAGATGATTTTTGCTGCCATCTTCAAATTTTTCTTTGTCCAATTAGACTGTAAATTTCTCAGGGCTGACACTGATGGCAGGACTAAACAAAGAAACAAACAAAAAAAAATTCAAAATCAATGTATGCTTCTCCATGCACTTCAGAGGATGGCCAGACGTCTTAGTCTGAGTTTTATGAAGGCTGCAAACTAGGCAGTAAACAACTAAAGCTAATGTGAAAAAACCTGCCAGAAGTCTCCAGCAAAACTTCTTTATGCCATCCCTACTCAATTCTTAGGTGCCTGAGAGCACAACAATGAATGCTTTAAACCTCTCCTATATCAAGGTACTTCTATAAAAACAACAGGTATGACACAAAACCAAAAAAATTTATTTCTTCTATTTTTTTCATAGTTCATATTAAGGATGCTCCAATAAGAGATAAGGCTTATTTGGGTTTGACTTTTCTCTCTCTGCCTCAGCACCTCTATAGTCTAAAGAGACCAGAAAAGGTACTGGGGAAAGGACAATCTCAGTCATTATGTTGAAACTTGCTCATTTGACTACAACACTTAACTGTAGCACTCCCTCGCTTAGTGATCAAGGCAGTCACATTAGACAGACACCTACATTCAGCTTAGGTTTTCACTGAGTGCTCTAACCAATGATTTCTGTGATAGGCAGAACCATTTTCTTCTCTCTGAGCTTTAATGGAGCTACCGACTGATAGTCAAATAGGCAGTGGAATGCCCATTTTAGAACTAATCCCAGATTCACAGAACAATTTAGGTTTGAAGGACCTCAGGGACCTCTGTCTGCACAAAGCAGGAACAACTTAGTGCAGGTTACTCAGACTCTTGCCCAGATGAGTTCTCAATATCTTCAAAAACAGAGTTTCAAGAATCTCTCCTGGCAACTTGTTCTGACATGCAATTGCTTCAACTGTAAAAAACAAACCACCAAACACCCCCTCAAATTTCTTACTACATACTGCAACTTGCATTCATTACCTCCTGTGTTATTATTGTCCATGTCCACAAAGAATCTACTTTCATCCTCTCTGTATGTATCCATTAGGTAGTTCAAGAAAGCAGCTCGTATCTCTCTTTAACTGTTTCAAAACAAAATAAACCCAGTTCCTCAGTGTCTCTTTGTGTGTTACATGCTTCAACCCCTGGGGTATCACCTTGGTAGCTCTTTGCTGGAGACTATGCAAAGTAGTACGTACCATCAAAAACTAAGCAACTGTGTCTGTATCTGCAGAAGAGATTTAGGTTCTGAACAATATCAGCTGCGGTGAATGCCAGCGATACATTTACACTGATCTCAGGCATTCTTAACAGATACATGTCATTCACAGGCACACATGTTGAGAACCAAAACCACAAAATGTATTGTGCTCGAAAAATAAAAGGTTTTATAAATTTATTTTATAAATATTTAAAAGTATCAAATAAAGACGCTTATATTTATCTGGAAGTAAAAAATACTAGTCTGTGTATGTCTGGGCACCTCTCACAAAGAGTGATAACTCACTACAGTGCTGAACACCGTATAAAAACACAATGAAATTTCCATGGTCCCAAAAATGTAAGGCAAAAGACAATACATGGACACAAATAGAAGCCGAAGGACAACTCTTAATAAACCACACTAACCAGTCAGGCAGATGGCTTAGCATGTCGTACCTAACTACTTCAGTGACAATATTCTTGTTTATTGCCTAAAATCAAATGCACATTGTTCCTCCTAATATGAAAAGCTTTCCCCTAGTTTTTCCATTGTTCTGTTAGTAAGAAATGCATTTATACACACAGACACGTAAGACAGCGCAAAACTGAAAATTTACAGGCTGAAGAATTTATGAGATAGAACACAAGAGTGTTATGAACACACATGCCAAGCAAGATTGGACTAATGTCTACAGACAGAAATACAGAACATCCTGCTGCCTAGAATGTGCACAGTAAAACAGCCAATGGCAGCATGGTAGCTATTTTGCCAGGTATAAATACATTTGCTCTCAATATTTTATATATTTTTGTCTTCTCAACTGCAGCAGTAACATATAGCTAAATAAATCACATTTAAAGAAATTTTGGCCCCAAATCTGTACCTGCAACTTCTCCAATTTAAATGATGGGAAGGAAGATACCAATAACTATACATCTATTTCTCAAACAAGTAGCAACTGCACGTGGGAATTTACTAAGTAATGTCAAACAAAAATAGTATTGAATACTTATAATCTCCTCTATAGAGATGAGTCACTTCAGACAATGATCAGAAACACAAAACAATATAGCCTCCATGTAATTGCTCTCCAAGAATTAAATATTACTTCTGTTTTCAAGTTACTTTAATGCCAAAATCTTGACACATGCATTTTTACTGTTCCATTCACTCAACTGTTGCTTTTATGGCAGCTTTCTCATATAGGCTCTTGAAATATCCCAGACCTCACAACCCACAGTCTGCTCAATATTTTAAAGACTGTTTATCCATCTGTCTGTATCTTCCTATTCCCTGTAACATATGTGTGCTGGTTCTGGCTGCAGTGGAGTTAATTTTCTCAAAGTGACAACATGATACTCTACAACTACTTATGTATGATAACTGAGCATCAGAGAATTATGCTACAGAAAAGGTTCAAGTACATACACATATATGCACACTCCACTACATAATAACTACCATCACTACCTCTGGTAGGTGCCAGTTTTGAAAGAAAGTAGCACACACAATCCTAATTGCTAGCCAAATTTTCAAAATTATGTACGAATTAAATAACCACAAACTGAGTTCAAGTTTTTTTAAAGGATAAGGCTGAATCTTTAGACTACAGCCCTATTAAGCTCTGGGTTCAGCTAATAAAATAATTTTGATCCTCCTTCTGCTTAATTTATAGTTTTCAACATGAATTTGCAGGGGATAAAGCTTGTCCAAGCATCAAAGTGCAAGGCTCCATTTCCTTTTGCTGATGTGCAATGGCTCTGCATTGGAAGTTTCATTTCATTTGCTTTCTGCTAACTTCCCTATATTCTTCCTTGCTAATTATATCCCTCCCAGTGAAACTTTGTTTTATTTTAATTTTCCTTCAATACATACCTTGACAAAAACAGAGGTTAAAAGTGGTGGTAAAAGAAGAAAGAAGACAGAGATGGAGGAATTACAATTTGATAATAAGAGCCTTTTAGGGACGCATTAGAATTAAGCTATTCCAGGAAAATATGTTCATCCTTACCAAGTACATCTCGTCATTTCTGCGTTCGTGCCTTTCCTCGCTAAGCTCCCCAGAGAAGCTCACACCCGACTGGCTGGAGCCAGCTGAGTAGCCGAGGCAGAGGATCGGACCTCAGTTGCCCTTTAGGCCGCAACAGAGCAGATTTTTGGGCTAGTTCCAAGAGGAGTTGCTGGTATCTATAATCCATGATATAGAGACAACAGTTGCTTTCAGTAGCGATAAAACTTTACCTATTGATATGACAAAGATACCAGGAGAATACTACATTCTAAAATATGCACCTGCATTTTACCTGCAGTCCCATTTCTATTTGACTTTTTTTTAAAGAAAAGCAGACTTGTGGGCTGAATACTGATTTTTTTTCCTTCTCTGCTGATAGTTCAACTCAGTAACACACATAGAATAAGCCACAGAGTTAAGATCAGAGAAACCAACACCTGCTATCTTCAATATTAAAAGTTTTACTCATTACTTCCTAAACAGGAAACCCCTCCATTTGGATTGCTGCTATGACTATAGCAGACAGTAAATTGGCAGCCAATACAATGCCACTTTCTTTCTCACAGCCTTTTGGCAGAATCTTTGCCACAATATATTCCAAGCCATACAGCAGGATTGTATCTGCACCCTTCTAATTGCTCCTCTGCCACTCAACTGTCACGATGGAGAATGGTGCTAGAAAACTTACCATACAAACTGCATGGGACAGTGGTAAGGACTATTTGAAATCCCTGTTGCAAAAGCAGTTCCAATCAGAGAGCAAGTTTTGCTTGCCGCCTTCTCTTTTTTTTTTTTTTTTAATAAACTTTGCGTGTCTAAGGTTCTTAGCTGCCTACTTGATACTCGTTTCAACAGCTTTTCAGACACATTACTGTTCAAGTATAGGCTTCAGGCGAATCTCAAAAAAAATCGTATCTTTACTGTGCTTAGCCTAAAGGTTAATCAAAAGTCATTCTCACAACAAATACAGCAAGATGATGCATTTTGAGGGAGCTTGTTTAATCTGAACCAAACATCACACTGAGTCAAGATACACGGAACAAAGGAACCAGAGAAAATGCGACCAGACACAAGAGTAGGCAGCTTCTCAAGTGTCTGTGAAGTGAAAACAGCATAGAAAAAGCCCAGTGCTATAGATGACACTGGAGAGCTATTAAAACTTCCTTACCTGGACTTCAGTTATACCTTTTGAGAAAAGAACTGTTTTTTCAAATTTAAAAAAAACCCAAAACAAACTCTCTTCTTTCTCATCTACAGGCAAGCAAGATTCAAAAGA
Organism: Grantiella picta; assembly: GCA_013397955.1. Taxonomy (NCBI): domain Eukaryota; kingdom Metazoa; phylum Chordata; class Aves; order Passeriformes; family Meliphagidae; genus Grantiella; species Grantiella picta. The sequence continues at coordinate 785,975 of VZRM01004557.1, forward strand.
AAAGTTAACAATGGTGAAAGACTTTTTACATAAAGAACTGTCACAGGGCAATAAAAGTTAAAACCCAGGTAAGTGACAGATCACCCTGAAGTGTAAATGGGCCTACACTCCATCTAATTATGTTAGCAAAGAAGTCACTTCTCAGCCACAACAAAATTTTGAGCAATTTCAAGACATGTAAACTATAGATATATTTAATGGAAAGAGTTATGAATATATTTATAAAGATCAAATGTTCCATTACTGTTTGTAATTCACTTTTGTTACAGGTGAAAAATAATTTCCTTATGTATTTATTTTTCATTCAATAGTTTAAAATCTTCACTTCTTTTCTACGGACCAGTTCTTCTGTTATAGAGTCAATATGCTATATATTTTCATTTATATACTAAGTTGATACACATACATCAATATATAGGTAATGTAAGTAACACAGTATACTAAAATGTTTACTCTATTTTGTATTATAAGGCACATTTCCTTCAAATTCTGCTACAGGAGAACAACATGATGTGTTGCAGAAAACCATCCTTGCTCATGAGAGATGTATTACCAGAGAAACACCAAGCACTACTTTGGGCTCCACTATTATTTCCTGTTATCTACCAGTCTGACACTATATAACAAACCTGTATTACAGAGGGTGAGAATACATGCAGTAATTACACACAAAAAGCATTGTGTATATATTTAACAAATACATTTTTCAAAGTAAGAATTCCATAAATTATAAAAAGTTCCAAGTGTAAGAGAAGCATTTAAACACTCATTACAGGCACAGATCATTTATGAGTCTACAAGTCCCCATTATAGAATTTGGAAACTACGCACTTCAAATGCTTTACTGCAGTATCTGAAGCATGATAAATTCTGGCAAAGAGATTTGTTTACACGGAAAAAAAGAAACAGGCATCCAAAGTTATTCACAGAGTGACTGCATAGTATTGATACTAATAAACAAATAAAAAACTTCTCCACCATCTAACAATAAATACAAATATGGAATACCACCAGTGCTTTTAATGCAAAAGTCTGGCAACATGTATGTTTTCTCTCAGGCTGAGTAATTATTTTAAGAACTTAACATTTTATCAGCTTTCAGTCTGAATGCACAGGGACTCCTTACACTTACATTATACTACAAACCTAGATTAGGGAGCTAATTTAAATGGTTTCTATGCAGCTAACATATGAGATAACATAGCTATTTCTTAAGAATATGGTTTTAGGAAGTTAAATACAAGCAGAAGTATTTTACTCCTGGAAGCAACTTTAACCTGTTAAACAAAAGGTTATAGCTCAGATCTACCAGAACAGAGAAAACAAAAAAAAATTTTCAAATCTCCAACAGATCACAAAACTATTTCTAATATAAAATAGAATGATGGTATCTTTAAAAGCATGCTGTGGTTCTCTCTTGTTTAGATATCCAAGGTTACAAAACTACTGGTCCTACAGTTAGCCCTTTCTCGAGACTGGCTGGTAATTGTCAGAACGGAGATTACAGCTTTTAAAAACAAAATAGCATGTCTTAGTCTGGAAAATGCATTCTTTCCTCTCTTAAAGCCACCTGTACATCATGAAGACCCACTGGTTTACCCTGTATAGATCACAGATCTATACAGATCTGTATAGAGCTTCTCTTTGAAGGAAGAGACTCGAACTTTTTCCAGCCGAGATTTAAGACTATCTTGGTTATCATGCAGAAGCAAAATGCACGTTAGCAGAAGAAATTTAGCCATAAAGTCTTCATCTTTCAGAACTTAGGTTTCACTGTCAGGGAGATCAGTGATGCCCTGAGCATTAATGGACTTGTCTCGTTCCAGCAGGGTTGGCCAGCATGTGTCTGCACTGGTTGCTAAGGAGCAACGAGCTCATTACACAGCATCATCCCTACCCTCCACAAGGATGCTGGCACACTCTTGCCATCTGGGATACTACTGACTGAAGGAACAGCCCTGGACTGCCTGCCAGGCTTCAGCCTCCCAGGGCAGAGTATGCCAATACAGCAGGTGCTAACTTTAGTTCTACCTTCAAGGTTTTACATTCTGGTTTTGTGAGCCAGGCCAGCCCAACAGAGCACACAAAGAGGTCAGAACAGCCTCCACAGCTATTGGCATGCGTACCCTCTAGTTTTAAAGGTCAATTCTAGACAAAGATGTTCTTCCTGAAATTTTGGCAGACACATGGCTTTTTTGACCAGAGCAGTGAGTGCCACTATTCTAAAATCCATGTTAGAGGCGAATTCAGTAAAAATGGAAAAAGACTGAAAAAAATTCTTTTTTTCAATTTTTAAAGGAGCGCAATATTTGGAGGCATTTGAAGAAGACATACAGTGTAGTAATGTGATTTTCAGATTTCCATGTGGCTTCCTTTGTTCCTCTGCTCTGTATGCTATTGGTCCATTTTGAAATATGCATCCTGCTGTATCTGAAACCTATTGGTGTGCACCCTTTGCCAATCTTCCCTTCAGACTCCTCAGGGATGGCTCCAGGGGAGAAAATCCCGCCCCCTTCCTTCCCTTTACAAGCCGATGTCTGGATCAGCCTGAGGTCTTCATCTCTGAGCTGCTAGCCCTATTCCCGTCCCTGCTTTCCTCCCCCCCTCCTTTCCCTGTAACCCTCTCCCCTTACCCCAAATAAACCTTCCTGGCAGAACAGAGATGGATTCCAGTTCATTTCTTCGTCCCACTGCATTCCTGCTGAATCTCTGTGGCTACGAGACCCCCGCCACACCGAGCGGACCCTGGGGGCCGCCCGCCCCGGACCCAGTGGAGATACGCTGACCAGGGACCCTGCTCCGGGGGGGAGCTGGCTCCTGCAGCCCCCCCAGAGCCTGCCACATCAATACAGAAACCTTGTGATCTCCAAGCTGTATACAGTAGAGCCCTAGAATGGATGTCAGCTGTGAACAACCTGGGTCACTTCAAAGTCTAAACATGCAACCTTAATGCATTTTTTTCACCTGTTTGTCTCATTAGCACTTCACAGATCTATTCACAATGACAGAAAAAAAAATCTGTCACAGAATAAAGAAGTCACCCTGCTTCTACATGCCAGAAAATTTAATAACTAACAATCTATCTGCATTACGCAGAGATTGTAGCTAATGATTTTCCTGTACTTGTCACATGTCAAATGCCATCCAAGAATTCTTAGTGCTGGTGAATTAACAAGCACATAAGGGAATACAGCTGTAGGTATGCGTAGATACCTATACATTCAAATCCTTAGGCAACTTCAAAATGCCTTTTTTTTTTAACAACTGCATAAAGAAACATAAAAAGGAATGAGAAGGAAGGCAATTTGGGGTAATTCATCCATCAAAGGCAAGGAACAACAGCACTGTTTGAGGGGTATAAGTAAACACAAAAGCACCAACTTTCCCCCTTACCTGAATTTAAGGCCAAGACACGAAAATGCTCACCACTAACATATGAAATAATGTCAGGGACACTCATGTATCAGTTATATGCATTTTAAAATAGCTGATTACTTTGAAGCACAAATACACAACTAAGCCTTACCTGTCTCAACAATTTTTCAACAGCTGACATTACCATGAGCCCTCTCCACACAACCGGGGCAGTCTCTTCTATCAGGAAACCCATAGACATGCTGAAACAACAACGCAAAAACTTGAGCTTTACAGCATAACATCAAGCACATTTGAAAAGAAGTTTGATTTAAATTAAAACATATGCTCACCATGCGATTCCATAGTTCTTAAGGGGCCTCATTAGATTTTCTAAAACAAAAGCAAACAAGGGGGATTTTTTTTGGAGGGGAGATGGTTTTAGGGTATTTCGTTTTTTTTTCCTTAAATAAGCTTACACCTTTTTTTTATCTTTTAAGAGAAGTTTTCCCTATTTAAACAGTTGCTTATTTTTCCCCCTCATCCCTTCATTATATGCACATATTTACCTATTCTGCCCAAGAATCTGACTCCACTTTTTCTTAGGTCGTTACATTTTACTAATACTATTCATCTTTTGCCAGAAAATAATGCATTTGCCCACAATACAATGTCATTTTGTGCTGCCAAAATCCATCTATTTTTATGAAAGCCCCATGCTGGAAGGCATAGATTCCCTATCAGGAATCACTAAAAGCTAAATCATTTATATCGGAACAAAACCAAAGTCATACAACATGGTGGGATTTTAATTTATTTTAATGGTCATATTCACTAATCTCATGAAACAGAAGAGCATTCCCATTAACATACCAGAGTTTTGGGAAATTTGTCTCCTTCTCTTAAATCTGCTATGAAAACCCAGAGTAGAGATACAGTATAAAGCCACCCCTAAACTACCCACTGTTAGCAGCTCCAGGTAATTAGCCCCAGATTTCTTCAGGCTGATAGAAGTCTGCAGGACTCCTAAAATTTCTGTAGGAACAAAAGAAGCTTACTTGAATATTGCAGGGGTAATGCTTTTTATTCCTATGCTCTCCAGTGTCAAGAATAAAAAAAAAGGGGAGGGAATATTGCAATTGTTCTGCTGGCAAAGAGGCAAGCAAGCAGAAAGCAAACAAACCAATAAAAAAGGAGAGCATTCAAAACAAAATCTTGCGAAAGCCAAAACTCCTCTTTACGGTTTCTTCCATGTAAATCCATACCTTATCTCAAAATGGCATACAGACACACAGAAAAAAGAACAAAAGGAATTTTATGTGGTCTAGTCGATGTCTTGGAAGAGTATACACGGGCAGGAACCAGCAGAAAATAGGAAGAATACTTAAAGCAATATAAAATAAACTATAATACGGATTTTGCCAGAAATCCTTGATGTACCCAAAGTAAAATACATAGATAGTAAAAAAAAACCAATGTGAGTAAAATAAAAACAGTGCATTCAAAGCTGAACTCCAAATTCAGACAAAATAACAACCAAGAGCATACAAATTAAACAGCTAAACTCTACAGATGAAAGCTTTCAAGCAATCAAGTAAGTGAGCATTCAAGCCATGTAATTTTGTAGAAATATGGTGGAGAATAAATTGGATGTTTTGGTTTACAAATGAAAAAGAATAAAATAGGAAGATAAACAAATCACTTGCATGACTATTGCGTTCAGGAATGAGCAAGGAACTACTATTGAAAAAGATATTGGCTTGGACTGATACACTGTAACAGCTCATACAGCTCTTCCTGAGCAGCTCTTCAGTGTTTAGTCAGGGCTTATTTTGGTGGCATTATATTGTCTAACCAAATTTCTAGGAAATCACAGTCTTTTCCCCTTGCAATAAGACATTTTAGTTATAAAGAGGTTGATGACATTGGAACTTCAGCTTAGAGCCATCTCTAGGCACTGTTTTGGTGTCCTTGTAAATAACATATACACCACCACAAGTTATAATACTGTTAGAAGTATTGAGAGAAATTACCACATATTTACCTAAGAGAGGGTTTAAAGAAAACGAAATAGGAAAAAAGTACCTGCAACAGTGTATATCACTGCAGACTCAAGGTCTCCTTCATTTTTTATCACGAAATAGGGTCAATTTTAAAGGAAAACAAAAGAAAACCAAAAGGGGAGGCCAAGCTTTGACTGTTAAGAAACTGGAGAGTAAGGTGAATGAAAAAGATGCACTATTCTGGGAAGTTCACTAAAATACTAAACCACTTCTCAGTTCAGTCCAATTGCTCTACCCAGAGGCTAACATCTCAACATCCATCACCTGCATGGACAATTTCTTCTGCACAGAGACCAGATACACAGACTAACCTCACATATCTTCCAACATCTCTGTCTCCTTCATAAAATAGGAGTTGCTGTGAGTAGATAAACACTGACATACAGAGTGGCCAAAGGGGCCTCTGTTTTCAAAATATATGCACTGTTTATTTTTCAACAGCAGAGCTTCCTTTATGGAAACTGCATCTTATTTTCTTTGGTTAACAACAAGGTCTATAAAATGCTCTGAGCAGCAAGATTTAATCAAATTTATACAATGCACAGGAACAATTCACAACATGCTGTATATTCTGGCTATAATATTCTGTATACTCTCAAAGTAATACAAAACACAACAGAGCTCCCCACTGTTTGCCCACTGCTAAAAATCATTCTTAAGACTAATCTCAAATCTAAAGTGCTTCAGTGGGCTTTGGTAATCACCCTTGTCTCATCAAAAGCAACAGGCCTTCCTTCTCTTTCACCCTGGGTCCCATTAAGATTTTCTAAAACATAATATGTAAAGAAGATTTAGCTTAATGAGATCTCAGTAACATCTCTAATTCCCATTGCTTTTAGAGTATGCTTTTCTGTTATCAGAAGCCTGCCATACAGCTCCAAAAATTCAACACACAACAAAACAGATTTCTTAAAAACACGACACACAGCAATAGCATGCCAGCTACCAAAAGAGATAAATAAAATAGCCTAGTTTGCAATTTTCCAGTAGGCTTGATGGCCCTAAGTGCAAGACTGATGTGTTTTCTCTGAACATGCAAAATCAGATCAGTAAGATCAGCATAGCACCAATGACACGTCAGTAAATGCCTGTTCTGATAGAATCAAGTAGAGCACGAGAAAAGGCAGACACATGCAAATTCATGACAGCATTATAGCAGATTGCGGGTTAAAACAGTTCTAGGACTGGTTTGAATGTTGAATTGTTACTCACATGGGGAAGAATAACACTGATGTAATGAAGATGGATCTTTGTTACCTCAATGAAGATGCATTTTCTAATTATTTTTTACTAAGCTTTTTCTCCCCAAACAAATCAAGCTTTGCAGACCATCCTAACAAGGTAACTGAGCTACTCTCCTCTTCTAAAAAGGCTTACAGAGCTGTTCAGTGATGGCCAGGATTAGTACAGCACAGAAAGCATGTACAGAACGATATATACAGTTTTTGGATTTTGGAAGAGGTCTGTTGACCAATATGTTAGAGCAAGCAGAAGCTTACGTTCAGTCTTATGCCATCAGGTAAGTAAAGACCTTTATTGCAGAAGATTGTGATGTTATACTGCACCTCCCTAGAAGGCATTATACTGTTTAAGAAGGGCAAAGGTAACTTATAATTATTAAATATTAATGTAGTGGATCAGGCAATGCCCTAGCAAATGTATTTTGAACTCATTGACTCAGCAAACCTGAATGCAGAGGAGTTGCTCTGAGTTTTCAAGTGTCTGAACTAAGGAGAAAATTCGGATTTTTTTACCATTTCAAAGACCAAAAAAAATCCAAATATGAGAGGAGAACATTAAAAGGTCAGATTTTTTCCCTGTTAAAGATTTCCTACTTTACTCAGATATTTTTGGAACTTGCCACTATAATGGCAGATCAGAGATTTCTAATAATTACTTTATTTAAATAATCTTTGTCTTCATTAAATCTTAATATTCAAAGTCACCTGCCTGTTGTAACTGAATTTTTGTCCTCAAGCAAAAAAGTCAGGCTTTTAAGTTGATCTAGGTTCAATAGCTAAACCTATAAAAAGCAGAACACTTGTACTATTTTCCAGTTAAATACATTTTACTGTCATTTGCATGCACATTTCCAAATGTTTCCAAACACACTACCAACACAGAAGTTTTGGCAGCACAGACACAACAGCATGCTCTGGGCTACACTCTGAATGTGACCATTTCCCAATCCTTAATTTTTATACAAACCCTGTTTCCATAGCATCCACGCACCTAAAATGAACATTTCTATCTAACATGATTCTAAGGTGGGAAATTATTACCTCACAGATGATATCCGAACCAAGGTTATTCAAGAATCCTGTGGGTTTGGAGACTTGTGTTGTGTTTCCCAAGGTCAGATACTCTGACTCTGGAGCCATGGCTCCACTTGGAGCATTTTCAGTGTTGGAAAGCATGTAATGCACAGCTAATAAGCATCTAGGAGATCTCAACAGTTGAGGCATGTTGCTGAAGTTATGTATTTTCCCTTAAAATCCCAAATACATTTGAAAAAATTTAATCTCTGAAAAGCAAACACAAAATGGCATATAATAGCAAAGGCTTATAAAGTTACACTAGATATGGCCCATAATACCTAAATAACATTGTAGCATTTAAAAGCTTTTTCAAAAGCATATTTCTGAACTGCTCATAATTTTTTCTTCATCTTTCATAGTATCTTATTTTAATAAAACACATGCTGTAACTCCTCTTCATGTGTTTACCAGAATCTGAGCAAGCTGACACTTCTTCACAGTTTATTCAAAAGCTACACGTTCTGCTGCTGTTTGCACAGCTCATCATTAGCGGAGATGTTCATGAGAAATTTCTCTTTCCCAAATCCTCACATCTCAGTGACAACTCACTGCCTGAAACACAGGTGATGTTTGGCACAACAAATCACACAGCCACCATGCTAGTCAGAGAGAGACACTGCAGAACGGTCTGTGGATTGTGGTGCATTGAACAAGATTTTCTGACACAACCAATGTGCCATACATTCAGACAAGCTGCAATAGATTTTCAGCATGGTCAATTACAAGATCTCAAAAAGTTTTGCATCATCTGGATTTTAATTATGTACAATTTCATGCTGCCAGTGACTAAAGGATACTCTATCACAATCTTAAGTCAGGACTCCAGCTTACATAATGTCCTCTGTTAACCACTATGTAAAGTATAAGGAACTGATCTGCTGTTTGTTTTGAAAGCCACCTCCCCAGGTCAACATTCTGTGATGGGAGAATCCAGGTTCCAGTCAAGGACACAAAGGATTCAGACTATTTACACTTTCTAATAACAGGAAGGGGAAAGAAGGAAGGATGGGGATAGGAAAGGAGGAGGGAAGAGGGAAAAGGAGGAGACATTTGACAGGAAGAGTTTAAAAAAAATGGTTGGGCTTTACTTGTATATATATAGATGTCTCCTGCCACTCTGGATGCCTTAGGGAGCTGAGATTTGTACAGGGCCAGCAGATTTGACAGAGGGCATAGGAAGAGCCATACCTTGTGAAGGGGCAGCTAGATGCCAGACACCACACTCCAGCATGTTTAAAGCAGCACTGGTTTCCTAAGCAAAGGCAAGTGAATTCCACCAACAATACGGTTAAGAGGAAAGAAATGCCACAGAGGGGAGGGGAAGGAATAGTAACAGGGCCCAAGGGTACCTTGAAATAAAACAGTGACACCAATCTATGTCAGAGGGCAAAGGATGCTGTCACCAAAAGGTTAGTCAAAATCCTTGTTTTAACTATAATCATTGTTTTAACTGCTTATGCCAGAAGCCTAGAATATTCTATGGTAAGTGACAGACTAACTGAGACTGCAGGCTTGATTTCACACTGTGTTGTAAGTTTATTTGCAGGATTGCCCCAGAAATACTGCAATTTGTATTTTAAGCTTGAAGAGCTCCACACAAGGAAGGCTGTGATTGCCCATTACACCCCGCACTAATAATGTTATCTAACCACAAAAACATCTCAAATACTTAACCAAAGCAAACTAGTAATGAGACTTAAAGAGCATTGTTCCATGCTCACTGTTCAATTTCAAGAAATACATGAATAATGAAATGCAACTTTTCCCAAGAGATTTGGTTTTCATATTTAGAGGGTCTCTCAGTCCCATTACCTGAGAAGGTTTTATGCATTTTTTTCCTCTCGACAGACTGCAGAGGAAACAAAGCTCTGTAAAAGCTTTTTCATTATCAGAACAGTTTTGCAGATATGACTTCATCAGTCCTACTTAAAAGCAAAAGAACTAATTGCTTGCTGGAAGACAGTACTTCAAAAGCAAGTCTGGCACGAGTAAAAAGCACAGTGATTTAGTAACATCTCTGTCACATTTTAAAGCAGCACTGACTTGTTAGGTTTAAAATAGGTTTAAAATACCGGACTAGTTTTAAGCACCATGCCATTACCTTCCATCACAAATGTATTCCTTACGATTGCTAGAATAACCCAAATTTTAAAATGCTCTCAGATCCCCAAGGAGTCAAAAAGTTTATTTATAGTGGATCAAAAGCTTTATTAGACTAATTTGGGCAGGTTCTTTTAGTTCATCATACCCACGAGGAATGAAATAGACTAAGCCAACATTCAGTTTAAAGCATCTGTCCTGACACACAAAATCTCTGGGAAAGCTCATGTCATCTGGAGCAATGACTTGCTGCTGTGACAGGGGCACTGCCCTGGTCAGCCACGTAACAGGGTGCCAGACAACTGCAGAGCAGAACAGGGAGCTGCAGGAAACCAAGGGGCAAACATTCACTACATACCAGCTTTAATTCAAGACCCAACTACAAAAAACATTCCGGTTAACTAGGGATATTCATCGCTTTCAAAGCAAAACTACAGAACTCAATACATTTGCATCGATTCAGCCTTTTTAGCTTCAATACTCCTCCCAAAAAAATCCAGAAATTTAGGCGAAAAGCCATGGGAGGAAAAAAAAAAACACATTCAAAGGATTATGTGTAATTGTGCCTGATTTTGGCTAAGACAGAGCTGTTTTCTTTTCACAGTAGCTAGTATAGGGCTGTGTTTTGGATTTGTGGTGAAAACAGTGTTAACAAGAGAGGAATTTTTTTAGGTATTGCTAAGCAGTGCTTACACTGAGTCTATGTCTTTTCTGCTTGCCACCCCACCCCACCAGCAAAGCAGGCTGGGGGTGCACAAGGAACTGGGAGGGGACACAATTAGGACAGCTGATGCCAAGTTACAAAAGGGATATCCCCACACCATATGGCATCACACTGTATATAAATGATGAGGACCATGAGCTAAAGCAAAGAGATGCTAGCTTTTAAACTCTTACTGTCACTTTTGGCCTCTGGTCTCCATAAGGAAAGGATTAAACGACTTTTTTTTCCTGTTTTTGATATATTCTGCTTTATTTCTCTATTCTGAAAAGCAATGCCATGGTACTGCAGAGAAGGAGAAGGAAAGAGAGAATACAGCAAGAAGCCCACAGAGGAAAAAAAAAGCACAAAAGTGAAATTGCGAGGTAAAAATCTTGAGAAAATTCAGAATTAGTTACAGTCCTTCAATTTTTCTGCTAGCAGACAAAAGCAATGGTAACATTTATTCCTCTGAAATAAGCAAAAAGGTAAATATGTTCCAGTGTACAAAAGCATGATTAATTTCTTTTGTTTATGTACAATGAAAAGACTATCTATCATGTTCCTATAACAAAGCCATTGTGCAATTTAATTCCAGTTTTCATACAAGTTGAACCAAAAACCCATCTCTAAGAGTAAACTTTGTAATATAGTGAATATCTGCTAGCCACAATCCAAATCAAACCATTTAGAATTACTGTAGTGCAGGATTAACACCACCAAGAGTAATACAAATCTGCCTTCAAGTAACTCTAATGTATTATTTGAGGTTACAGTGTTTCAGTAATTTGTATTGGAATGCCATTTGGTAAAATTTGATTTGCCATTTATCCAAAAAGACTGCTCTCAGTAAGAGGCTTTAATTACTATACTACATTTCTCATCTTATACTTTTTGTAATTGTACGAATTTATGTATAATGAAGAATAAAATTTTAATAAATTAATTCCCTAGAGGTTTTTTTTCTTTTTAAACAGCAGCTAACAACTGTATGCCTATAAATAATTCCTTGCAGAATTGAGTATCCTCCACCTCCTCTCCCTTCCAAGTAAAGGTCATCAATTTTTTCCACAAGTCAACTCAACAATTGCTGAACTAATCCAGCTTGAGGTTTATTGTTACAGGTTTGAGGGCAATAGTCAAGGTCCAGAATAAAATATTTAACACTTAAGAAGTCTTCTCATTTTCAAATACTTCATCACATTTGAAAAAGCCTGCAAAATATAAACCACAATTAATTACGACATTCTCAATAATTATTTTGTCACATGTAAGACCCATGGGACTACTGTACTTCAGCCATCCAGATAAACTGGGGTAAGACATCACCAAAAGTAAAACACAGGGTTTCAGTTCAGGCTACTTTTGAAACAGAATCAATAAAACATATTACTAGACTATACACAATCTAAAAATCACTTGCTTACAAATCAAGAGCTAATGTCAGTAACAAATACGTTTTTTGAAAGAATCAAATTAAGGTTTTTTAAATTAATCACAATGCAGTTCCACTGGTAAAGCATGATAAAGACAACTTGGAGACTACAAGCTCTATCTTTAAATTTAAATTCTTAGCAAAGATCAATGAAGTTCTTCATGGTTACCAAAATAAATACGCTACCGACATAACACTTTGTACACACACATGGTCCACTCCAAATTTTTTATTTAAAACCCTGAAATGAATGCACCACAATCCCTTAATATTATTCCAGTAGACATCTTTAAACAGACACAACTATTTCAAATTTTCACATTCTGTTATGAGTCTGCTGTCACAGTCTTAAAATATCCCAGTGAAAAAATCCAAATAGTTCCTGCAATTTTACTTGACTCAACGGGGCAATCACAAACACTATTAGCTTCCTCTAAGAAATTACATTTCATTCTAAATTGTGCAAACAGATACCTAGAACTGACCTTTTGAATATACTATTTTATTAAGAAATTAAAGAAACTGAGGCTATCATAAAATAGCAACAAAGTTTTGAAACACTAAGAGTGCAGTCAACTGTCATAAAGATTTACCCACCAAAACCTTCATAATCAAACTAAATAAAGAAACTTTCTTTATCTGGCAAAACAGTCATTTTTTTGGCAATACTGTAGTTTTCACTCTCTGCCATCTAGTTTAAATGGCAGAATTAAAAGGAAAAAAAAATGAAATCATGCGATTCACTAAGCCAGAAAACAACTTTTAAGTAAATTACTTGGGGAAAGAAGCAATGCTGTTGTTACTTATGCTATTAGCATTGCCCTGCATATATACTGCGGCTGATGTTAATATTTATTCCATAGTTAGATAATCCTCCATTAGCTAATTAAATTCAGTTGTGAACTTATTAACCAATATTTCCCTGACCATTTAGTTAAAGTATTTTGAATGACAGCCTATTAAATGTTAGCAGACTTTTCAATGTACTACGGCTTGCAAAATTAAATTAATGTAGTATCTTTCATTTATACACACTCTCTCCTCACTAAGAACTCCTAATCCATTTTGAATACTTAAATTATAGCACAACCATAATAACTTCTATTCAGAAGTAATAATTCCTGCAAGGAATTATTTTGTATGATACCGGGCATCCCTAATCCCTTCTCGTGTGAGAGAAGAAATAGAAATCAAAGATTGCTGGAGTGCTCAAAACCTCCCAGGATTACTCTACAGATTCATTTTCAAATCTGAAGACACCATTAGATTTCAAACTGGTTTTTTATAATTGCCATGTTATGAGAAATGTTTTTTATTGATTTATTGTTACACAGTTTATAGTTTATGCACTCCTGTAACACAGAACTGCCTAGGCTTTCTCAATTGCTATGCAACGTTTCTTCAGAGCTTGTTTTACTATTGAAAACATAGTAAGAAACCAGAAGATGACACTAAACCTCATTATACCAAAATACATGACTCATACATGGTTTTTTATCAATATATTTATATATATACCTATATATACATTCCATATACATATATATGTACACACACACCTATGATCAATCACTTCTTTTCAAGCTTGTCCCATCTGTCACTTATTAAAGGAATCCTTGATTAAAGTTTAATTAAAGTTTCCTACACCATTCCTATTTCACAATTAAACCATCTTTGACATTACTTGCATTGCTGTTACTCTACAGTTTCAAAAAAAGGTGTATTCATTAAATCCTGATATTTACTTGTACATTCCACATAGAACTAGAAAGCATATATTTCAGTGATCAAAATATTAGTGCTTACAAGACAACAGCAGCAGTTTCAGTTCAGGGAAATCTTCCCCTTTTTTCTATTACATTGAATTACGCTTTTTTAACAACGCTTGAAACATGTTAAGACAAAGCTTATAGTGAATTCTATTCAGCTGTTTACCACAAATATCTAGAAACCAGAAATATCACTGAAACAAAACTCAGCTGCTCAATATACTGAGTGAGTATAGTCTTAAGTTCTTGCACTCCTAGCAAGTTGATCTGTACAACTGTAATAAATAGACTGGGCAACTTGCTTTTCAATTTGTGGCTGAAGACATGGATTTAAGTTTGGTCCAGACTGATAAAACACACAGCAAAATAACCACGAATTCCAAATAATCTACTCAATTTTTCAGACAGTGAGGAAAAAAATGGAGCAACCAAAGTCAATGCCACATAAAAATGAAAAGAGGAGAGATATGAACACCACAATATAGTCCCTTTTGTGCTCACATTGCAGAATGCACTTCAAATACAAAATTCATAGCAAAAAATCTGTTACAGGTAAACACAGCATGTATTATATACATCCTCAATGGAGTTCAAAGTACAAGGGAATGAAAGAATACTTCCATTTGTATCAGGAAGTCAAATCCCACTGATGATACATGAAAATGCACATGCATGAATTAAAATGAGTTACAAATGAACATTCTACAACAATAGCAGAATCTATATAGAGGGATGGAATACCTCTTCTATGAAGAAACACTGAGAGCATCAGGGCTGTTCAGCCTAGAGAAAGGAAGGCTCCAAGGAGACCCTATTGTGGCATTTTACTACTTAGTGGGGACTTACAAGAAAGATGGGAACAAACTTTTTGCAGGGCCGGTTGCGATAGGACAAGAGGCAATGGTTTTAAATTAGAAGACAGTAGGTTCAGACTAGATACAAGGAAGAAGTTTTTTACAATGAAGCTAGTGAAACACTGAAACAGGTTGCCAAGAGTGGTGGTAGACACTCCAACACAGGAAGCACTCAAGATCAGGCTGGACAGAGCTCTGAGCAACCTGACCCAGTTGAAGATGCTTACTGCAGGGGGGCTGGCCTAGATGACCTTCAAAAGTTCCCTTCAACCCACACCTTTCTGTGATGAAAAAAGAGATCATGGCATGAAAGAGAGCAGAAGGAATATTTAACTTTCCTTTTACCTAGAAATTACTGCCCACAAACACTGCAGTTGATTACTTCACTGAAGCCCTCTTATGTTCTGTTTGAACTGGGTAGACATCCTTGATCCCTCCTTGACAACATGTATGGCCAATTTGAACTTTCTCCAGTAGGTGGAAAATTAGGAGTTTTGTCTACTGTCTTCACTTTCTGGTAGGGAAGTAACCACCTCTACATTCCTAAACACACAACTTCAAATACAAGTCAAGTGGCCTGGCACATTTGGCTGGAGAGAGATAAAACAATCATTTTAATGACATTTCATACAAGCTACTGTAATGATCATTCTCTTATTGTCATTTTAGAATGTTTTCCCCTAGATTAGTGGCTTTTTTTTTTTAACTGAAAATCATCTGCTATATTAAAATTTTACAACTACTGATACATACCCTTCCTTTCCAGAGTCTCTAGTAAAAATCCATGAGACTGTATGGACCAAGATTAACAAAAAATAGGACTCTGATTATGCTCCTATTTGTACAAGTTAGTTTTGAAACTAACCTCAACATTATAAATAAATAAATATACTCCGTTTAAAATCTTCTGTTTGCATCCCTTCTGTGCCACACCAAGGAAACACCCATGAGTGGACCATGTTCATCCCTGTACAAAAAAGACAGCAAGAAAAATCCGTTCCACCTACTTGGTGTTAATTCTGGGTTTCCTTTTAAGTTCATCATCTTTGGAATTGAAGGTCCATATATGTCTGCATCAAGTAAACCAACTTCTTTTGTCTGTGTAAGGAACAAAAAAAATAATTGTCAAAATGTCTGTCTTCCTTTCAGTATTAGCAGCTGAACAAGATTCAACACTATTTAAAGAAATAAAAATAATATCTGGATTTGAGATCTGAGTTATCACTGTATCCTTCCTCTCTAAACTGTAATTGAAGAATGAAACCTTACAGTGTCTATAAGTTGGGTCAGATGTCTTTACAAAAGCTATCCTTACAGAGATTATCCTTACAGAGAATCCTCACTTGCAGAGTTTCTTACCTACAAGGCAGACCACAGACTTCATATTAACAAGCATTATAAGCAACGTTCTCTCTACTCCATGTACTATTGTACAGAAATAACATCTCAATTTTTTTAACAAGGTATCAAATTTTACTGCTAAAAAAAAAAGTGAGCTTTTTAAGTATATGCTAAGGAATGCAATTGAAGTCATACTAGTAATTACAAAGATTGTGAAAAACATAAAAAACATATTTTTATCTTCCGTTAAAGTGGCCAGAGTACACTTTCGCAGACATCTTGAAGTTACTGAAATGCAAGTCTCTGAAGCTAATTAAGCAGGCATAACATTTTAATCAAATACATTTACACAAAAGTATGCTAAAAATGGGTTTATTCAACTACATATGGTACATTAGGCAATAAACTTTAAATAAAAATTATTTCAACTATGTAGTCTAGACTTACAAGATTCCTTTCTATATTTTTATAGATATACATACATGTTTTCTGGAAATTAAACTGTTTTTCCTACAGATGGCAAGACACAGTACCAATTACTAACTTCTACAAATTAAGTAGTAAAGAGCAAGCCCTTTAAAGTGCTGAATGTCAAGTTTCTCTAATATAGAAAGCTAACTGTATTCAACATTTTGCAAAATTACAAACAAGTATGTTTGAGAGCCTTTTTGAAAGGTTAAGACAGCAAGAGGAGCTTTTCCAACAACACCAAATGAGACTTCCACTGTCAGTATTTCAAAAGGTGTACTTCATTTTTGGGTCATGCTTTCCTAAATTGGTATCTCATATTAAGCCATTTTGTTATCAGAGTTTTGATGGGAAAGATAGAAAGTAAAAAAAAAAAAAAAAAAAGAAAAAAGCATTACCATATTTCTTCTACTATGTACCTAGAAAAGTAAGTTTTTACTACAAAAGTCAACCAAATTTGGGTTCAGTTATTCAATATACTTTTTATTAGCAAAACAGAGCACAGCATACATAATTAATTGATTATTTATTTTAGATTTTTAAACACTTTTTCTTTATAAGGTCTTGTGAGAACTATTAGACAAAAGTTCAGGAATTACTGCAACAAATTCTTCTCCTTGCCTACTGTTGAAAGCTGCAATTTCAAAACACTAAGACCCATCTTTATGTTAAGACTTCAAAGACGTCGAAAGCAAACTATTAGAGCTTCTCTGCTCTTGTACAAAATCCATATTTTAACAGATTAGAAAGATTCATTACACAATCCCTTTAGCTATGCCATCAGCTTATCAAATCCATCAAAACATCATCTACAGGCTGTTCCCCCTAATTCCTTCCCAAATGAAACTAAGTAACTGCTGAAAAACCTACATAGTGTTTTAAACCTGATGACATACATCTGCCGAATTTTTTGAGGCTTTTCCCCCTCATGCAAGGATTGTCACTATTAACGGACTACAATGATCTCACAACTCACTAGAGTTTTACTTTCAGCCCAAAGAGAATAAAGATTTAGGATGACCTAAACTAGTTAGAATGACTTTATGACCTCCCGGGCATAATCAGGTGTTCACCACTACAGGCCACTTAATCCTAGGAGTCAGCAGCACTGTATCTATATTATACAATCTAAGTGTACAAAATTTCCTGTAATAAATAATAAATACATCCACACTGGAGAAAAACAACCTTCAATTACCTAGAGGACTTTACAAATTCAGCTCCTATTTCAAATTACCAAGATGATCTTTGTTACAAGCTAATACAATAAACCTGACTGTTTCTCTAAAAACTCACACTTCTTCAAACGTAAGAAAAGTGCCTGTTTCTGAGACACACTGTTTTTGTTCATTAATATGGTTCAATAAAATTGTTGTCTTCAAACAAAAGAATAATTAACGGATTCACAAGTTTCTACCACTCATGTTAACTAAAGCACAAGTGTTCCTGTAAGCATGTGCTTTCTACAGGATTATAGGAGAAAGGTCTTTCAGACAATCTTTAAATCACTGGCAGAAGAATCTTTCAATCACTTAAGATAGCCTAAGGCATTTTTTTTTTCTTCATCAAGCAATTCAACATGTTAGGTAAGACGAGTCCACACTGCCTAGAAGTAGCAGCTTATACAGAAAGCATTGGCCCCATAAGCTATGGTTTTGAGTTTTGTTTCTCCTGTCCCTGCTTTGGCAGTACGTAAACATCGCTAGAATACCAATAACTCTTTACTCGAGGTTTAATTATCTCAGAAAAATATTATGGCAGCTACCAAGGGATTTTTTAAGACATGCACAGTACAGCCCAGATCTTCTCTTCCAGCATTTACAATGTTTTAAATCCCCAAGAGAAGAAATAATATGCACACACCTGGATGGTACCACATGAAACTGTTAATCAGAATTACCAGATAGTTGTCATACTAAGTGAAATACAATCCAGATGCATGAGTTAAAATAATTTTTAATGAAATTAAATTTTAATAAATTTGTTTTGCTCCCCATATAACCCATACCTCACATAAAACAGCACATCTTTCAAAGCACTGCTGTATTAAAACAAATCCTAGAAAGCCATACATAACATCACACAAGGTAAAAAAACAACATCTGGGCAGAAGGAATAGATTACAGGGGATCAAAAGCAGAACCAAGAAGGCTACTTAGGAAAAACGAAGAGGGGGCAAAAAGCTCCAAGATTCCTCATATGTCTTCTGACATTATTGTCATATGCATATACTTCTCACAACAATGCTGAATCTTTGTTTTCATAAGTAATACTAATTACACAGACAGAAATGCAATGTGCTTAAAGCACACCAAAGCACATAGAAGTCCTCCTGCTACTAAGTGTTCTTCAGAGCACTGCACCCACCACTGCTACAGCCTCCCTCAGCACTCTGGCAGGAAAAGGATTCAGAAAATACAGCTCCACTATCTTCTAATGGCTGTATTTTCTCCTTATAAACATATTTCTCTCCTGCGCTATTAAACAAACAGCATTCCATCTCTCCAGATGGCATAGCAATAACCAATTTCAAAACAGCTGTTTTTAAGTTAACATTTGTCCTTTTCCTTCCACCTGCCCAGCTGTGGAAGAGAGTTTGAATCAATTTTCAAGTTTACTACACTTGGAAAGTACTTTCTAGAGACCTTATTTTTTGGTTGCCTTACTGCAAGTTCTGCAGCTTAAATTCTCGAGATACAATTGACAAGGTAACCATTCCCACATGATTTAATCATGTCACTGGAAGTTGCTTTGAAAAAATACACAAACCAACACATGCAGGATCATTGACCTCTTTATGCAGAGTAAGATCTTTATCAAACTCCCATCAGGCAGAGACCACGAAAATAGAAATAAACATATTGTCAGCACATGAAAATGTGCTGAACCAAAGTACTCTCTGTCAGCAAAAACTATACTTTAACACTCACAAATGTTCACATTTACCTTCTTAACAATGCTTTTAAGGTTCCCCCACCATAGGTAAACACTCTCTAGCACAGGCTAACTAGTGATAAGATTTGTTTTTTCTGCAGTACTGATACTGACTGTCATGGTCTCATCTGAACACTGGTGACCTCAAGAAAACAAAAAAAAAAAATTACAGAATAAAGAATTATATTACAGAGAACTATAACTCCTCTTCATCTTCTACTTCTACATCATTGACTAAGTATTTCTTTCTACTTCACTGTCATTAATCTTCTCAGCAAAATATTAATTTGCCCATGAGACCTCCCTAAAGATTTCTGACAAACATTCTGCATGAGGCACTGTAAGTTATATAATCACTGCAGCTCTTAACCCAGTAAAAATATAGTGAAGTTTTCACTCCAATTTAGAAACTTCTCTCTCCTACACTAAGAATCAAAAACTAGTTTGCAGTCACCAGGTACAGATTCTGCATTTACAAGAAAACCAAATGCTACATCAATAGATAAAGAAGATATTCTTGCATATACCCCGAGAGATGAGAATTCTACAGCTTCATTTTTTGCAGTGTGCAATTACAGGCATAGATAACCTCACTAAAAAGATCCTTTCCTTTACCTTCTCTGGCAAGATTCTCTACATAATTAAATTTCAGTTTAGTCCTCGAACCTGGCCACTGCCTTGTGAGTAATAGAGACTTGGAAGACAGCTGTGTTCTAAATTAATGTTTTTCAAGCTCTGAAATTAGATCTAATTCTTTTGGGGGAAAAAATTAAAATGAAGCTGTTGAAGGCTAAAGTCCTTGCAGAGAGAGGTCATCTAAAAAAAACAGTAAATTTTGCCTCCTTTTCTTTTCCTTATGCAGATTAGAAAGTATTAAATTGCAATTATGTTTGTTCTCCTAGGCAGGCAAATGTCACTGTACATAACCCTTGTCGAGGTGGAGTAAGTTCCTGCTAATGACAATATGATCCATATCTTTCCTCCTCTTAGCTATTTGAGCAGATACTTAAGAACTGTTGTGATCCTTCCTACGCCTTCTTTAAGTAGGCTCTCTTTTCTGTCTTTCATGGAATATTAACTACAAAATCAATTTTATTTTCCAGTGACAAATTTTCAACCAAAGGCAACCAGGTCCATTCACATACCATAAAGGACCCCTCCACACAATTCTGTGTGCAGCGGAGAATCTGGTGAAATTAATTTCTTCTGAATTGCCAAATGCTTTACTGAGGAACAGACCTGATTAAAGATTTCATGCCAACGGAGAGAAAAAAAGAGAGAAAAAAAGAATAATAAAAAATGGGCTCACAAAAGCTTCTATAAATAGCTGTTAATCAACATAGCCTACGTTACTGCTAAACACCCAGAGACTCTTTGACAGCATTAATTTCGTTTTTGCTCATATTTTCTGAGACTTTTTTCCATACTTGGTAGGGCATATGTATCCCCACTGGATGCTAGTAGATAGTATTTTACTTTGAAGTAAACTCTGCAGACCACCAGAATTCCCTGGTGTTTAGCCTGGGAGGGATAAAGGCACAGGTTAATGAGCTGTTATTGCTCTGTACAGTGAAGAATTTCCTACACTAAAAAGTGCTCCCAATATTCAGCAGCTGCAGCCCATTCCAAAGACAGAAATTCCAGCTCCACTAAGTAAGGTGCCAGTTATTTTAAAGCTGGTGCTCTTAATCCACCACCAGGACTCTCAATTTACCCTTTTAATGTTATTATAGACTTAAAGCTAATCCCAAACTGCAAGCAGCAAGACATTGGACAAAAGGGAACTTTAAGATCAGGGTAGGCTATGGATTCCTCATTTGACATACTGACACAGTGAATAGCCATCTTTTAATCCTTAATTCTCTTAACGCTTTCAGCTGCACACTATTTAAGTGCCTAGCTGTAAATTGGATTAAAGCCGAAAATGTACCACTGCAGTTTCCTCACTCTAGCCTAGAAATGCAAACTTGCTTTAAACACTCAGTCTGCTACTGGCTTAAAAGCCCTTTTCCTTCATATGAAGTGTTTCCAATTTTCTGCCAGTCACAGAACTTCTCTGGCACTTCTTTTCCACAACAGCCTGCAGTAGCTCCTACTCAATGTTCTTAACAATTGCATCCTAGTAATTCAACCTTGTTTGCCCTTTTTGCACATTATGTATCCCATTGAAAAAAAAAAATTCAATACAGAACCATTTGGAAAATAAATTACCAAGACAGAATCCCCAATATTACCACATCTCTCTATAAGACGGCTCTCCACTTTCACAGCATGTCAAATTATTATAAATAATACATAAATAATAAATGGTCCACCTTTCACATCAGTCTCTCTGGTATCTGCACTGGGCTTTCAAAGACTTGAAGACTAAGGATGAAGGTATTTAACTCTACAGGCAATACCTTACAACAAAATAAAACAAACAAGGTAAATTTTCTTCAAATTAAGCATATGGTTATCTGATTTAAGTAAAACATTTTAGGAGGTCTATGTTTAAACATATTTTTAATTTTGCTCACTTTTTACTTGAAAAACAGCAAAAATTTCAATGCTTTATTCTCTCATTTTTTCAATTGACCTAGAAGCTAAGCTATCATTGCAAAATAAACCAAATCATTTCTAACTGCTATCTCCAACTTTATTGAAACTTCTCAGTATTTAAAAAGAAAGCATAACGACCTAGAGTGATTAAAGTCTTCTGATTCTCTAAGCAACAGAGTTAAGGAAGCCTAGAAATCAAACCCAACAATTAGAAAAGCTGCATAGGAAGAGGGCAAAACAAGTCAAAACTTGCCTTCATGCTATGATTACTCAGTGAAGGAAGTCATTACTGTCTAAATTCTCCGAGATTTGCTTTCCCACATGGAATTTTGTCCTCACCAGCAAGAAAGTAATCTTTGAATGCATAAGTCAGATGGACAAATAGCTTAATTACACGAGCCAAATATTTTTTTAAAAATCCGGACTGTAAGAAAGGTAATCTGGGTGGCTTTTGCGTAGTTTCAAAATGCGTGGGTTTTGCTTAAGCAGACGGTTTGAAGAGATCAGAATTAATTTTATTCTCGCTGTCCGAGCCCAGCGCGGCTCCCTCTCCCCGCCGAGCGCCCCGCTGCCCGCGCGCCCCCTGCCGGCCCAGTGCGCGCGTTGCCCGGCAACAGGGGGTCGCCGGGCCAAAGCGGGGCCTGGCCGCTCCCCGATCAGCATCACCCGCCGGGCAGCGCCAGGTCTGGTCACAGGACACCCACCCGGGAACCCCCTGGAGCAGAGCTGGGCTGGAATGGTGAAAGCTGCTGCCTTTCACCACGTGCCGCCGCTACTGCAGGCCGAAGCCACTTGCTTATGCTTACACGTTAACTTGGTCCATATGGTTTTACTTCTTGCTCCTCCGACCTTCCCAACAAAAAAACCATTTCATCCTATGGCAAAAATGTAAATCTTCCCAAAGGAAAAGGCGAGCCAAAGGAAATCTGACTGGGGAGCTTGCCTCATAGTGACAGCACAAGCATGCAGCCTCCCAACTGGATTGGTGCCATCCTTAGTCATGCACAGCTGGTGTTTGCTCGCTAAAATACTCTGTTCATAAACAAGCAATCCCTACCCTGTTATTGCTGCCATCTATTAATTCAACTTGTTTCTACTATAATAAATTGTCTCTGGCCAGGCAGCTTTCATAAATAGTCATTCTAGTCTGAATATGAATCGTCCTGGCACAAAACCCAAAAATTCTTCCCAAGTGCTCCTAGGGGAGCACAACTGACTGCTGGTACATCAAAAGAATGAAAAGAATCAGCTGTCAAACTAAGCAAGCAATTAACAACAGGACACACGGGTAAAACATTAAGTTATTTCTTAACACAGAGAGAACACCATATAGATTTACAGACCGTGGTACAGGCCGAAGAGCTTATACTTTTTTTAACTAATCCATCTACAACAGGTAACCCAGGGTATCAAAAAACCTAATATTCTAGGAAGGGATAAGAGGCTGCCCTGCTTATTTTCTCTGGCTTAAAATCAAAAAACAAAACCAAAGGGAAAAAAACTCCAAAAAAAAAACTACTCTGTCTTGGACATGGTATCTAGGCACCTAAATTAAATCCTGTCTTGAATTATTTGCTCTGTAACCATGAGGTAAAAATATGCCAAACAGACTGAGCACCAGCATGCAAGACTTTGAACTCTCAAATTCTAATCCCGGCTCGGCCAACAACACCATGTGCCCATGACAATCTCCAAGGCTCTGTTGATGCCTCAGTATTTCAGACCATCACTATAATAACTGGAAAAGCTTCCATATTTAAAAAAAATTCAAAATACGTATCAATAGAAACAGTGAGGGGGTCTCATTTTGTTTTTTAACTACAGAAAGTAGATTTTTAAAAGATAGAAGGATGTTCTCTTTTATTAAGAGAACAAAAAATCCTTTATGCTTTAACTGTTTATATTTTATCTTATAATACACCAAACAATAATAAGATGTCACAGCTGTTACTGAAAGCATCAAGAATCTAATCTAATCTCCTCTGAGAGGGCAGCATCTTTCACAGATCTCATTCACCAGAAAACATTTGTTGTCAATAGCCTGTAACCTGTTTTATCTTAGAAAAAGAACACTTGAGTTAAAAGCATAGAACTTGTAACACAAACAGACTAATGAAGGAAGCCCAGACTTTTATAGTCATATATTTTCCTTCACAAGTCCTTTCCTCCCCTCTTCAAGCAGTACATCAAGTTCAACATCAGTCTCTACAAATATGTATTTTGTTTATAAGAGACATAAGCACTGTTAATGAAGTAGCAGACGACTTCTGAAGCTCTGATCTACTAACAATCATTACTGCTTCTTCTGAGAGAGATGAATTTACAATAGCAATGAAGAGAACAAAAAACATGGCAAGGTGAAGCATAACCAGTCTTACCTAATGTAAAATAAAGGCATCCATTGCTGCATATCTGAGGACAAAGAAATTCACTCTAAAATTCAGCAGGAGGCACCAACAGACCCTCAAAAAAACACCTCCTTATTTACTTCATTCACCATTACAAAACTGACCATTGCAGTGATCTCTAGAATTCGGAGCACTGGACAGTCCCAGACTGGAACAAGGTCACAGAGATTTTCATTTCAAAACCTTGACTCACAAAATTAGCGAACTGAAATCAACGTGAGTACCCAAATAAACAAACCTGCAAGCCCAAAGGTTAAACATAAACATGATGCCATCATTATCTTAAGGAAAACAAACCGCAAAAGGAAAAATATATTAACGCTTGAGCAAACAAGATAATTGCTTATTTCATCCACCTTAATTTCACTCTTTCTAACTTGTAACTACATCAATGAAAAATTTCACCACTGTAACAGCTTGCTAACTTGTGACCACCAATTCACACAATTCACAGCTATTTCATCAATTTCAGCTGCTCTTTATTGATTATAACCCACCAGATGCTGGCCTCCAACTTCACACCACTACATAATCGTAACATCAAAACTAACAAAGCGAATAATCCCAACACTTGTTGTCCTAGGTTACAATATAGATGTATTTATTTATTCTATTACCACAAGCTGTGGGCCATTAGCTGTTATCTCCTGCTATGAACCACCCCTGATAACAGTCAATGGGCCATCAAGAAACCACTACATGACTTACGGAATTATCTCATCCTATTGTGAGATGCTCCACCCAGGAGGGAGGAGCCAAGCATTCCCACTTGGATATAACCTGGCCTTGGAACTCCCCAAGTCAGCCCTGTCTACTGGGTTCCCAGAGGATAAGAGCTACCGCTGGATCTTCAGGAGGAGACCAGACCTTCCACAGGATCCCTGCTTCAACCAAACTACTTCACTTGGACTGCTACCACCGCCCTGACTAACAGGGTGTCAGATTGTATCTGACTTTGTCAGCACTTTTCCTTGTATTATTGCACTTATTTTTAATTTTCCTATTAAATTTATAATCCTGACTTGCAACATCCCACTGGTTTGTTTTCAAACTAACACACTTGTGTATGTCAGAATTACTAAGATGCTTTACTAAATAGATTTTAAAAATGCATAAAACTGCATGTTTGAGAAGTATCAGACACCATCTTAAAAACACATATTCTGGTAGAGAAAGTTATGTGCTACTAGTTGACATGGTTGCCTTGGAGCTACTCAATGACCATCCTACAAAACAGAGCACATTGCAGACCAATATTTGTTTTGCAAAAGTATTAGAGCAAATGCCATGTTTTAAAGTTAATTAGAAGGAACCATTCAAGCAGTTTTGCTTTTCAAGATGACAGATTCTTTTCTGAGATCCAATTATTCCAACAGCCTATTTAAAACACAGAATTAAAAACTGTGAAATAACAAGATCAGATGCCATCACAAACTGTACAGCTTTAAACATTCTTCTTATTAAGTGTGACTAAGTTTATGGAAATTTTTTTTAATCTTTTACAAAATTCCTATAGGAGGCTTGCAGATTGCATGTAGACCTCGCTCCTTCTACCTATTGTTTTTCACTTGTCTTTTACAAAAAGAAAAATATGCTACATTATCCTGATTAAAGTATTTGAGGATACTTTGTATTTAATGTTTTATGATTAAGCCTGCACTATACACCCTCCCACTGCAAAGGAGGCTTGCTTCTGAGTTTACCTGTGTGGCAATAACTGTGCACAATGGAACCCCTCCCAGTCTATAGCAGCAGGTGGATACAATGAACACCTGTGGTTTTTACTCTTGAACGGCTCCCACTATCTATTTATAGTACAGGTAACAGCTTGAGTAATACCAAACTGGGAAATCGCTCAAAAATTTGTATTTCCAAGCTTAAGGGAAAATACATAGTTTTTGGGGTTTTTTTTTCCTTAGCAGCTGTTTATATACAAAGTATTTCTACACGTAATTTCTCCAGAAACAGTAAATCTGTGGAGCTATAAAAAGCTGTTTTGGACACTATTCAGCACTAACTCCTATTTGTTTCAAGTCAGTGTTCTGAAGTGATAGAATTTATTTATTTATTATTTCCAACCTGTAGAAGCATTCTCTATGACATCTACACATCCCTGCAGAACTGCAGTTCAACTCAGTGACACACCAGGAAAAGGACAGAACAAAATCCAGATGCAGGATGAGATCTACTAAGTTATTCATGGTACTGATAAAATATAAACAAAGTGACAGGAACTCAAAACCCCATCAAAAACAAGAAATTAACTAAGTACAAAAAATGAAATACATTAAATGTATGTGACTGCCTCACCAGTAAACATTTATGACACACATTTCACATTAAGGTTGATAATTAAATATTCACCTACCGAATCATTTGCTGCTAGGGCAAGGGCTATATTTACTGCAAGAAAGAAGAAGATGAAAAACAAAAATATTAAAAACTAAAACATAATAATAAATATTAATAATATTAAGTGCAGGAAACCTTAATTTCTAAATATTGAGAATATTACCATTGCTAACAAGAGAAAATATAAATGCATTACACTTTTTTAATATATCTCTACAATATTTGCAAAGTGGCAGCAGCACCTACATTTCAGTACATGTTTGTTAACCAGCAAACAAACTCAAGCTAATCTGCAAAAATTTCCAGATTCTCAGTTTCTAGAGGACACTGCAAAATAAAAATACAGTCTCAGTATTTTGCCAAAGCATAACATGAAAAAAACTTTTGTAGTATGATGTCTACTTTAAAAAGTGGGTACTTCCAAAACTAAATTTACCCTACTGTTAGCAACTTTCACCACACTCTCCACTGAACTTGCCTAAACCTAGAAATTAGTTAAGTATTAAAATAAATGAAAATATTATCATATCCCTTTTTTTTATTTCATTTGATATATTGAACAGAGATGTTTTCTGTAAGAAGGTGCAGTGTATGCTTTTCACTTGATTGTCATGTCAGAAAATGAAGTCACATCTACCTTAAAGCATCTGTAACTAAAAAAAAAAACAGACAAAAGGAGATGAAGCAACTAAAAAGACTATTTGTTTACAGCTTTTACATTTCCATCAATACTTAAGTCTCATAACTAAACATCATGTGCAAATGGTTATCTTTAATGGCTCACCAGCTTCAACTATGTCGGAAATCCTCCTAGAAGCTTCAGTACAAACAAATAGTAATTTTTATAATCCAAGAAGTTACATGTTTTAGAAAAATAAAAAAACACAGCAAGAAACCCAACACACACAACCCTTTACTGGGTTACATCTTTTGTTTCCTTTACATATTGCTGTATGTCCACATAGTCTTTGAAGAAAGGTAAGCTGCAGCCTTGTTCTGCTGGAAGAGTACAAAAGTTCTGAGAAGCTGGGGAGCCAGATTCCTCTCTTGAAGAACTTAACACCAAGAAAGCTAAGTACCTTCAAACAAACCAGCTGGGGGTTAATAAGGACAACTGTACAGCCTTCTCAAAGAGGCACACAGGCTCTCCACTCCTAAGCTAACAAAGTACACAGATTTTTATTCTTCAATTTTCTATTTGAGCAGATCCTCAATTAACTGTTCCCCAAATGAATCAGAGGAGAATTCGTGTTATGAAACCTGGAGATCATGCTACAAATGACAGATATAGATAAAAAACAAGCAAACCAATTATAAACATAAAAA
Organism: Grantiella picta; assembly: GCA_013397955.1. Lineage (NCBI taxonomy): Eukaryota > Metazoa > Chordata > Aves > Passeriformes > Meliphagidae > Grantiella > Grantiella picta. The sequence goes on from VZRM01004557.1 coordinate 813,938, forward strand.
GAAAAAAAAAATCAACTGCAAATCTTGTCTGAAGAACGGAGACACATTTTCTTAAAATCAGTTTACACATCTATCTCGTCAAAGAGCTTTCATGTATGAAAATGGAAGCATGATCCACAATGCTTCTTCAATGAGGTATATTTAACTGAAGGGAAAGAAGGGAGACCATGGGAGCAACACAGCATGTAAACCTAAGGTTTACAAAAAAAGCCAAACCAACTCCAAACTTTGGAGAGATGGCATAAATACAGAAGAATGCTGTTGAAAAAATAGAAACTTCAAAGGAAAATGATAGGAAACATAACAAACAAACCAACACTTATATTAGACAAATATAAATAACAACAAAAAACAATCAGTGTATAAACATGCATTGAAAAATATTTTTCCAGTAACATAATTTCTTCTAATCACTGACTAAATTGATCTCAGAAGACCAAAAAGCACTGGAAGCAACAGAGAACACAACATGAAAGTCATATGCAATAAACAGAAGGAGTTATTCAACAGGTTAAGGAACGACCCTGTCAAACTTGACCAGAATGTAGATCCTCTTTTCCTGAAATGGAGGTACAGAGGAACTGAAACATAACTATAATGGAAAAAACAAAACCAAGAGTCTTGACAGGCCTTCTGACATACACACAACAAGACTCATTATATTTTCTTCGGTGCTTTAGGAATTAGAGGTGCTTGCTAGTTTCCTTTCTTTCTGATTCCTGCTCTCAAAATGTGTCAGAAGAATTGTCACCAAACATGTTCCCCACAAACCTCAAGCAAGAAGAATACAGTTTAAAGTCTATAATGCAGTAATAACGCCATGCAGTACTTTTGTTTATACAAGTTATCTGAAGTTCAACTGTTAATCTGAACCATGAAATTTATTCTCATTATAATAAATAAGAACATAGATTTCCTTCTCAATATTATGAATTAAAACATTCATTTAAAAAGGCTGTCAAATACAGATACATTTGAATGGTTCATTTGCATTTCCAATATCCTACTTAATGCTTGTTGAACCCTGATTTTTTATTTTTAAATGCGTAGGAATGAACTCCTAGCTCTAAGTATTATTTATACATGTGTTATATTTTATGTAGAAATTACACACAGATGCCAGTTGCAAGAACTTAAATTCAGATATTTGTTTGCAGACATGAGGAGAATAGTCTGAATTTACTTTTCCTATTACACTCATGCTGTAAATTGGCAACTGATGAACAGGTACTTGGTATCTTTAGTAACCCGCAACAATCAGTCTATGTATTAGAATGATATACCTTTTGACGGTTAAGAAATGCAGGTTTTAATCGTTTTGCCTGTCTTTTTACATGTATGTGTATCCTATTTATAGTATAGCAGATATGAAAAAAAATCCCTTTTTTTAAGTAGAATTACTTTTAGTACAGATATCACAGTCAGTTCTAGAATTTATTAGACAATCAGTCTGTTTCAAGCATGGCTGAAATACAAACAACAAAATTATAAATTAAGACCTATATCCACATGTTATTCACAACACATGAACAGTAGACGTCCTTCAACTAAAGGATGACGCTTCTCCGACGGAAGAGGCTAGGGAAGAGATCTTTAAACAAATTTCTAACACTTTACAGAGATCTTTTCAACTAAGTTTACTTTCAGTGTCACAGAATCATAGAATGGTTTGGGTTGGAAAGGACCTTAAGAACGACCCAGCTCCAAACCCCTGCCATGGACAAGGACACCTTGCACTAGACAAGGCTGCACAAAACCCCATCCAACCTGGCCTTGAACACTTCCAGTGATGGGACAACCACCACTTGTATGGGCAACCTGGTCTAGTGCCTCACCATCCTCACAGTACAGAATTACTGCCTAACATCTACATCTCTCCACTTCTAGATTAGAACTATTCACCCTCGTCCTATCACTATCTGCCCACAGAAAAAGTCACGCTCCTTTCCTTTTTTCTAAGTCCCTTTTACGTACTGGAAGGTGCTCTAAGAGTCTCCCTGGAGCCTTCTCTTTTCCAGGCTAACCAACCCCAACTCTCTGAACCTGTCTTCACAGGAGAGGTGCTCCAGCCCTCTGATCATCTTTGTGGCACTTACTGGACCCTCTCTAACAGATCTTTCTTATGCTGGGGGACCTAGTCCTGGATGCAATGCAACCATCCAGCCAATTCCTAATCCACTAAGTGGTCCATCCATCGACTCCCTGTCTCTCCAGTTCAGAGACAAGGATGTCATGAAGGACAGTCCAAATGCTTTGCATAAGTCCAGACAGATGACACAAGTCACTCTTCCCTCATCCATCAACACTGTAAGAAGGCCACATCATTTGTTGGCACAACGTTTTTCCATTCTGTCATCTGTTTAAGTTCAAGTAAATTTCTGCAGTACTGGTAACCTATATACTATCCCATTTTACCACCTAGGAATGGCAGAGTTACAGAAAAATTAATTCAAAACCTAATGGTGGAGTTGAGAGAACAGTTCAATGTGCTTCACAAGGCTCTGATCAGTTTGTGTGATTTATAAATACTGTTTCACTTTTTGTTTATGAAACACCTATACAAGTAGTTGCGCAAATTGAACAGAGTCCTGATCTTGAAACTTTCTAAATATTAGTATCTTTTACAGAGCACAAGACTATGCTGATATAGCACAGAAAGGCACTGTATAGGCACACCTAAGCTGCTAGGGAAGGAGGAACTGTGTCACTGCACTGGCACATGATCCCCTTCACCTCAGCCCACATCACATCTTAAGAGGTCCTGATGTCTCCGGACAGCAGTGCACCATTACAAAGATATTATTTCAAAGACGTCTGCTCAACCTAAGTTAAAGCCAAGGCTTCTGTACCTAAGTAGATTCTCAATGGCTGCAATGGGACTTGACAGAGGTGAAGGGCAGTGCTAGCGGAACCCAGCGACAAGGTAATGACACAAGCACCTAAATATTCCACACAAAGTACTAGGAAATGTGCAAAGTAAACGATTAAATAAAAGAAACCTTACCTGCTGTTGTTGATTTTCCAACTCCCCCTTTTCCGGAAGCCACAACGACCACCTGCTTAACTCCTTCTATGGGCTTCTGCTTGGGCAGCCCGCGTGACAGGATCCGAGCACGTCTGTCCCTCAGAGCCTCATCCCCAGAGCTTGAGTGCTAACAAAACCAGAAAGCAAGTGAATGCATGTGCACCAGCCTGTAGTTTTCACAGAGAACACTGACAGGAAGGAACCCAACTGTACACTGAGACATTTTCACTACTTGTCTAAAAGAGCATTCTGCACAGGGGCTCTCCCAAAGGGAGCCTGCTTCAGAGGCAGGCAGGGACCGGGCCTGCTTAAAAATACCCCCAGTCACACTGTCTTTTGTCAAACACTTAAATACGATTGACCTTAACAGGTAAGGGAAAAAAAGGGGGGGCGGAGGGAACGTGTTGAAACAAACCAAACCATTGCTTTAAAAGCCGGAAGCTTCAAGAAACAGACCAGACCTTTCGGTACAGTTGTTTCAGGCACAACAAAAGCAGCAAACAGCGAAGGAGCAGGAACCCGAGGTGCTGAGGGACCGCACATGTGCGGGTGCGCTGGAGCGCACAAGAACCACAGGCGGAGCCCCGCTGCTGACGGCCGGAGCAGCCGAGCGGAGCATCCCCGCAGGCAGCGAGCGTCCCACCGGCTCCCGGCTGGCACAGCTGTACCGCCACGGGCGGGGAGCGCCGCGCTGCTCCCACCGCGTGCACGCGGCTCCGGGCAAAAAGCGGGCTGAGCCATCCACCCTCAAGACCTGCCAACGCCTGCAGCGAGGGCATGCCGTCCCGCAGGGACGCTGCTGCTGAGCCGGCTGCCCCAGGACACGGCCCGCCACGGCACCCGCGCACGACACAACGTCCCGCCTGCCGCCGCCGCGGTGCGCCCGCAAGCACAGGCACAGCCCAGCCCGCCCCTCGCCCGCCCCGCCCCGCTCCGCTCCAGCCCTGGCGGCCGCGGCGCACGGTGGAGCTCCCGCCTCACTCACCGCGGAGCCGGCGGACGGAGCGGCGCAAT
>VZRM01004557.1:818008-846754 GCA_013397955.1 Grantiella picta
CCCCGCGCCGCGCTCCGCCCGCCCGCTACCCCGCCGGCGGGCTGGCGCTGGGTGGGCCCGGCAGCGCTGGGCAGAGCACGGAGCTGCCGGGAGCTGAAGGTGTGGCGCCGGGAGGTGTCGCGGCACCGGAGCTGCGGGGAAGCGACGCGCGCCTTCCCGCCGAGCGCGCCGAGCGGTGGCGCTGGGAAGCAGCGGCACGGAAAGCAGAGCCCTGCCGCTGTCTGTAAGGAAACGGGCCGAGGAATGGACAGCCTGTGACCGCACGCATTGCAAACTGCTTCGCGCTTATCCCTCACAGTGCTGTAGTTGTCCCCGCAGAGGCTCCTTCTGGCGCTCTCTGCAGTGCTCCTTCGGCTCGTCGGTGCCTTCTGAATTCTCATCTTGGCCCGCAAAATGATTGGTCCCGTCTTGCTTTATGTCCTCTACAAATATCCCATACAAAATAAATATCCCATTTCCTCCTTTGGATCATTAGGTAAAGGAACAAAGAGACCTGTAGCCGAGACAGATGCCACCTGTTTGGGGGGCTTTTTTGCTTATTTTGATTTGGATTTTTTGGTTGGTTTCTTGAATAATACTAAAGAACAAAAACACAGAATTAGTCAAGTTGGAAGGCCACCACCTTGTCCAATCTCCCTGATCAAGCGGGGTCATCCCAGAGCACAGGGCAAAAGATTGCATCCATTTGGTTCTTAAATATCTCCAGTGAGGGAGACTCCACAGCCTTTCCAGGCAACCTGTTCCTGTGCTTGGTCACCTGCACAATAAAGTTTTTCTTCTTCATATTCAGATGAAACTTCCTGTGCATCAGTTTCTGTCTATTGCCTCTTGTCCTACTGTTTGGCACTGATCATGGTTCTGGTGATAGTTTTGGTTTTCCATCCAGTTTACCCTCACTCAGTAAATCAAAACCACATCTCTGTTCCTTATGTCATGTGAGATTTGCTTAAAGCTTTAAGACTCACTTTGTCCACTGCTTCTCTCCCACTAACGAGGCTTGCAAGCACATTGTGGAAGGAAATTAGATTGGTTTGATGTGATTTGCTCTTACAATGCCATGAATAGGCCTTATTCATCTCAGTGGTATTATAGAAATAATTCAAATTTTAGCAGTTTCAGGTCATTCGTTTGCAAATATAAAATATGGTGTAGACAGTGTCTTTTGTTGGTATCTGTTGTAATATGTAATGGATCAGAGGATTTTACTTCAGTTAAAAGCGTTATGATAAACATTTCCTCTCTTTCACAGTGAGCGGAATTTTCACCATTTTAAATGCTACTTTTTAAATTATATTATTAAAAGTTCTAATCAAGCAGTCTGCTAAGCCCCACCATTTCCAAAGGCATATTCCAGTGCTCAGTTACAACACATAAATTACAACGCTGAAATTTTTTTTCTTGTACTTGAGTGATTCTCATTCAACCTACATTTTTGATGTACCCACATAAGCATGCTTTGCATAACTAACACAGACACCTGAAGAGGTCAAATCATTTCCCAATAACTTAAGCTACTGTCAAACCAAACTGGAAAAGAATACTGAAAACTAACAAGCCAATTAATTTTGAAACTGATATAGATGTGCCTCCAGGGCTTTTTTTCACTGCCTCTGGAAACCACGTTACCTTTCGCTCCGCAGGAAATGTGCATAACTGTTATTTCTACCTTGAGCAGTCGGAGGCAGTGTTGGAGCACAAAATACTGTGCATCTCACACCAATGGAATCGGTACTGTGGGATCAGGGGTGGGCACACACTTGAGATATGTGTCCCTTTAAAGTCTTTACAAAGAAAAGAACATGGCGAAAATGTATGATACACTTCTTCAATTTGTGAGTAGCTCTAACGCTGACGAGAATACTACTCAAATATTTTTGTGGGGTTTTGTAAAGCTGATCTAGCACAAACTAAAACTGAGCTATCAATCCTCAATATTTTTAGTTTTAATAATTTCTTTTAGCACTGGTTTGTTAACTACCCTGTTAGTAGGGTAGCTAACATGGCTGTAGGTTGTATTGAATGGGAGTATGAAAAGTATTATCTGGCCATTAGAAAGAGGATCAATTTGCTCAGCAACACAGCAGTCATTTTCAAAACGCCTTGAATTTAGTGGAATACTAAATTCCACTAAATAATAAATAAAAACTGCAGTTTGAGTAGTGTTTCACCATCTCTACTAATTGTGAAGACAGTTTTATGGATTGTACACTTGTCATAATTGGTCTTGGTTTCCTATATAAACATTTGAAAATATTGTTCTGTGTTGTTTGCCTGATATATTATTGCAATCCACATACAGTGTTAAAATATATGTCTAGGAAAATGCAACGAAAAATTAACAAAATTTTTACTGCCAGGCTTGAGTCTTGATGGGAACTACAGGTAATCTCTGCATCTTTCAGAAAATTCCACTTTGGACTCTTCAAAAGTTCAACAAAATGAAAGAAACAATATTTAACTTTAACACAAATTGGTAACATTTTCTCTAAATACATGTAGGAAAATGTTTCATAGACTCTAAATTGCTATTCAAGACTGAACAATAATATGATAAAAAGAGAACTGATTTTTGTCTAAAATCAGATTCTCTTGTATTTTAATATATTTTCTCTCTACCCAAAATCAATTAAGGGTATCCAGGTATAGCTAGGAAAGGTTTCTTGCCAAAATTACTCCAAATTTTAAAAATGAAATAACCCTTGAAAAATTACTTGGTAGATAATTAGGTTGGTTTGTGTGCAGTAGAATATAAGTAGCTAAATAAAAGGGTACCCATTCTCATTTCTGGGTGTCTTCATAGTACCACATTAATAGTATAGTAACTGCAAACTCTTTCTCGTGTGAGCCATCTATTTCAGTCGCAATTTGAACTAGAAATTATATTAAAGAATGGCAAAAGAAAGATTCTTCACAACCAAGGGGTCATTTTAGCTTCATGACCAGGCCTGCAATCTTTGGCCACTGAGATGTACCATTGCCTACCAAGGTGTGTGGGTGTGTGGGTGTGTGAGTGTGTGGCATGGAAGTCTCAGATTCTGGATTTTTCCCCCCGGCTGGTTGACCAACCCTGTCACCTTTAAGATAAATAAGGTTAAAATGATGCTTTTTATCATTTTTTGTCACGTGGTGATAATTACTTGGTTCAGGGCTCTGCCCTGGCTAATGAGCTTTGGGCTCTTAGCATTACCTCTTGGCTCAGCCCTTGCACTGTGTCTCAGGATAGCTGCCACCTCCTCCCTTTGGCAGCTCTGACACCATGCTAGAGCTGCTCTCATGCTCTTGCCAAATCAGCATTCTCCTGTGGGGCTGACAAACTATATCAGGCTGCAAAATAATCCAAGACAAAATGCCAACCGGTGTGAGCTCTTTGTTTTATCTTTGCTATGCTCCATATGGAAGTTAAAGCAACTTCCAGGTTGCTTTACTTAATGCTGAGACACTGATCTGGTCCTACACAGGCCAATGTCAGCTTGGCAGAGCTCGTGCACAGGGACACAGTGACATACCTGGGGGTAACAGGCTCCAAATATATCAATAAGGCACATCTCAAAAATGTGTAAATAGGGAATGTCAGGCATTAGAGGAGAAAACAATTGTAGGTGTATATTACAGAGCCCTTCTGTGTCACAGTATTACCTCTGTCATTCACCGGAATTTCTCTTCTAGTCTTTTTCCTGATAGACTTAGACACCAAGGTCAACATCACTGATATAAAGGCAGTTATGCCCACTTGTTGCAAAGTAAATTTGGCTCAAGGGATTTTAACAGATTCTGATTTCAAATATACATACAAAAAAAGGCAGGTTCACCTGAGTTTTCATACAGAATATTACCTTGTTTAAGAATAAATCTCTGTTTATTATTATATATGGCGGTACTTGAAAATGCAACACCTTTAAGAAGCACAAAGAAAACACAAAAGAATCAGTAACAATTTATTAATTTGTCTTTATCATGTGTATTAGTATTTCCAATCAATATAAAACCACACAAGTAGCTTAATCTGATGTGAATGCTTTGCCAAACCTTAAATCGTGAGAGAAATTGTTTGCTTTTGTTCAGTTTCACTAAATGAGGAAGAAGGTCTGGAAGAACTGAGACCAATTTAGTTTGTATATTGCTTTCCTGTGGAATTTTAATCAGTGCAGTCCTTCACAGTCAAGAAGAGATGAAAACTTTATTTAAATTGTCACTAGACTCTTCTTAAGTCAGTCATCAAGTTCTTCAGGTTAATATTGCTTTCTATAGTAACACTCACATCGAAGTGAAGATGCAGCTTATATTACAGCAATTTTTCCAACCTTAAGGAAGTGGTGCAGAAAATGAAAGGATTTTTTTTTGTTGAATATGTCCTTCTGTAACAAAGCCACATAATTTTTCTTAGGTAGCTTACATATATAGGTATTCCTTGCATGAATGGAATTAACACAAATTAACAGTATTTCCTTACCTGAAGATAAAAACAAAGGTTTTGAAAGTATTCCTAATCTTTGCCATATATTTTACAAACATTGAAGGAAGACTGGCATTTTCTTTCCTTCTTTCCTCCCTTTTTTTTTTTCAGAAATGGAGATAAATTGCAATGCTAAGAGTCTCGGGGGCAAAAAGAGTCCTGTTGTTTTATAGAGTGTTCAAATACAGAATAAAAAAGATGGTGACTGTCCTAAAAGCTTCAATAAACTGTTTGACACCACTGATCTGAGTCACGGTGCCACTCACAGTTTCAGTTTCTGAAATTATTTTAATTCTGCTCTTCATTCATTTTTCTCAGTAACAAGCTTATTTTACAGGAAGCATTTTTGTTAACATCAGAATCCTGAGCCTAAACAAGTTCTATGTAGCAAATCAATTTTATTTGATCAATGATGCTGATTGAAATGTTACATCCACTTTTACTGGTTTTGGTGTTCAGTAATTATTTTTAAAATCTGGTTAATGTTCTAAACCACTTTGCTCCATAGCCATTCAATATTTACCTCGTAAGTCCCTGCAGTAGCAGTGCAAGGTATTTCAGAAGGCACGAATAAACTTTGGGTGTGTGTGGACTGCTTACACAGTTATGACAACCTTACACAATTACAGCGAACTGCCCCGGAGGTTGGTGTGCAAGGACCAATCTCATTTGAACATAGATGTGATCCAAGATCACTTCTTTTGTCAGTGCACCCTGTATGAAGCATTGTCGTGTAGAACTGCAAGGTGCTCTATCACTGTGAAGCCAGAGCACTGATTCTTGGAACACAATCCTCTGGTTAATCCTAAAATGTGAAGGTAAGTAAGTCTTCAAGGTTTTACACTGGGACAGAGATTCTTAACTGGTTCTTGACTGCTGAACCAGGAACAGAACTTTGCTAGTGAGCAAGCCCTGGCCAAAACTACATCAGGATGTAAAGATGAGTTGCAGTGGCCAGGAATATTTCCTGCTATTGAGTCTTAGTACAGATGTAGCCTGGAAGTTCACCTGAAATTGAGCTGAGTCAATATGCAAGCTCCAGAGTGCATTAGATTTGTGTTTTCTGTAACAGGAGCAAAAATTTGTCATATTTGTGGGCACCAAAATGAAGGATTTTTTAATCTGGATGTGGTCCTTACTCAGATTGTTACTATGAAGACATTATTTTTTTTTCCTATGGGCAACAGAGTATCCAAGGAAAGATTACTTATCTGTAACTGATTTTAAAATATCCTAAGTTACAGAGTAATTGTTTATTCCTGTTAATCATAAAAATGTAAGCCTCCAGCAGTTCCAAGAATTATCTGTGAAATAAAAAACTCTTTAAGAAAAGTTATACCAAATACTGGTTTTCTATTCTTTTATCACATCAAATATTGAAGATAAAGTGTTTCACTTCCACTCTGTAGCAGCAACTTAGCATCTTCTGTAAAAGAAAGAAACTCTGACTCTGGTAATTAAAAAAAAACATAATCCAGTCAAAGATTATGTGAAAAATCTTATCATTGCAGTGCCTCTAAGGTATCTAATAATACACTAGTAGTATGATCCTAAATGAGTTCAGAAACATGCATTAAAAAAAAAGCTGTGCTTTAAAAAACAATTTTTGACACTGCTCTTTGAAACATGTTAATCTACACTGGAAATCATAGCAGGAAGCCACATCAGTTCTTGACATGTTTATTATCTTATTTGACTCCATGAATATTCATTAGAATTTTGAATCTTTTATTATTTAGCTCACTATACTAAACATTTGCTTTTTCCTCCCAAGATCATCTTCTATTTATGTGGGTTAAAATAATGAAAGGATTATATATAAACGATTGTTTTACTGAAACAAATCATCAAAAATCAAAGGCTGATGGTAAGTGATTGAGTGTTACAGTTGCCATTTTTTCTAAGAGAAATGAGTTTCCAAAATACAATTTTAAGAAAAGCCCCTAGATCAATATCACTGTATCAGAATATGATGCTGCACTATGGCAAAGTGAGGTACCAATTTGTGTTACAATGCAATATTTCATTGAAGGGAATGAAATGCCAAAATCTGTCAACCCTTCTTGGCTCACTGTGCTCTGGCAATCTTTTTGAACTATGCTGCAAAAGAGGTTGCTGTGTTCTGGAAACAACAGCTTCAACAACTGATAAATGGCAGACCAAGCATATAACTAGTTAGTGTCTCCTCAAACTCAGGAGTTTTATCATGATGCAAGGCAAATAGTGCTTGGGATGAATTCAGAGGTTTGCCATTCAGAGAATTTCCTAATGACCTGTCATTTGTGTGCATGCTTCCCTGACTAGCTATGGATCAGTATGCCTGAGGGGAAAAAACGATAGGAGCTATGACTCAAGGAGAAAGCTTTTGGCCTGAAGCTGTGATGAGTTTTACTTTGAAAGTCATCCATATAAATGCAAAAAAATGACATGTGGCCTTATTATGCCTGCATACTCAACAGTAACTGGAGGCAAGGAGTCCTCCAGGTACAGAGAGAATAATAAATGACTCTCATACTGTTTGTGAAAGGAACAGAAAAAGCCACATCTCATTTCATGTCCATTTTTAATAATAACATGAGGCTTTATGCTAATACTCTGATGTTACACATGGCATCTATTGTGAACACAGAGGCTCAAGTTTCAGCTCCTAGAGGATATTGATGGATTTTTACCTATAGCAACATCCTCATATTACAATAAAAATTTCTTACTGAAGACAGAAAAAGATGGGATTAACTAACAGCCACATTCTGTAATACTAATCGCTATTGTGAAAGTGTTTATAAGGTGAAGAGAGCAGTGATGCAACGGTACTTAGGGAGGAGAACAGACTTTTATTCCTTTACATGGCAGGGGTAGAGGACTATCCACCTTGGATGCAGCAGACCAACCCTGAATGTAGGAAAATAAAAGAATGTAGGAGCTGTGCTCCATTGTGCCTGTTCTAAATTCCTCCTCCAGTTCACAACACCCACCTACATCAGACAGGCATGGGTTAGCTCAGGGGCTTGAAGTACACTTGTCACACTACCAGAGCAGTGCCAGGCTCTGAGCTCATGTGTGGTCAGCAGCTCCACACAGAGCACAAACTGAAGCTGATTTTGGTCAAGGCTGGCCTGGGTGGCTCTACCGGGCTTGCTCTGGGATGGCAAACAGCCTGCACAGCTGCTCACTGTCATTGAGCTCTATTACTCCTGCCCTCTATTGCTCCAGACCCTGTGACCATAAGGTTACCCTTTCATAGCTCATTGCTGGGTGCTTCTTCCCACCATCGAGTCAGTATTGTCCTACAACCATGATGTTTTCATGTGCTCCTGCTGTGTAGAACCCAGATCCCAAACTCAGGAGACCAGGGAAGCGTGTACATTTGGATATGCCTGCAGGGATCAACCTGGATCTGGCAGTACCATTCCTAAAGGAGAGCAGAAAAGGGCTGACCTTTGAAGGACTCCTCATGGAGTCATCTCCATGGCTCTGTACAACCTCCCTCTGAATTCCAGAAGAGCATGGTGTTGAAACTCAAGGTTGGCTCTGCACAAGAAAGAGCATATGAGCATATGAGATTAGCTAAATTCCATGAAAAAAGAAGCCAGAAACCATATTGCTTCGAACCAGCACACCACGTTACAGAGACCCTACGGTACATACTGTCGGCAGGCCACTCCCACTGCGCTGTTGATTCCACTGGAGCGTGATAGAGAGGTCCTTTTAACATTAATGCCTGTAAATCATACAGACAAAGGTTTGGTTCAGGAGACATCTAAGCAGGAAAAAGCAGAGTGCTAAATGTCACGGGCAAATGAACATGCCCAGCACCCAGTGAGATAGAAACTGATTATTAGTGTTCTTACTTCCTTTAAGCAATCACAGTAACCAAGCAGATTGTATGTCTTTTAACTGGATACTTTTTTTTTCCCAATAGATCCAAATTTCTGCTTCTCACAATAAAAAATAGTAATTGTATCTCATAATTTTCACACTGAATCTATTATTTTTTTCAGAAATTGAATTAACTTTTGATTGCTGTAACACATTTCAGCGTCTATTTTGTAATTTTATGAAGAACTAGACAAAACACTAATCTATTTTTAATAGTTTTTTAAATTTTTGTTGCTTTCTTTAAACACAGATAAAATCAACTCCTCAAATCACAAAATTATACTTCCACAATAGGAATACCAGCCTTCACTGCAAACAATTGTGACATTTGTGGGGACACTAAATTGGCTTTGCTGGAAGACTTGAAGAGGTGGACCAACTGATGCTACAGAACTGGAGCTGAAAGAAGCCATGACCTTCCTCAGGGCCGTGGTGCAGAGCACAAAGCTAAAAATCACAGTACCATCTTCCTCTCAATCATCTTCCCCCAGAAGTCTGCAATGGCTCTTTCAAATGCTAAACAGACCTGGGGGGGCAGTTTGGAAGGCAAAGTGGATGATAGCCTTCATACTATGTCTTCTCTGGAAGAGCTGTTTCTGGTAGCTCTACACAAGCATTGTGCAATTATTGTGGTCTTTGACTGACAGGACTGCTCATTTCCGCTGTCTGACTTGTCCTAGGGAAATTCTTCGTGCCCTCTTTGCTCTTCTTATTTAAATATCTCTGGAGGAAGGAGGATGATGGTTGGGAAGCAGACATACTCCTGACCTCTGGACAGTACTTTGAATAAGTCAGTACTAAGTACAGTCACCATAACGTGCCTTAGACAGCAAACTTATTCTAACAACATCAGCTAATCCTCTCTGCCCCCACATCGCTGTTGAGCAGTACCTTGTCTCTTCCAGCTAATCAGCAATTCAGCTAACAATTCTGAGGCTACAGTAAGCTTAACTGGGTCTTGAACTAGACTCAGAAATAGGCTACAAAAATAATCACCAAATGTAAGAGCCAGAGAACCTACTTGTACTATTTGTGATACGGCAAGTAGGTCAAAAAGAGAAACAAAGTAAGTAAACTGGGAGAAAAAGATAAGAAAAATGGGTCATCCCATTTCTCCAACAGAAAGCAAAGGATTTGACTCAGTTCAAGATGTGTGATCATAAACATCACTTCAAATCAAATCACACTAACATTCTGAGCTGTCTTGTGGCAGTTTTAACATTTTGGACAAAAGATATGCAATATCTTCTTTTATTTCTCTGAGGAATTGACCTGTTGTTACAACATGGCCAAATTAAAATTGTACTTTATTTGAACATTAATCCCAGTTTACAAATTATTTTGTGGAAATATCTTTACCTTGTGACAGAAATTTGCAATTCATTGTTGCAAATTCCACTTTCCAGCCCATTCTCTGATGATGAGTCTTTTTACAGAGTCTTTTTACAGCTGCCACAAGGATGTTCATTGCCCATCAGTTCTGTCTCACCTTTCACACCAGCAGAGGCCCCTATGATTCTAAGTGATTGAACTTCTTTGGTTTTTTTTTTAATCTGTATGCATGGGAAGACTTCCAAATTTGGCAATGGCGAAAATGAAATCTTGAAATCTACTTCTTTCCTTGACACTCTTTCAGCTACATCTGTCCCAAAAGAGATAGTTCTACGAAGACATTACCCTTGCCAACAACCTACTTGGTATCTTTGCTATCTAAGTACCACTGCAGCTTTGTATAGTTTCTCTTCAAAACAGATAGGGACAACTCTGTTGATGTGATAGCCACATCAAAGACCACTGATCATGCTTCAGACACCACAGACAAAGGAAAAACCATCCCAGGTACATCTTGTCCCTTCAAAGGTCCAGTCAACTTCTGTTCCTGCCAAATGGTATGTGATGCCAAACTTAGTATTAACAACAACAAAACCAAAAGAAGAATCCCTAGGGAAGAATTCAATCACTTGAATCATTTTGGTACTGAAAGACAAGGAGAAAGCCAAGTCCCCACCACAGGCAGAGCTCCCAGCATCCACCCACCTCTTGACAAAAGAATTTGTTCCAAATATGCATAGAATCACAGAGTGACAGTCTACACTGAGTTGGAAGGGACCCATCAGGATCTTCAAGTCCAATTTCTGGCCCTGCACAGGACATCTCAGGAATCACACCATGTGCCTGAGAGTGTTGTCCAAACACTTCCTGAACTCAGACACATGACCATTCACAAAGGGTAAGGAAAAACAAATGTCCAATGCAATTTGCGAGACTGCCATCTGCCCCTCTGAAAGAAAAATTATGGGAAAATAACCAGAAATGTCTTCTGGGTACCATTCTCAAAATACTTACTTTCAGATCCAGGACAACAAGCAGAGAGGATATAGCAAATATTCTGGGAGAACTGTCAAATCTAAAACATGCAGAAAAATGTATTTATATAGTACCTGATAAAAATACCAATATATTTTATGCACGAATACATTCTAGATATGTCAGGAGGTGTTTTTTTCTATATAAAAACCACAGTCAAATCCACGCCTAAATTTTAACCAACAAATTTACTATCATTCTTTGGTATAAAAAGAGAGGCCTTTAATCTAACAATAGGCCAGATTGAAGAAACTAAAGGTGTAACAATTATTTGGCTTCCCAAGGAAAGTACAACATTATTCCACCAAGAATCTATAAATAAACAATGGTGTCATTCTAATTTTTCTATGCAATGTTTCACAGACATTTGTATTGAAACTCGCCCATGAATAAATGTTCTCTATCATATCCTGGTGTAAACAATGGCACTGCACCAAATAACCATCTATATCCTTATAATATTAATATTCCTCTACAATATGCTTATTATAATTTGATCAGACTGCAGCAAAATCAATTTTCCTTAACAATCAATTTATATCACAAATATATATGGAAAACCCTCTCATTTTAAATTGATTTCTACCTCATTAAACTCTTCTTAATGAGTCTGGGGATATAGCTTTCAAGTAAATGAACAGAAAGCACTTTAAATAAAATTAGCTGAGTTTAAATAATAACATCTCATATTTTCTAATACCCTACAGCTAGCAAAAATGAGCTACTTTATACAATAACCACCTAGAGCAATTTCCTATTCTTCTATGAAGGTTTGCTTTGGGAAGAGCAAGCTCATTGAGCACACATCAAGAATCTTCTTTTAAAATGACAGCTAGAGGCTGAATATATCCCTATGTGTAGCATTGATTATTCAGAAGTGCATATTGGCCCTTCCTTTGCAATAGTGATCTTTGGCAAACTTACTCTATCATTGAGTCCAGGTACTAAAACTCAGCTTCATACTCACACTGCTATATATTATCTTTTTAAACATCCTTGAGAAAATAAAATCTTCAGTCGTAAAATGAATTTGGAGAGAGATACTGAATTCCACATCTATCCTGACTTCGACGAAGCCAGTATCATTCAAAACTGTCAGAATTCGTAGATGGGAGAAACACACAGCTCTTCCACTTCTGGAGCTGTTAAGGAGTATCGGTCTATGTAGCCAAAAACCTCGAAGATAATACAAGAAACACATGCAATACTTTAATTTTCCCACTAGCAGTGGGACGTCATTTCCAAACTATGCACTTCTGTTTCCCAGGTGATTTGGATCACTACCTCTCCAGTTTTCTGTTCCCTCTGCTCCAATGCAGTGTCACTGAAGAGAAATGCTCCACTTTGACAGACTGATCTCAGTCATCTCAAACACAAGTAATCAACAAAAGAAGTAACAAACCATTTTCAGTATTCAGATTTCTTTTTTCATGCATCAACTACACAGCATACTGCTCTTATCACAAGCATGTAACATTTCCCCACCAAAAGGCAAGCAGATCTTTCATTTCTCATCAAAATAAGAAACCAAGGCCTGCTTCCTGCTAGCTATTAGGGCACCGATAAGTAGTACTGTAGAAACACTTTGTTTAATCCCGTTCCAAAGCTTCTATTCGGCCCCCTGCATGGAGAGGACAGACCAGAAGCCCCATGTGCATTTTACCCTCACCCTCCCCGCCGCCCGTGGAGCGGAGTCCCGCGCTGCAGCGCTCCGGTGCCGGAAAGGCGTGACCCGGCCCGCCCTCCGCGCTGCGGGCCCGCCATGGCGGCGCGGCCGGTGCTGGCCCGGGCGCTGCTGCAGCAGAGCATCTCGGCCCGCCTGCAGGTGCGGCCGCCCGAGAGCGGCTCCGAGGCGCAGTGGGTGGAGGTAACGTGGGCCGCGGGCCTCCCGCACCCTCGCAATGGCGCGTTGTCCCCGCGGCACGGCACGGCACGGCACGGCACGGCACGGCACGGCACAGCGCTCCGGCCGTGCCCTGCGCGCGTGCGCCGGCGGGGAGCGAGGGGGACATTTAGACATGTGAGGGAAACACCCCCTGCTCCTTTTCGGGCTAAGCTGCAGTTCAGGCGCTTTTCCAGCCTCATCGCTGGTTTCCGCTGCAGAGCCCTCCTCGCCCCCTGGTTATCACCAGAGGTTCCGCTCAGTCCGTTCGGCTAAGGGACGAGCAGCAGGAGGCCGAGCTCGGCGCCCGGCGGGTTCTCTCTGCTGCTCTCTCTCTCCCTGTCCTCCACAGTCTCCTCCCCAGGCACTAGTCCCTTCAGGAGCACGGCTGCGCCCAAACCAAACACTTCCTTCCCTTCTAACTGTGGTGTTCCTCCTTTCCGTAAACACACTTTCACAGCTTGGCTGGTGAGCTGAGCTGTCGGCTTTGTTTGTGGTCTGATAGTTTACACTGGAGAAGAGGGGCCAGGTGGGGCAATGGGACTATGGCAGCAATAGTTCTGATGTTGTTTGTTTTTTTCCAGGCCACTAACTAGAAATGAAATTTTGGGTGCACACCGCCACACAGGTTGAGGAGAGCATTGCATTTTACCCCTTTTTCTCCCGCAGTCTTCTGCTGGGAGGTGTAGGTAGGCCTGCAGACTATTTGGTCCGTGTGCTGTGCATACAGCCCAGGACACTCAACCAAAGCACGAAGGCTGCCCTTTGGAATGCACTGGCCTGCTGGAGTTGGCACTGATTGCGAGTTACCTACACTAGAATAACTAATTTCTGCCATTGTCAGCTGTTTAGCCCTTGGGGGTTTCTGGTTTTGTCTTTTGTCCTTTTAAAAAATTATTAAAACAGAAGGGGATTAATACAGCTACTTGCATTATTTTTAAAAAGTAAAAATTCTGGCATGTTTAAAGGGTTTATGCATTCATACAACACATCTGAAGAGTGTTCATTGTTTGTCTTTCACATTATCTTTGAAATATTTCTCTGCTTGTTCAGATTGAGCAGGTGAAGCCAGCAGACCTAGTTTCTGCAGCATGGTCTGGGAAGCCAGAATATTTTACTGGGAGGAAATAGGTGTAATCTCACAGATACTGTGTTTCACAGATGTAGAGCATCTGTGTGTATTGCATTATTAGCCTCTCAGTGTAAGGTTAATAAAATTTGCTTAGCCCAGCATAAATTAACTATAGGAGAAATAACCTATTTCTAGCTTGCTAATCACAGAAGTAAGTGTAGATCTAGTAAATAAAAGCAGAAATGTAATTTTGCTGGCTTTCTTTTAAACTATCTAAAAAGGTACATGTGGTGGTTGAGAGACATGAATAATTTTGTTGCAAGGAGGTTATGCAGTTTATGTCTCTTACTTATTTTTAACATATTAAACAAAATCACTAGAAAAGTAATTGAGAGCACTAAAGGAATCTGAAAGAGATTTGAGTGGTCTCAGCAGGAGATATTTTTCAGACATGAACCTTACTAATATTTGTCATGGGTACTTAGGAATCTTTCCCATGTACCTGGGGCTTTTTAAGAGAAGTCTGTTTTAACAAGAACTACTCACCATGCAGCAAAAAAAGCCTGTGGGAAGTTCATATTTTCTCTGGTATGACTACGTTAGAGGTCATTGGAAGGAAACTTTGCTGCTGACATTTTCTGGTAGGGTAATTTTACTCCCTATATATGCATGTCAATGCAGAACCACAAAAAAAAAACCAGACCTCATCAACTATTATTTACATCAACCAGCATATTCCTGATGTTTTATGACCACTTAAAAGTAGGTCCTCACCTTGAGACATTTCTAGCATACTATAAATGGCAAATTATGTAGGTGGCTTTGAATAGCTTCTGAGCTGTAAGAGACCCCTGTAGGTACTTCAGGAACTTCAGAGCAGATGTTCTTTATCTGCAAAAAGGTTAGGAATGTATTTTTTATTTATACATGAATCACTGCCTTCACTGTGTTTCCATTATTGAGTTTTTTTGCCTGTTGAGAGTTATTGGGCATAGGATGTCTTGTTTATGGAAAATTTTGGTTATATACGCTCCATAGAAGGTTTATGTATATAGCAAAATACTTAGAAAGAAAAAAAAAGGAATTCTCCTTCTAAATGCAGGGGTGAAACAAGGTGAGGTTTGATGTATTTTGTAACTATGGGAGAAAAGAAAGATAAAATGAATATTCAGCTAAAAAGTATAAAGTATTCATATAAGGGTAGGTAGGGTACACTTTATGCGAGGAAAACTGTCTTTTCCTTATCTTATTTCCCTTGACTTGTTTTCTGGTTACTATAGCAAAAAGAGGTGCAAAGTACCAGGCACAGACTTGTTCTGTGACCTGTGGCAGATGATGTAATCTCTCTTTGCTGCACTGAATTTAAGAAATATGAAGAAATCTTCCCAGAAGATAGTAAATCTGAACTTGAAATGGAAATGTCACAGAATAATTTATGTAAGTTGGTTTCACAAACTGACTTTCTAAGGATTACAAAGTATCTCTGTTTTTATTATCCATTGCCATTTCCTGGGGGAAAAATATTTTAACAAAGGTAGAGTTGAGATAATATTTTGCAGAATATATTTCAGTTTTGCTAATGAAATCCTGAAAAATGCAGATGGACATATTTAGTAAGGAAGGTAAGGAAGGAGTCAGTTCTTTGTTTTTTCCTGCAAATGAGGAAAAAGCAGCATTTGGAGGCAGCGTTGCTAAGGCTGTCTGTATGGCATTAGGGCTGGGTACTTCAGCCCTTCATGATGCAGGTTGCCTGATCTGATGATTACTTAGGACAGCTGTATAATAAGTGCCAGTGTTGAGCAGTAACTTGCTTTGCTGGTTTATTTCTGTAGACATTTTACTGCTAACAGTAGATCCACATAGAGCACAGTTTCCCTGTCCAACGCTCACCTGTCACTGTGTAGGTTCCCTGCAGAGGCTGTTTGCACATCAGCATGTTGAATTTATTATCTTATTTGTGTTATTTTCCTCGATTTTTGGTGAATTAAATATAGCTCTGAGGAGCAGTAACTAGACTTTGATAGGTTACAGAGGACCTGCAGCAATGGCAATGGTTTTGCTTTGGTTCAAAAGGTTTACACATTACATTGACAATGAGCACAAGTCCTAAGATGCCTGGAACACTGATAGAAGGTCAGACTGACATGTTATTATTAGGTTTCGTTTTGTAATTGCATTCAATTTGACATCTTCTATTCAATTAAGAAAACTAAAGAACAAAGTAAGACTTAACAAGGAGTTGAAACGTGGCTGCACGTGTTGAACCACATTTCTCAGTCACAGTTGAAACCGTAAGTTCCAGCTTACAAATAGTTGCACAGTTTTCAACTATATCATGGTTGTAAAGTGTTCTATAAGACCATAAACATGCAGCATAAATAGAAGCATCCTTTAACATCTTTAACTTGTCTCTGAATTAATTGGTTTTTTTTCATTTAACCTCCTGTTCCTCTAATTTTCTTCAATGTGCATGTCTCATCTAGTGGTAAATAGTTTATTCAAAAACAGACATCAAATAAAGACAGAGGCTGGAAAAATCATGAATGATTTTACTTTATCTGTCTGACCTTAGGATTTGCAGGGGTGACATTACATTTTTTTTGTCTCTTTAAATGAGCTGCTTGAGAATATTGTTACTTCTGTGACAGACTGTGCAGAAAAAAGACTGTCAGAAGTCTGAATTAAAATGATTTTTTGTGATCTGTGCTGTATCACAGAGTCACTTACTTCTAATGCTGGGGTCACATGTATCCAATGTAAATGCATTTGGCCTATTTTATCAAAAATATTTTTATTAGTAGCTGCGTGTGCATTGTTATTATCTATTGACATCCTGACACTAGACAGTTTCTGGAATGAATATTTAGCTAAACATGTAACAATATCTAATGTTTGGCAGTCTGCATTTCTCTCCCTTATTTGAACAGATGATTTTAAATGTCATTTGAGGTTCAGGCCATCAAATTTCTCACAGTGTTTATGAAATATGGCAGTCATTTGGGAATCTGTATAATATTCTGCAGTGGTCAAAATGAGTTTTGTAGGGAGCCATTTAGAGCTTTTGAAAGTTCTCAGCATGTGACATTTTGGCTACAAAGAGCATTCTCTTTTTTCAGAAGTTAGTCACTAGAAAATAGTTGAGAAGGCATAGCTTTTCTCAGTCATTGCCTTGAGCATTTTGTTTCATCCCTGCAATAACAAAGGGATTAAATCTCATGTGAATAACTAAGATTTCTTCACCAAAAACCTGTATCATTTAAAGGGGAAAAAACAAATACAGGAAAATCTTTCTTTAAAAGTATTTTTTAGAAACTATTCACATTTTCAATCCTTTTGCTTTGATAACATTGATATTAATAATGTCTTTGTGTCCCAATCTATTTAACTCTTTTATCCCAATCTATTTATCTCTTCAGTGGTATTTTACAAGTTGATACTTGTGTTTCTTCCAACAAAATTAGAAAGATATTTACGACAAAGCAGCAGTGAGATTTCTTTACATAATGTATGCCTGTGAATATTGTATGCCTTTCTGGGTATTTTTCCCAGAGAAGTTAAATCATTCAGGTATACTTGTGTGTGAGACAGTTGCTGTTGGCTGCAGAGCCTGTCAGTTTGCCTTAGTAAAGCATGGGTTGCACATGAATTCCTCATGAACTAACCAAGTGAGCAGAAAAGCTAAATAAGAGTTTTCTTGTGCTTTCTCCTCAGTATAGGCCTGTTTTTTCCCTCAAATACATAGTTCTTACAAGTAGTCTCTCTGAATGCTAAAAAAGTGGCATATCCTTTATACCAATCAGGTGAAAGGTTCCATTTTGCCTGTTAGATTTTACCCAAGCTGATAAATAGTATTTTGAATAACTTTATAATATTATTAACAGCTTCACAGTTGTTGGTCATCATATTTAAATATTTAATTAACAGACTGTGGATTTTTTTCAGAATTATATTGTACTGGATTACTTTTATCATCAAATAAAACTGAGTTCTTTGACGAGTCCTGTGGTGTTTGTCATGTTTCCTAGTTGGAAATAATATCATAGTTCACACTGAAAATTATTTTAGCTGTATATTTTATAGGAAAAAAGCTTAAATTATTTCTTATGCTGGATTTAAGTACAGTAGTTCTTCTTGTCACCATGTCTATGTTAATACTGTACATTATACATTCCAGCTAAATTTGGCTTCACATGAAGATAATAAATTGTCTTAATTGTGTATGGAAGCATTTAGCGGATTATCAGTATATATCTTATAAGCTGCCACAGTGTGGTGTGTAAACTTTATGTCTGAAGTTATACTAAATAACTAAAACTACTTTTTGAACCTTTTCTGTTATGTGGTTTTGTCCTTTTTGATACCAATTTTAATGATAAGCATGCGTAATAGACAATGAGAAACACTGACGTAGTTTTCTGTAATCTTTTGTAGATCCAGCGAGGGCTTGTTATCTACATATGCTTCTTCAAAGGTGCTGATGAGGATCTTGTCCCAAAAATTGGTATGACATAATCCATATTAATTATTGTATTGTTTTTAAAGGGAGAAAAACAGTAGAGGCAGAGAAGGTAGCAACCATTTGGACAAGCCATGAGATGGCATAATTCTAAATCAGTCACCTGGCTGAAAGAACAGTTTTGTCTGTCTTGTTTCTTTTGACAGTTGTCCATGCCTCTATCTCTGTCCGTCTGCTCATGACCAACCTAGGAAACTAATTCCCATTATAACATTCTAGCAAACAGAGAAAATGCTGCACCTGCTGTTTAATGTATTACATGTGTTGGGCAACAGGTTCAGTCCAGGACAGAACTGAATTTCAAATAGTTCATGGCTTGATTTGATAAGTATTGTAACACTGATCTCAATGTATGTGCAGCATATTAAAAATTATAGCCAGTAGAGGGAGTTGTGTGGATAATGAAACTGTGTCCTTCCCATCTCACTTCAGTGGCACTTAAATACACTGTTAGCATTTCAAGTGCAGTTTTCTGGTTCAGAAGCAGTAATTGCATCATCTGCAATTCCTGTCTTCTCCACATGCACTTTAACATTTATATCGAAGCAGAGAAGATACTGTGGATAAGGTCAAATAGTAGTGATTTCTGTCTTCACCCAGTGCTGTTTCAGCTTGATTTGTTTTTTGTTCTGGTTTGGGTTTTTTTTTTACTTTTATGTCAGTTCTTCTCCCTCCTTTCCTCCATCAGTAGCACTGGATCACCTGGGAAATTCTCTGATGCCCCATATTCCAGACAAAAGTGCCCCTTTTCTGTGGCTGGCTGATACTATTGATTTGGCTAAATGCTGGGGAACAATAGTCAGGCTACTGCCTGGGACCAGCAGTGCACAAGTACAGGTGCTATTGAAAATGCTGAGAGCAACTCCTGGGGGGTTCTGTCTTGGTCTTGGAAGGTACAATCCTTCTGTGATGCTAAATATTTAAATCTATGATATGAAAATTTATTTTGTGCTTGTGAGAGTTTCATGAAAATGTTACTTAAGAATAATTGCATTTTCAGCTGTGGGGCATCTAAAACAGGCCAGAAAAAGAAAGTTCTGTTTCCTATAAGGACATTCATCTAGGACCATCCTTCCTGAGTGCCTGTCTTACAGAATATTGTTTCCTAAATATATTTTTATTTTGTTTAAATGTGTGGGTTTGGTTCCTGAATCACAACTCAGCTCTTTTTGCTTCTAACAGCATTAAACATTTATGGGTTTGGAGGCGTGACTAGTATCCTCCAAGCTTTTACAGAATTGGGGTAATTATTTGATTTGTTATAGAAGCATCAGGAAGTCTAACGTTAGTAAATGCATTGATTTTATTTGCAAATTTATATGTTCTGGCTTATAAGCCAAATTGTTTCTGACCTTCCTGCCCACCTCTTCTCAAGTGACAAACTGGTAGCTGCATGTCTCAAAGTGGAGCACTCCACTCGAAGGACACTCACTCCACTTGCAACGAAACTGTGGAGCTGTGCCTTCAGCTCAGCTCAGTGCTGGGTCCTGCTGCAAACTACTGCAACCAGAGTGAAAAGAGAGTCAGGACAGAGCACTCTCCAAAGTGCACTGAGGGTGGTGTCTGCTGCAATGTGTAGTGTTGTGCAAATGCTGCCTATCTGAGTATCAAGCAATTAAGGAGGTTTACTAATTGGATCCTGGGTTCTTTTGAGGGTGTCCAACTGGAATCAACTTTAGGGTTTTAGATAGCCAATAATTTCCCTCAAAAACAGAACTTTAGACATATGATATTAATATAAATATCCTTCCCATTACTCACAATACTCAGACATATTAGTTGGTATTTATTGATTTTCCATGTTTCATTTCATTTATAAACAGTTTCTTTTACTGAGTAGTTTGTCACACATCAAAATATTTGTTGGCTCTTGTTTATGATGGCCTGTTTAATTCACTTCAGTTGTACTAACTCTTATTTTATTTTAACTTGCAGTCAATATGCTGTTGAATGTTAAATTAAGTGAAAATGAAAACGGCGAGTTTGTTTCTATTCTTGATTTACCGGGCGATGTACTCATCATACCACAAGCTACCCTAGGGGGTAAACCAAAGGGAAGAAAGATGCAGTATCACGCAAACATTGAAAAAGAAAAAGGGTTGGAACTTTATTCTAAGTTTGTGGCTTTGTGTGAAAAAGAACTGGCTGCCAATGCCAAATGCATGGAAGCCGGTGTTCGTGTCAAGCATGGCACATATGGAAACAGGCAGGTGTTAAAACTGGATACAAATGGACCTTACACTCATCTGATTGAATTTTGAAAAAATAAATTGTGTCATTAATACAGTACCAGTGTCTTCTTCTTCTTTTCATTTTTTCTCCTAAGCATTTATGTGCTTGAATGCCTTCAGAGATACAGTGTAAAAAAGACTTTCACTCAGTATTTTGCCAATCCCATTGAATAGAAGGATGCTTGAGATTGCCTCGCTATAATGAGTGTGGTTTATGCTCATATGGATCTGAAGTGTGCTCAAAATAATTGTCAATATGGACCAAATAATTCAAAAGGTTTATTAACAAAAATGGGATAATGCAGTCATGTTTTACTAAATAATGAAAAAAGTGTTACATCTATAGCTTGAGGAAGTAGTTTATAGATAATAAAAGAATACTGTAGATGTACTTATGTCAATTTTTGCCTTTCCGTTTTCTATACATAAAATAACAATGCTTTCTTAACTAACTGATATATTGAAACAAATACAACAAATTCACTGAATTTTTAGCCTCTTAGAGAGTAGGTACTAAATAAGAAACTCCATCCCCCAAACCAGAGTGTGTAAGGGTGGGAGACTTAAGGTAGTGCAGGACTGCTCATGAGCTATGCAGGGAAGAGTAAGTGAGGCACATCTAGAAACCAGCAGTATCACTGAATTGCTTGCTTGAAGTTTGCATTCTGAAATCTCTGATGTGCTTTGATAGGCTGCCTGCTATGGCTTGGTCTTTGTCCTTGTTACTGCAGTCTTGCTGTCTACTCAATTCTTTCATAACAGAGCCTCAGGAAAAGAACAGAAACATTCAAATGAAAACAAAAATAAAGATGGTACAATGTTTGCTGCTATCCTATTGTTCCCTCTGCCCCTATTGCTTCCTTCCAGCTTTTTGTCCATTGAATCTGCCAGGCAAAGACTAGCTTTCCTTTTATAGACAGTATTGGTACATTTGGGGCCCCCTTCCCAGCTGACCCCCTATGCAGTTCTGTTAAAAACATTTTTAACAGATGGTGTTAAGAAGATACTCTTGTCTTGAAATTCTGTCTTGAAAGGCAGTAAGAACAGAACAGCTATATTAAAATGTGGCGAATTCAAAACTGATTGAAATATGTTCATCCTGTTAATGCAGCATTATGGTTTAGAAGGGTTCAAAGTGAAATCAGACATTTATATGGTTTGCAGCAATTATCCAGAATTGCCATTTGAGTAAGAAATTATTCTGGAAGACATGTAAAATATTATATTTAGTGAGGGTGGCAGCTTGTACAATCCTTAATCATAGGCCAGTAGTTGCAAATACTCTATCCTTATCTTTATTTTTGTAAAAAACATTGGATGTGTAATCTGCAGGCTCAAACTATGCCATGAGAATCACTTTTTTTTTAACAGATACAAAGCTCGTAGTTTTGATAAGAGAGTAATGAGATTTTTTCAGGTTAGCATAATATATGATTAATAATTATGAAATAAATAAGGATATTGAATTTCTGGCAGCTGACATTCTCACAGTTGAAAACAACCATTTACATAAATGGCCTGGAAATATTACTTATTGGGTCCCAAATTACATTTATTCATTAATAATTAACAGTTATGATAGACACAATATGAGTCATGTTTGAAATTCCTACTAGCGACATTTAAATAAGATTGTCCTGATGCAAATGACTAATACAAATTCATTATGATCTGTGTGCTTGGAAAAACATTTTAATTTCTCTTTCTGTTGGAGGTCAAATCCTAAAAAGTGCTGAGTAACACCACTTTTCACAGACCTTACAGGAATTGTGGGTATTTAGTATATCTCAAGAATTGATCCTTTGAGGTGTAGTACAAAGTCTGCAGTTTTTAATTTTCTTCCTGTCTCC
The DNA here is from genome assembly GCA_013397955.1 of Grantiella picta. Taxonomy (NCBI): domain Eukaryota; kingdom Metazoa; phylum Chordata; class Aves; order Passeriformes; family Meliphagidae; genus Grantiella; species Grantiella picta. The sequence goes on from VZRM01004557.1 coordinate 840,259, forward strand.
AGAAAGATCTTTGGCAACCTGGCAATTCAGTCTCTATGTTTAAAGAGCTCTGTGATTTCTAAGAGGGATAAGCTTGAAAACGTTTAATGAAAAACAGACTTCAAACCAAACACCATCTCACAGTGGCCTGTTGAATAAAGCACATAAAAACTAATGTACATTTCAGTGGTTTTTAGGACCAGACAGAAGTCTGAAATTTCTGTAAAAAGGTGGATATTTGTGTATTATCTGCCCATTTCTGATTTATTTGTGTATCCATCTTGGAATACTGATTTCTGCCATCTTCTGTTCCAGCGATTGGCAGCTTGTTGAATGCTGTGCCCTTTGTACTGCTTTATTTATATCTACTATTGATTCACAATCCATTTACTGAAGGAAGCCATTTCTGAATAACATGCTGGACCATACTGATAAAAAAAAATTGATTAAAATTACTATTTCAAAGCCAAATGCTCATTCCTTCCAACCATAAATATATGCTTGAAACAGATGACCTGACTCTGCCTTAAATCGTTTCTATTCTATGACTAGACAAACTCAAATAATTGTCCTGTTCTATACTTAGAGAATATCTATTAGAAGATGCTTAATATTCTCCACTTTCTTGAAATAACCCAGAAAATCAGGAGTCATCCTTACGCTATTATGCCTTTAATTCAGCTGCCACACAGGAATTGTAATATCGGGTTTTGCGACCTTGTTTGCAGTGTACCCACCCAGTGTGTTGAAGCTGAGCATGTGTGGACTGTGAACTGGGCTCATAAACACTCACTAATGAGTTCAGGTGCAATAGCATGTTTCTAGTCAGCAGTATTCCTGCTTCCTTCCCATGCCCTTTCTGGAAATTTCTACCTCTGCTGCTACATAGAGTATGCAACATACAAATTTACAATATACAAATATTCATCCAGAACTGGAAGTTAATAAACAGATGGTCCACTGAGCTTCCTCTACCAGGTGGAAACCACAAAGAGGTGAAAGGGCAAGTGTGACACCAGGAAGAGGGGTAAGGGTAAGTACTAAATAGCGTATGCATAACAATTTTTACTGTAGTATATTGAGACTTTCTATACAATTTCTTTATTTTTTATTTCCTTTGTTTTTCTATAATGATTAGATTTGGACTGGTAATAATTATTTGATTAAATTGCTAAGGTTGCAATTAAAATAAATTTGGTGTGACTCTAACCAAATAGAGTGGATTTCTTTTTGCCCATAACAAGATTTTGCACATAACAGTTTCTGCAGACAGTTGCTTCCCCATGTTGAAATGGCAGCCATTTGATGGGCTGCTGGATATTAGCCAGCCTTTGTGGTGCTTTTCACCAGGTCTTTTAATGCATCTGTGATGTTTGATCTCACTTACCACAAAAGCTCCACAAAAATTCTTCATTGTGACTCAATGCAATGACTGCTCTTTAGCCCCTCTTTGAGAATAAAATTCCACATCTACTTGGATTTAAAAGTATGATCTGTTGAACCTCAATCTCACCTCTGGTACAGAAACATCTTCTTTGGAGAAGGAGGGATGAATCTTTCAAATTTCCATTATTTTTTGCTTTTAGCTTCTATTACTCTCTTTGATATGGACTCCTTCAAACACATTATTTATCTTCTGAAGGGAGAGCTATAGTGGTCTCCACAAATGCACAGGCTTTACCTGAGGTCTCGCACCAACATCTGTTGTGACTGACTTCATTTCTTAACTTCTTTGCATCACCATTCGCATCTAATAAATGGCTATCTATTTTTGTTTTCAGTGTCTTGATCCTTAAGACCATAAATTGAATGAAACAATGACCATCACGTTGTTTGATGTATTTCACAGTGGGATGGGACGGGATTGTCTGGGAGATACACCAGCTGCTTTCTTCTGGACGTCAGGGTCACAATTGCTGGATAAGAACAGAAAGGAGAGCTTATTTTCTTGAAGCTCCTTAAAAGCAACTCACAGTTTGGGAATCCTCCCAAGATTCTGTTACCAGAAGTGCCACGTAAATACAGTTGAAAAGTAAATCATGTATGTGGACAAGAGAAAGAAACAGCTGTTAGAATAGCCCAAATAGGATGAATGTATTGCACATTTTCTATTTAAACCAATGCTGTCTTCTAGTTCAATTACTGCCAGTGTGTGGCTTTGGGCAAAGCAATTTTCTGCTCCACTTTTTCCATCTGTGAAACAAAGAAAGAGTAAAAATGGGAGGAAAAGAGTTTTAAAACCACTGTTTTTTTCTCCTTTCACTAAAAGCAAAAAATATTCTCTGATCCTCTTTTTCAATCAGAAGGCAGTACGCTTTCACCTCTCCTCACCTTTGTTGGAGCTACAGGAATTTGCCTTTCACTACCTCCTACTTTAACCTCTGCCTCACAAATGTGACTTGAACTAATGTCCACAGAGCACTTTGAGTACCCCAATGCACAGTGTGGTATCAGTACAAATAACACCTCATAGTATTTCTAAAATAGGAACGATCCAGACAGCACGGAAAAGCAAGTAACTGCCGTTCTTGTCTTACCGCTCTCGTTCATATGTGTCTCATTATTCTGAATTTGAAATTGTTTTCCATTCACTTTAATTGTATTTTCTGGTGTAAGTGCCACAATAGATGCCCTATTACATCAGTATGTGTTCAAAATGTGCAAGAAAGGAGCTTAATGCTATTTGGATGTGCTCCATTAGAAAAGAGATTGGCAATGAATGTTTTGGATTAATAGTGAAAGGTTCTTGGGAGGCCTTAGTATTTAGCTGGCAATCTGTCCCTAGATCTAACTTTCTTATTTCCTGCTTCCATTTTGGTAGCTGTATCTAACATTATCTAGGCCTGCATAATACTTTTATTTACGTTTTAGGATGCAAAATAACAGCAAGACTGTGTAATTGCTTGGCAGGGATTCAGGCTTTGCATTTTGTGATAGTACAAAAAGGAACTGTGTTGGTAATAAGGAGAAGCCTAGCAGCATTGTGGCACAAAATAAAACTGTACATTATTTTTTATATTCAATGTGTAAAAAAAGGAAGATTGGTACCTAAAGCATTTCAAAAGCTATGACAGGCCAAAATGTATTGGATTCTACGTACCTCCAGAAAATCAAACTAAATTGTTAATCTTATAATTAATCTAAAGACATTCCTTCTTAATTACTTGAAAACATAATGGAATTTGGTTTTGTTTGCTATGTAATTATTTGGTGATGTTACATTTGCTTCAAATCAGGCCCCTAGTCTTGTGATTCTTACTCATGCATGGACAGTCCCCCTGAATTCAAAGGCATACATTCTTCTTCCTCTACAGTCACTGAGGATTATAAAGCTGAAAGAGTGAAAATATTTAGCTCAGAGGCATTTGAGACTGTATAGATATTCTACTATGTCTGGAATTTGTATGGCAGAACTGACTCATGCTTTAAATCAGTCAACCCACTTTACCAAAATAGACTAATGAGAACACTAATCAGTAGGTTTGTGCATTTCAATTATTTGCCAGTTGCTTATTTTATTCAGTAATTTGTTATTGAAGCACAGTCAGGACTAATGGGGAAAGGGAAAATTGAATTAAAACACAGTGAATACATCTAACTGTCCCTTTTTTTCTGTTTTAGGACAAATTGCTATAAATTTGCACAGCTGTTTTTTTTTTAAATTTTAGATTGAAAAGGGGAAAAATAAAAATGGCATGCATAATTGCTAAAGTAGATAGTAATTTGAATTTAGGAAAAATAATAATAAAAAATTAACTATAAATTAAGGTTAGCTACAAATCCAGTGAACACAGACTCTTAACCTTATGTAAGCACTGCTGGCAGAATAAGCTGATGTACCCAGAGATGGAAGGAGCATCCTGCATCAATGTTCCTTGTTATTCCAATAGATTCATATCAGTTTAGCATTAACAAAGCATTACTTAGATCTGATATCATGTGTCCTGGGGAGTTGGGCACGATAATTCTTGGGAAAAACTGAGCAAGTCTTTACTTTTTAATGAATGATGTTTTTGTCTTGCCCTGTGTTCATGTAACAGCATTATGAGCTACTAATTTTAAGTGGGTCTCTGCCTGTTTCCTTAACAGAGGGAATAATAGACATAATAATGATGATAACAGCAATAATCTTCCAAAAATTATTTATTATATTATTTAGATTTGGGTTTGTTTATTTGTTTCTGAGTTAAACATGATCAATCCTTCACAAATATTGCCAGGTGTGTTCTGGTACCTCAGGACTGCCAGAGACCCCTTGTTTTTCTGGAGTTCATTATGGAACAAGTCGTAACACCAAGAGTCTTTAAATATAAATAGTTCAGCTGACCTTTCTCACAAGTGAATTGCAAATCACGGTATGAGTAGCAGCAACTCAGCTCCTGATCAAAATGAGGTTAACTTAGGAAATGACTCTTTCCTGGGAACGTACGTTCTATTTGAAAACAGGTTAACACCTTTACATCAGTACGAGTTTGTAGAGTTCATTTCTGTGAAATATAATATGTAAATAATTTCCTGCTTCAGGTGTCAGGCATATTCTTCATTACCACATCCATTGCCAGAATTTTTTTTTAAAGGTCACTGCATCAGTGCTCATGCTTTTTTATCACAGTCAGCTTAGTAAAAATGAAACCAGTGTCCATATAAGGTAACGCAGCCTGGTGCTCATGGCATCTACAGCACAATGTAATCAGGCAGCTCAGCATGTGCTCTTTGAAATATTTCTCAGCAGTATCATCTGCATAACTGAATACAGATGTTCACAGACGATCCCACTGCATGTTAAGTTTACATACTGAACCTGTGTGAAGTCGAATGTATAAGCTTATGCAAGGGTTAGACACAATTTGAGCTCCCATGGTTCTGTGTCCTGGGCATTATTCCCTCACCACAATGTTTCCCCCTCTTCAAATACCTGAAGGGAGGTTGAAGCCAGGTGCGGGTTGGCCTCTTCTCCCAGACAACCAGTGATAGCACAAGAAGACTTAGCCTCAAGCTGTGCCAGAGGAGGCTCAGGTTGGACACCAGGAAGAATTGCTTTATGGAAAGGGCCATTAAACATTGGAATGGAGCACTCAGGCAGGAGGTGGAGTCACCATCCTGAAGGTGTTCAAGAAGGACATGGTACTTAGTGCTATGGTCTAGTTGACTTGGTGGTGATCAATCAAAGGTTGGACTCAATCTTAGAGGTCTTTTCCAGTCTTAATGATTCTGAGATTCTGTTTGCACCAGTTAAAAGAAGATAGAAGAAAACACAGCTTGAGGAGAGAAATCTGGGTCCCAGATTCCAAACATGGCTGGGGATCAGCTGCAAAACTACAATAGGATTATTGTTTGTTTAAAACTAAAAAAATATTGAGAGACATATACTTTTCTCTTATTAAGACAGAACTTAAACTGATCACAGAATTCAGTAAAGAAAATCTCTCCAATGGAAATTTTCTCGTGACCAGTGAATTTGCTAATGAAAATTTGGAAGGGTGGAAGTATGTCCCAGTGCCATAGCAACCTCTTCCAGCTGGACCTATGCTCCTATGCAGTAGGAGCAATCAGATGAAATTCCTGGATGAGCTTCAACCGAGCATGTCTGTAAAAGACAGAATTACCCCTTGACTTGGGATTCCATGTCGATTTGGGATCACAGCTCACGCTAATGAAGCCCAGGAGTAATAACTTTTGCCAAAGTTGGGTTTGACAAACGCTTCATGCAAAGGGCGTGCTGTTACTGTCCTGTGCAGCGCCCAGGGGCCCTGCCGGGCAAGTACGGATGTGGATGCCGGAGGGGTGGAGTGGAAATCAGAAGCCATGTCAGACTGTGATCACAGCCAGGTACAAATTCCAGCAGTGCCAGCAGAGCTACCTTCACAACACATCACCGAGAGGAATTTTTCACCGCTGTTTTCGCTGCGAGAGCGCTGAGCGCTATCCCCGGCTGTGCCCCGCTAGCGCAGAGCCGCTCACCGCCCGGCACCCGCGGAGCCTCGCAGCGGCCGCAGAGCCTCGGAGCGCCCCCGGGGCGGCGGCTCTGCCCCCTCCGGCACATCGCCCCGGGCTCCGCGCTCCCCGGGCCGCTCCCGCCCTCCTCCCGGCCGCCGCGGGCGCTCGATGGCTCCGGGCCCGATTGCACAGTCCTGAGCACCGGACTCGCCCTCCTCCTCCTCCTTTTCCTCCCCCCTCCCCGCCGGCGGGCGGGGGCAGCTCGGGCGCAGGACCCACCGCACCCCCGCGCTGGAGGAGGGCGGGCGGACGGGCCGAGCCCGCAGAGCGGCGCGGGAGCGCGGCGGCCGCAGGTACCGCGGGCTGAGGGAGGTCGGGGGCAGCTGGGCTGTGCGAAGGGGCGGCGGGGCCGAGCGGAGCCGGCAGTCCTGCGGGGCTGTGCCCGCCCGAGGCCTGCGCCCGAACGTGCTCGATCACCCCTGGAGCCGCCGGGTGGGTCGGCGGGTGACACACACACGAGCGGCTCTAAAGCCGGCGGCCGGCCGGCTCCCGGGCTGCCTCAGCCCAGTCCAGCCCAGCC